>CM075862.1:6017468-6167468 GCA_037975125.1 Latrodectus hesperus
TATTAAAATGATTTTTAACATCAATTTCATATCATTTTTGTTTTAATTAATTATGAATGTTACATGAAACAATAAATGTTTATTTTATTATCGAGTTAATTCATTAAATTTAATAAAATACCTTTTGATTACATATTTTCAATTAAATTAAATGTTAAATGCGTTGAAATAATTTGAAGGTCATTATTCGTATTTGTAAAAGTTAAGGCACTAAATTTAACTTATAATGAGTAATTAATATATTACGGTGCGAAAAGAGAAATTTACGAGCTACGACATGAAAAAGTAATATTAATATTTTATTATCTTTAGCCAAAAGTCTCACTTTAGATAAATAGTGATGAATTATAGCATCTTTTGACAAGTAACAAATATAAAATAAGGAAATGAATATGCAATGAGTTGTATGGAAAAAGTGAAACAAATCAGAAATAATTATTGCTTATCTACCGTCTTTAAAGCACAACACTATCAATAATTAATCATTTCTTATACTATAATTTAGAATTGATTTCTTTAAACAGTTCTCGTTTGGATTTTAATTTATTGGACTATGAATATCCATCTCCTCAAATGCTAGACAATAGCTGTTTTAAAGAGTACAATATATCAGAATTTAGAAAACATTTTTCTTAGTTAATTGCTCAAACTTTGAATACCTAAATTGGGCTATTTATTTTTATGATTTTAGATAGATCATTTTTAAATCTTTTCTACGGTTTTAAATTATGAATGGTGAGGAAGTTATAAAATGAAGTTATAATAGTGATTTTCATTTTTATCTTTTGTTTTTATTTGGATTATTATATAAATTCATGATGATAATAATACTATAAAACATTATATTATTCTATGTATTTTTCTATATAATCTTTTTCAAGACTGGGAATAGTTTTGACCTTGTATCAAGAAGAATTTTGAGTCTTTATTTCAATAGTGCTATTTATAAATATCATAAAAAAATTACTTACTAATGCATTCTTAACTGATAGCTTGAGTAGTTTAAAAGAATTTTTTGAATGACATTACTCAGAAACTATAAGTAAATTTAAATCAAATGATTATTTCAATAAGCTAATCACGTGTTTGTTTATTAAATGTTTTCTCTTCCCCAAATACATTAAATTTATTCTTTATATAATTTATTTTCGATTTTTTTTATAATTTTAATGATTGCTTTATTTATTTTTAATAATTTAAAATACACTAATTATATTTATTGTAGTTTTGTTGTTAGTATTTCTCACTGAAAAATCAAAATATTAAGCTCCAATAAAAATATTAATAAAATGTTGTTATTGAATAAATAAGCAATAATATTTGTAAAATATGTATTGGTAAGATTTGTAGGATAATATTTGTAAGGTGAAAAATTTGAATTTTAATGAGAATATATTAAACTCATTTAATATAAACAATTAATTATCTATTTCATTATAATCTGATTATTTTTAAATATCTTTTAATATGATTTAAAAAACTTTATGATTTGTTATTAATTT
Source organism: Latrodectus hesperus (assembly GCA_037975125.1). Classification (NCBI taxonomy): domain Eukaryota; kingdom Metazoa; phylum Arthropoda; class Arachnida; order Araneae; family Theridiidae; genus Latrodectus; species Latrodectus hesperus. The sequence continues at coordinate 6,018,971 of CM075862.1, forward strand.
ATCCTACCCTTCACTGCAAATTGAAATCAAAAAGGGTAGAGCTTAAGCAGTTATTTCCTTTCACCTAAAAATAAGTGAGAAGCTTAATTTCGTATAAGCTACATGTATCAAAATCATATCTAATAACAGCAATAATAAAGAATTTTTAAATCAAAGAATTTCTCTTTTTAAAGCTATGCCAAGTTTGTTATATTACCAAATCGAAACAATATTAATTTCATTTTGATTTTTTTATCCCATACTCCTCCATAGTATTCAATAAAATTTCCATTGAAATGTGAGCCAGAACGTTGTAAGGGCCGTGGTAGCCTAGTGGTTAGGGTATCGGTCTTCCATCCGGAAGGACGGGGTTCGATTCCCAATGCCGCCAAAAGACCCACTGAGTACATGCGATATACGTGCTCGTTAAATCTGTGAAATCGAAAGTCCTGTGGTCGGTCGTTGAGCAGTTACCATGGGTGCAATGGTCTGGAGAAATTTACTCCCCCTTCAGATCAATGCCAAAACTGAGGAAGTAGATCCTCTGGTGCTGCCATCTATCGGAGGATTTGAAGAGCAAAAGTCGTACTTTCACCTTCATGGTGCTCTGATTAAACGAAAGACGCTCCCAATTGACTTAAATTCGTATTGCCAAGGCATAGCGAGCTTGGCTTGTCCAAGTGTCATAAGTAACAACAACAACAGAACGTTGTAAAACAGTATTATAGCACAACTGAGATGTAATTATGTGATACAAATTTGCATATTTTTCGCTGTTTTATAGAATTGATATTGTGTCCATTATTTAATTTAATTATTTCTTAAATATAAAAAAAAATCATTAATTATTTTTAAATAAAATTTTCTATTTATTTCCCCCTCAAATAAAATATGAGCATATGATGGATATTTTATTTTACGTTATCCCAAGAAACAGAAGCAGTTTTAAATTTAAATAGCTTTAAACTCAAATAATAATAACTAGATAATATTTAGGCAAGGAAGCACTTGAAATAAATCTAAAGTAAAAATAAAATATTTATAATATTAATACCATGTCATGAAACAAAATTTCAAAATAAAAACTTATTACATTTCTGAAATACTTATAAAAAGATTTGGATCTGAAAATTAAATTTAATAAACTAATGATTGTGAAAAAGTATAGACTGGGATTTTTACAATTATTTTTGTAAATAAATGAAATTTCTTTGGCATACTATTTTCCCAAATAATAAGAGAAACATTTTAATACTTTTTAAAAATTTTCCTGCTTAATTCACAGAATCTGAATAAATTTTTATTTAATATGAAGATAAGACACTGATTTATGGATGTTTGTTTCAATTAATGAATATTTAATGCATATTTTTATATTTAGATTCTGAAATATATTTAAATCTAAATTACAAAGAGAAACAGAACTACTGCTAAACTATATTTTTATGAGCAATTTAAAAAAATGAATACAAGATTCAAAGCTAAATTATTTTTTCTGAACATTTTAATTTAAAGGTATAAAAATAAAGAAGGTTTCTGCTACACCATACTGGCATCACCTTGTCGAAATAAGTTGTATCTTTTTCACTTAAGATATATAAATATTTTGATTTATTTTTAATCTTTTCCGTGAAGGTAATTAAGAGGATTTATTTGCACGAAAAATTATGAGACAATTATTAGAGGAAAATTAATTTTTAAATTTTGTCAAATACAAATGAAAACTATTTTTATATTTTTATTTTTAGGATTGCAAGCATTTATTGCATATAAAACAAATTACGTTAAGTTACTACAATTCTTTCATTCAAATAATTATGTAAAATAAACATATATCTGTGAAAGCATATTTTGTTAACATTAACATGCTTATTTCATCACTTTTTACATTCATGTGAAGGAAAAGACTAAGGTTTTATTATTTAAATGCTGAAATATTAGCAGTACACCAGCAATCATTTCATTAAAACTATATTTGTCTGAGATATTTGTATTTTTATAAAGGTTGAACAATCATGGGAAGATACTGACGAGTGTTTTGTGGTAATAGATTAAATGTAGAAAAATATTTTTCTTCAGTATATATATATATATATATATATATATATATATATATATATATATATATATATATATATATATATATATATATATATATATATATATATATATATATATATATATATATATATATATATATTGAAATGATTTCTTAAAATAAAAATTTCACATCACATCTTGAAGAATAATATGCAAATTACAAAAAACCTCCATATGGTGCCGATAGTACGTCACAATGATGAGAGTGTAAGAAGGGGTATATAAGGAATGGTTACAAGCACCTTAAAAGCGTTTTAGGGCAGTAACCACATAGTTATTGCTCAAAGGAAGCATTTGGATGATGTTTTACATGGTAGAATTATCGGCCGTCTGGAATGCGGACGTACCCAGCTAGAAGTATCTGAGGAACATGGAATCACCCAGAGTGTCATCACCAGAATTGGCAACGGTTCCAAGATGATGGGAATGAGAGTAGACGTTTCAGTACATGTCGTTCCCAAGTTATAATACCGAATGAGAATCGGTATTTGGCAGTTACTGCCAAAAGAAACAGGCAGAGCACAGCATCAAACCTGTATCGTCAGCAAACTTAAGCTACCGGTACGACGGTTTCAAGGCAGATGCTTAGCGCATTAGGGTGTACAGACGCTTTTAGGGAACATTGATATATGTGCTCGTAGACCTGTCAGATGTCACTGTCACCTGCGGTTAGCCTAAAGTAGAGAGCATGTATTGTGGACCATGAAACAGTGGTGTTGGGTGATGTAATCGGACAAGTCCATGTTTAGATTTCAGTCTGATTCTCTCCGGAATTTCGTATGAAGATGGCTAGGTACCCATTACCACTAAGAGAACACCATTGAACGACACCATTACGGTGGTGCAGGTTTTCTTGTTTAGGGAAGAACTATTCTGGGTTGCAGAAATAAGCTGCATATTCAGAATGTAACTTTGATAGGCCACGTCTATCAGGATGTCATTCTGTAGCAACATGTAAGTTTGTTTCGGGGCACAATGGGTGCAGAATTTCTGCTTATGGATGACAATGCCAGTCCTCACCGTATAAACATTGTAGACGAATGCTTTCAATCAGAGGATAGCACTCATATTGACTGGCCGGCATACTCACCGGACTTGAATCCAATAGAGTATGTGTGTGACAGTTTGGTGGACGAATTGCAGTCCATGAACCCCTCCCACATGCCTAATCGAACATCAGAGAGCATTGTTTAATGAGTGTTGCAATATTTCCCAAAATCAGGTCGATAATTTGATACTCAGCATGCCTAAGCGTTGTACATCCTGTGTTGCACCGTTTGGGGGGCATACTATGTATTAACCATCATTCCAACCATGTTACATTGGATTTTGCAAATAGGGTCTTTTTTGAAATTTGCTCCAGGGAGTAGTAAAATTTTTTAATGATGTCAAACATATAGCATATTCTTTGCTCTTTACCTTTTGTTTAATAAATAGACTTTACAAATAAGTCACATTTATTTTGCTTCTGTCTCTTTCTTTGTTGAACTTGCATTATCCTTTTTTTATGGACACGAGTTTATATATATATATATATATATATATATATATATATATATATATATATATATATATATATATATATATATATATATATATATATATATATATATATATATATATATTAAATAAACAAATAATTGTTCCTTTACTTTAAGCTGTAGACAAGCTTGGCCATATTGGTTTAATTTTCCTTTAAGCTGTATATAAAGTAATAAAAGCTACTTTTCATATAAAGTAATCTCAAAAAATATAAAAAATGTGATGTATTTGTTAAAACAATCAGGAATATATACTTGAATTTCATATTGTCTCTATATATTTTCTTTCATTATTCCTATATGTAATAATCAGCACTCTTTTGATCTCTTCTTTACTGACTCAACTATTTCATGCACATTTAAGGACTTTTAGGGTTACATATAAATTTACTTTCCTGATATTAAAATATTCTATATCAGGAAAAAAGGAAACAAAACAGAATTGTGCTTTGAAATGGGAGTTGCTTTCTTCAAACATAATTTATAATCATACTAATAAATACTTCATAAACAGAAATCAATTTTTGGTGTACTGGTGTTGTAAATTTTATAAATTTTTGGGCTAATATGATTTCAAAAGTTGAATTTCTTATGTGTGTTTCATCTTTTATTTAATTTTTTTTACAATTATTCTAACCTTAAGTATGTTTTGATTATAACAAATATGTTATCTCATGTTCAGATTGATTCGTAATTAAAATCAATTTAAACTAATATTTCTTGACAATATAGTCAATTTAGTAAGGAGGATAAGTTTTTCTAGTTCTTTTCATTGCCACAAGCAGGCTTCCACTAACAACTAATTCAAATTGCATAAACTTATTAAATTATTTCAAATTTGACTCATACTGTGATCATAAAATAATATTTTTTTTAACAAAATTATCTTAAGCATATAATGTAAAAATTCAACAAATAAATTTCAAAAAAATTGTAAAATGCTTTCTTCTTAAAATGTTCAAATTGAAATTAAAAACTAAATGGTTTTAGGATACAAGAAAATTAATTTATTTAGATAGAGATTTAGTATTATTTTAATAAAATATATTGTAATTTTTTTATCGTTTTCAAGATGATCAAAAGTGCATTCATAATATTTAAATATTATCTACAGACAAAATATTGTTTATTGTTTTATTAATGGTTGAAAGTAAATTCTTTTGTTGAAACACTCCATCATTCCTTTCCAAGTAAATGAGAAGAGTTGTCCTAAAGATCCTTCATCTGCAAAAGCAAGTGTAGTCCCGCCCTCACCCCAAAACCACTGCAGTTAATTAATAGAGTCAGAGATAAAGCGGCTTGGCAGCAAATGCAGCATCTCATCCCATTCAACGCCTACCCTCCAATTTTCGCACTATCAGAAACGAAATTGTTTTCTACTTGCTGTATAACAATTAAGGAAGAGAACTCGGCACAGAAAATGTAAGAAGAATTAGACAATTGTTTTGGAGGAACAGATGTATTCTGAAAACTTTAATTTTAACAATCCTCATGTTTTGACATTATGGTAGATGACCATGTAATCGTCAGCATAGCTTTAATTTAACAGAACACTTTTATTACTCAAAAATAATTTACTTTATTTTCATGTCTTTAAACTGGATAAATTCCACTTGTGTGGGTATACAGGAAAAATTCAAGTGACTTGAACCACAAATTTTAAATATATATATATATATATATATATATATATATATATATATATATATATATATATATATATATATATATATATATATATATATATATATATATATATATATATATATATATATATATATATATATATATATATATATATATATATATATATATATATATATATATATATATATATATATATATATATATATATATATATATATATATATATATATATATATATATATATATATAATATATATATATATATATATATATATATATATATATATATATATATATATATATATATATATATATATATATATATATATATATATATATATATATATATATATATATATATATATATATAATATATATATATATATATATATATAAAATATATAATATATATATATATATATATATAAAATATATAATATATATATATATATATATATATATATATATATATATATATATAAATATATATAAATATATAAATATATATATATATATATATATATATATATATATATATATATATATATATATATATATATATATATATATATATATATATATATAAATATATAAATATATATATATATATATATATATATATATATATATATATATATATATATATATATATATATATATATATATATATATATATATATATATATATATATATATGTATATAATTCATGCAATGCACATAATAATTTTAGTCTTCTTAACGTTTTATCATTCGTTTTCTTTTTTTAAAATGTTGATATAAGAGTAAAGTTGTTTTGGGTAGCATCCGTTTTTGTAAAAATAAAACACCCAATGTTTGAAATTACAATAAATTCTTTGTTTCCCTTTTATTAAAGCAAAATCTCTTCGTAACATTTTAAATGAATTACTATATATATAAAATAAAATATAACTCGATATAAATAAAATTTAAAATTTAAAAATTACATCACAAAAATATTTTAGTTTATAGGCAAAATAAAAAAATTCCGAATATTTCTCGTAGTCACACTTATTATATGTTCCTATAAAATTCTTAAAATATAGTAACAAAATAATTTTTTATAAGAATTTTTAAAATCACAATGCTATTCAGTTGTAAGAGGAGTTTGTTAAGTTTAATTAATGTAAGAGGAGTTATAAGAGGAAGCTGAAGATACTTTCATGTATGCTGTAGATCTCCTTTGTATTAAATATTATGTTTTTTTTAGTTGAATATGTTAAAAAGTTTGGATAACACTAGTAACTAAATATTGAGCTCTTCCATTAAATAGAATAAAACTGTTTTAAATAATAGACTAAAAAATTACGATAACATTTTTGTTAATGTGTTGAAACTGCTTATGATTCAGCTATTCAAGTGTTGTTTATTATAAAAACTTCATATTATCACCCTCATCCTATTATTTCTTTTTGCAGAGACAGTCTCAGTGTGTCCTTAAAATTTTATTCATTAACTTGAATACATACAAAATTATTATTCTTTTTAATGGCAATTTAATTATAGCAAAAATTGTTAAAATTTTAAATTAAAAGTCATTTTTTAAAATACTTGAATACATACAAAATTATTATTCCTTTTAATGGCAATTTAAGTATAGCAAAAATAGTTGTAACATTAAATCAAAAGTTATTTATTTAAAATGGAGCATACTAATGTAATAAGATTTTAATATAACCTTCCCTTTCGAATCAAATGAAAGTGTCTTTATTCGTACAAAAACTGTAAAATAAAATAAATATGCAGTTTAGAAATAACAGACATACCCTCTTTCGTTCTCTTGATACCTTGAACTGTGAAATAGTAAATATATTTTACTTTCGTATGCACTAGCTATAATGATTATTTTTATTAAAATTTTAAATTCACTTCATGTTTAATTTAGATTACTTTTATTACTATCTCTTTAACTTTTAAAAATATTTTACATCATTATCTTGAGAATCCATATAATTCATAAGAGTCTCTTAAGCCTACAATAGTTTTAAAATTTATTTTCAGAGTAATTTTTCAATTAAAAAATTTGGTTTTTCTTTTACATTTAACCAAATTCTAATTATTCTGAAAGGACTACCATGTACAAATACCTAGATATGTCTACTTCTTAAGTACATTAAATTTTTGACAGTAAATTAATGAGATATTTTTTAAAATCATAATGTTCTTAAAACAATTTAAAACTAAAAAATTAACATTAAAGAAAGAAATAATTAGCAATAAATAAATGAGTTTCGCTATGAATTAAAAATTGGTTTCGGTAGCAAGAACTCCAAATGAATGAAATACTTTAAAATATGATTCAGTTGTATTTAATCATTAAAACCCAGCAAGTGCCAGGGGAAAAATGTTTGAATAATCCATTCAAAAATCTTTAATTGCGTTTTTCCTTAAACATTTCATATTTATCTGTATAAAAAATCATTCTATTACTTTTTTCCTTATTTTCTTTATTATATTATGCCTGAAAATCACAAAAATAGTGTTATATAATGTTTTCTTCAAAAAGTTCTGAAACTAAATTGGTTTCTTTATTTTTGTCAAGTTATTGTAAAAAGATTTGATAGGAAATTTTTCTAAAAATGTAATATTTTATTTTCAATTTCGTTTAATATACTATTTCTGTTAGCATTAAAAGGTTTTTTTAAAATATAATTTGAAAAACCATTTAATATTTACAGAACTTTTTTCTTACTTTTTTACTTACATTATTTTTTTATTATAATTTTGATAGTTTAAAAAATCTAATATTATGGAATTTGTAAGATATTAATGTATACTTTGGAGAAAGGATTACATATTGCAGTGCACACTGTTATTTTTCGTTCCATTTTTGAATGAGAATTTGCTAAATTCTCATTCAAAATGTTCACTTAAAATGTTATCAAGAAATCATTAAATAAAGTCTGAAGTTCAAAGAAAAATTCAGAATGTTCTATTGTTATAGAAATGTATATTAAGAGAAACTATGTTTATCTTTACATTGAAATTTTTATATTTACATATCTACAGCAATGATTTAATATTAACTTTATTTTTATTTTTGAATAATTTATATTTATTCCTCACTGTTTTAACAATTGCATATTCTACTATTAATAAATATAGTTTTAAAAAAATATTTTTATAAAAATGCTACTCTTATGTAATAGAAAGTTTTTAGCTTGTTTTCTAAACTCAAATTATTAATACATTTTTTATTTAAGTTTAAATGTTTCATAAAATGTAATATTAAAAATATAGGGTTAAAATATATTTTACTCATGATCTGTATAATATTGTGTTAAAAGCATAATATTATAGATAAGATTTCGTTTCTGTTCCCTAATATTAAGCATTTTTGTTTTCACATGACTGAAATATATACGAATAAACATACTATTTGATAATGATAAAACACGTAATTTTTTTAAACATGAAAATATAAAACAGAAAAAGATTATGATTTTTTAATGAATATCATTAATTTATTACCAACTGAAGAAAAATACTGTTAATTTTAACTACGTTGAACTTTAAAATATATGCTTTTTTTTACTTTTGTAAAAAAGTAGGGCACAGGTTCCGCGTAATCCATGATTCCAAATTCTGATATTGGAGATTTATTGACGAATTTTTTTATGTATCTAGTAACCTCGTTTTTATTAAGTCCTAAATATGGAGACCTATAAGAATTATTCAGAAAATTCTATTTCGGTAACCCTAGTATTAACGTCATATCGCTTGTCACGATGCGTCATCTTGGCAACATTTCTTCGTCGCCAAAAAAATTCAAAATTCGGAATCATGGATTTTACGGCACCTGTGCCAAAAGTAAATACAATGCACTGATTTTTTTTCAAAATTTAGTTGATAATTTTTCTTCTTCTTCGTTGGTACTGCAACCTGTTTTTGCCCAAGATCGTCTTTCCAGGTTTTCTCCCGTTTATCCCTATCTCTTGAAATGACTCTGCATCACTATCACCGCTATTAAGCCCCTTTTCACCATATTCAGCCATTTGGTTTGGGGTCTTCCTCCTCACTATTTCCCTTTCTGCTGGGAATTGTACCTTGTATTGTATTGGGACACCTTTACAAGTAAAAGTGATTCTTTTACTTGTAAAGGTGTCTTTATATCAAAACATGTCGCCCAGATCCAGCGATTTTATGAGTAGCTTCAATAATGTTTAACTGGAGCTTTTCAATCAGTATACATTAATGCTGCAAAATTACATTGTTTTAGAACTGTAAATGCAATGTTATATAGCATTCCGTACGCATTTCCCATTGTCATTTACTGTATTTTCACGTCTAAAAGGAAAATTTTTCAGTAAACACTTAAAATTCCACAACCAAAAGACGTGTTGGCAGATAGCAACAGCATAACCTCATATTTTTCAACAGCGCTTGGGATCAAAACCAGGAATTTCCATTCTGAAGAGTGTTGTTCAATCACTTATTTACGATGGTGTTCACGTTTTGATATGACAATAACAGTACTTACAGATGATTATTGTAATTGTAATCAAAATGAATATTAAGGAGTTTCTTCTTCTTTTTATAACATATGTATTTATTGAAAGGGAAATCTCTCAAACACAATTAATGACAGTTAACATAGAGCGTAACATCTCTATAATTTTTATATTTCGCCTATAGTTTAAAAATAATTTGAATGAGACATGGATAATTTTCTTATGAATGTGTCATGGACTTATCACAAATTTATTATTTAATTTGATATGCAGTAACTTAATCAATTTAGCTTAATTTTTTTAACTTTATTTTTGGCTTTTAAATTTATGAGATTAAAAAATAAATCGTAAATATATGTTGCGATTACCTAGGATGAAACCTGCTCTCATGCATTAAATATATGACAAGAAGCATTTTTGCTTTATGCTGTGTTATCTTATCTCATAACTCAGTTTCTGACTGACGGATTTCATTTTTGTTTGATTCCTTATGTAATCAATTTTGCACTTGTTATTTGTAAATTTTTGAGCCAGTAAATTTTTGGATAAAAATGCTCCCTTATTTAAGTAAATATGGAGAATAATTAATTTTATTATCGATTAAAAATTTCAGACATTCTAATTTGATTTCTTTACAAAAATGTTTATATTACATATAATCTCTTTGACCATTTTTGCCATAAAAATATGTCGTCAAATTTTGCTAAACTTAATTTTTTTTGAAATGGAAAAAAAAGCAGAATAATTAATTATATTTTGATTGTAGCAAGTATATATAAACTCTATTTGCACAATTTATATAGTGTTAAATCTCATCATTAAATTACATACATTTTTTCGCAGGTATGTTTTACGGCATAATAAATAAGTTCATAAGTTATGAATGTTTTTTCAACAAAGTACTCCAAATATCTTAAAATTATTTGGATTAAAATTTTTTATTCAGTTTTTAAGCTGTCACTCTATATATATTCGTACATAACAGAAAATAGAAAAAGTGCATTTTTATGTTTTAAGTTATTAGTACTGAATGTAATTATAATACTATTTTGTAAGTATATAATGCGTGTATGTGATTGGCATAATTGAATCTAAGATTCATGTAAGAATATTTCTCTTAAGAATATTGTATATCAATTTTCAAATAATACCTCTAATGGTTATATCATTTAATTTAAATTTGTGTTTATATTTCTTTTTAATTCTCATATCATCATTAAAAATGTATTATGACGTAGATCATATAACAACGTAGAGACGGAAGTAAAGAATGCTAAAACTCATAAAATTCAGAAATTATAGATTCTTTACCCATGACATGTGCAAAATTACAAGTTCATCTTCAAAACTGCTTAGTTGCATTCGGCATTGATAATTTTCTTTTGAAAATACTATGCAAGTTTTGAAACAAACACCATTAGCTTGTTCACAGCAAATTATTCTGCCTCGATTTCTTGTGGTTCTTGCTAAATGCAATCTCTCTATTGGTCTTTACTTTCACATACATAGGCGTAGATTTAACTCGCATTATTTGTTGTTTACCGAAGATCTTATGAAGTATCTACTTTGCTGAACTTTATTGAAGTATATACTACTGAAGTATATGACTTGATTTAGAACCTAAAGTGAATTGTTATTTTTTTGCAAGGTTTACTTAAGACAAATATATTTAACTGGAGAAAAAAACAATTGTCACATTCTCAATATTTCTACATGTATTATAGTGACAATTTTTTTTTATTAAAAGTAGTTCATTAAAAGGATTCAAATTTTAAGTTCCATAATAAATAATACAATTACATTATTCAATGCTTTATGAAACATATTTTCAAACCTTTATAACGTTAATTAGAAACTTTTCTAAATAACATTTTAAAAATTTGAAATTGAACATTTATTTTATAAATTTGAATATTTGAAAGTTTAAACACTTATTCCATAAACGCGAATATGTAACATTTCCAAAGAAATTTAGAAATCATTTCGTTTTATATCAAAAAAAAATTCACTCTTGCCATAAAATAATTTCATTATACTACAAACAAATATCATTTAAATGGTAGTTAAAAAATTAGTAAAAAAACTCATTAAATATATTACTTATAATTATAGAAATCAAAATTTCTATTTAAAACACTAATTATTATTAGAAATTAAGTTTTCAATTAGTTATTAATCTTCTTATGTTTTTAGGAATATTTCACATATTGTTCTGCTACATGCTATTCCTGGTAAGGTATACCTAATAACAATATATTAACTAGAAGAAAATATAATTGCTCTTTAAACAAACAATGTGTATTCACAATATATATTTTAAAATGAACTGCAACATAAAGGTCATCACATGTGTTTTAAACTATATTGTTTAGTTATATATTTATAAATTTAGATATGACGTTGATTATATTTCATAATTTATATTTCTACATTAGAAATTATGTGACTTTACACATAATTTTTAAAAAACTCTTTCTAAAAGAGTGTGTTTACTAAGCCTACTCAGCGCTACAAAGGGTCGATGTGATGGCATTTTCCAGTGGGGCACCCAGGCAGTGTGCCACTTCACCCCTAAAGTGAAGGGATGAAGAAACACACAAATAGAGAGAGAAAAGAATATTCATGCTCAAACCAGGATTCGAACCCCGGCCTTAAAGTGTGTCGAAGTTAGGGAAGCTAACCACTCCGTCATCTGTTTGCGATTAACTAATAGAATGTATATATTATTATGAGAGAATTACAGTGAATATGTTTATAAAAAATGTATACCTTAAGAAAAACAGAAAACAGATTCTCAACTAAGCTGAATATGTATTTCATTGATAGATTTAAGCGAATTTTTTTCCATTATAGTTAAATAAAATGATATGTGTGTGTGAATTATTTTTATCCATGAAACTTCGAATTGCCAGTATGTATTTCCTGTTCACTGTAATTCTTACTTCTTACATACCTATCTAATATATCTAATATATATATATATATATATATATATATATATATATATATATATATATATATATATATATATATATATATATATATATATATATATATATATATATATATATATATATATATATATATATATATATATATATATGTTCCGTTTTATGTTTATTAAACATATTTTTCCAACAAAATCTTTATTTTGCATATAAAAATTTTTGATTGATTTTGTAGTTAATTGTTGTATCACTAATTTTATGTATAAATTAATACCAATGTATGTTTAAATTTAATAAATAATTTAAGAAAAAATATTCATTTTTGGGAACAGCTGAGCGAAACATTCAAAATATAAATCTTTGAAACACATTTGGGATTTATTACAAAACGTTCCATTTTCTAATTGATTTTCTATGCAATAATACCTTTAGTTTAATGCATTGAAAATTTAATCTAGTTTTAAAATTGTGCTATTTCACAAATGATAATTGTACTATTTTAAATAGTTTTGCATCGCTAAAATCCTTTTAATTAATTGTTTTCTACAAGATTGAATTCTGAACATTCAAGAATTAATGCCTTTTAATGGATTGATCGAATGTGTGTGTGAGAAAGTGTGAGTGAGTGAATTAATTTTTTCTCCCATTTCATTAAGATATTATTAATCGGCCTAAGTATTAATTAAAAACCAAAATTTGATAGGATTTTAAATTTTTAAAAGCTATTCATATATATATATATATATATATATATATATATATATATATATATATATATATATATATATATATATATATATATATATATATATATATATATATATATATATATATATATATATATATATATACAGGGTGGCGCGCGGCAGACGGATGGATTTAAAAAGGCCATTGCTCGCTTCCTAACCGTTGGCGCTGCTCGAAGAAGGTGTGGTTCGAAAGAGCGAGATCGGAAATTTGTCTCCATATCAAAGTCAGTTCACAAGATGGAATAGTCTGTAGCGCAGCGTGTGTTTTGCGTGGAAGCATATTTTTCAAAAGGCCGTTCGATTGTCCACATGCAGTTCGCTTGCCGTTCAGAATTCCGCATCCCCACTCGCGGTCGAGTTCCCAATCGGAACTGAATTCTTGCGTGGGTGAAAGCCTTTAGGGACTTAGGAAATGTGTCCTCGATAAGGAGGGGCTCTAGGAGAACTGTCTCAACCCCGGAAAACATCGAGAGAGTTCGAGCTGCGGTTGAGCAGTCTCCTAGGAGTTTCCTTCGTAAACAGACTGGCGCCCTTGGAATTTCAAGACTTTCCCTTCAAAGAATCGTCAAAGGACACCTCCATTTATACCCCTATAAGATGGTTGTTGCCCAAGAATTAAAACCACTGGATTATGAAGAACGTCAACGCAGTAGCGAAAACATGCTCGCTGCGTTGCCTCCAGATTCTGTAGTTTTTGTCTCTGACGAGGCACATTTTCACCTCAGCGGTTGTGTAAATAAACAGAACATGCGCTACTGGAGTGGGACAAACCCTAGTGAGTTCCAACAGAGGCCCCTACACTCTGACAGAGTCACAGTTTGGTGTTTTTTGTCAAGGGTGGGGATCATCGGGCCCTACTTTTTTGAAGAAAATGATCGAGCGGCAACTGTGACTTCTGTACGTTACCTCAATATGATCCAGACATTTTTCTTGCCTGAACTGGAGCAGATGAACCTGGATGACATCTGGTTTCAGCAGGATGGGGCCACGGCCCATACGGCAAGAGTTTGTATGGATGTTTTGCGTGACCGATTCCCTGGGCGCCTCATCTCCAAGCGAGGCGATTTGCACTGGCCAGCGCGGTCTCCAGATTTGGCCCCCTGTGATTTTTTCTTGTGGGGCTACCTAAAATCCCTCGTTTACAACGACCGTCCTAGGACCCTGGAAGCCCTTAAAGGCAACATTCAGGCCAGCATCCAACAGATTCCTGTAGAAATGCTGGAAAGAGTCCATGAAAATTTCAGGAAAAGGCTTAGGCAATGTGTGGAGTGTGAGGGCCGCCATTTGGGCGATATTTTATTCAAAACTGTCTAAACTCTAATTTCCCTTGTCAGTGTATAAGAACAAAATTAAAAATATCGTTGTTCTTTAATATTTTGCGTTTTATTGACTTTTGATATTCATCCGTCTGCCGTGCGCCACCCTGTATATATATATATATATATATATATATATATATATATATATATATATATATATATATATATATATATAATACATTATAATTTTCCAATGACGTCTGAAACAATGATAAGTATGAATTTGTGAACAAAAACACAAAATTGAAAAATTAACAATATGGGTAAATTAAATCTGCATGCTTCATTGTTTTAGAAATTATTGTAAGAAATTCGTTATTTCCATACAACTTTTAACAAGATTTGAAACTCAAGTCAAGATGATTAGTCATGAGTGAAGATTCGATTAGCATTATGTTTTCAATGAACTGTAAAATAATTTTCCGTGGAGGAAAAATAGCAGGAAAGAAAATAATTTCTTAAAAAAGTTTCAGTAACATTAATGCACAATACTGTTATAAATTAATTAATAAATTTATCTAATTTTGCTAATTTAATGGATAAATGTTGGTGCCTTATTGAGAATATCTTTTCTGATATTTTTACATTGTTTTTTATGATGAAGTCTTTTTGTGGGGAATAAAAACTTTGGACATGTAGAATGCTACGGATGACAGAATTTCAACGAAACATATTAAAAAGAATTATGTAAATCACATAGAACTTTCAGCATTAAGTACCGAAATGAATTTTTTACGAAAGAAATATGAATAACGTGATTTCGTAAATTACTATTTTAATAAAAGCTATATAAGAAATAATTTTTTAAAATTAAGACAAACCTTATGCTTGTTGCATGGTTAATGAACTTATGCTTTATAGAAAGTTTTTTGTAATGTTTTAACAGTATCTCCTTATTTAACCTTAAGATTCTTATATGACTTCAATGTTATATATTCAAAGTTTGAACTTTATGCTATATAAGATAATATTTATTAACCAAAATAAATATATGTTATCCAATGAAATCAGTTTTGCTTTAAAAGTATAAAAATCAAGCAATATATATATATATATATATATATATATATATATATATATATATATATATATATATATATATATATATATATATATATATATATATATATATATATATATAAATACAATATGTCCACTAAAGTCCCTTACCACCCTCTTTACTTCGGAACTGCTGCTACTATATTTATAAAAGTGGTGTCTAGGTATAGTAAAGTAGCCATGCGCTACTGAATGAATCAGACTACTGCGTCACCTGGTGGAAAACTGCGATGTTAGCATTCCTATCTCGAAAACCGAACGAGATAGAGAGAAAAAGTGATTTTCAGAGTTGTATAACATCCTCGATTTAGTAGGAAAAGATACCTTGTAGGCATTAATGTGAAGAATACAACGGTTAAAACGAGCATTTGTTGTTTCGTGCTGTGACGTGACAAAACGATCTAAGAAAGGAAAATAAAAACAAATAGTTATAACAATATACTTTATTTAAGATGTTCAAACTTCTCACCATAAGCTGCAGTGCACATTTGGATCCTCGCTTGAAGATTACGTTGCACACGTTGGAACACGCGACCATAATGTGTCGTTTAAGGTCCTGCAATTTTTGTGGAAGAGTCTCATACACCTGCTGTTTCAAGTATCCCCACAGGAAAATGTCAAGTGGAGTCAGATCAGGAGAACTTGAAGGCCACTCTTTGAAACCGCCATACCCTATTAAATGGTTACAAAATTCCTTGACGAGGTAATACTTCCCTGGGGATGTCTAGTGAGCAGGCGTTGTCATGTTGAAACCATAGATTCTTAAGATTAAACAACGGCAGGCTCTCCCCAAAATCGAGTATTACCAAGAAGATGTCTCTTTTATAGCTGTTTCAGGTGAACATGCATGACGTTTCTTATGTATTTGCATACTGCATATAAATTGTTGGAATTATTTTTAATACTTCGCTTCTTCCCATTTCGAGATAAAAGTGAAAAATGTAATCACGAAAATGTAAATCTTTTTTTTCACGTCTAGGGGTGAACGAAAACGATTTTTTTTAAATATGCACACGTACGATAAGCCACGTCACAGTATGAAACAACAAATGCGCGTTTTAACCGTTGTATTCTTCACATTAATGCCTACAAGGTATCTTTTCGTACTAAATCAAGGATGCTCTACAACTTTGTAAATCACTTTTTTTACCTATCTCATTCCGTTTTCGAGATACGAATACCAACTCCACAGTTTTTCACCAGGTAGCGCTGTAGGTGGTTTCATTCAGTAGCGCATGGCTACTTTACTATACCTAGACATCACTTTTATGAATATAGCAGCAGCCGTTTCAAAATTAAGATGGTGGCAAGGGACATACTGTATATGTATATAATTCTAATTCTATATAAGAATTTTAAAAAATACTGAAACTATGCCCATTTAATCGAATAATTTTGTATGAAACTAATTTCCAAATTAAAACAAAATAGCTTAGAAAATGCAAAATTTGAATCATTTATCTAAAATCTTCTGATTAATAATAGTGATTATGTAAACCAGCATCAGGGTATCCATAAAATATAAGATTATGGAGTAATTAGTAAGTACAATACAAACAATAATTTAATGAAGTTTACGAACAATAATTTAATTTTTGCTTATATACTTTAATCTGGAAGAGAGCCGGTTGTAAATATTAGAATTATGGCAGAATATTTTTCACACTCGATTGTTAAAAACTAAGTTATTTTTAACATTTTCCTCTTTATTTCATTTCTAAGTCAGAGGAATTGATCATCATTAATGCTGACTTCAGGCAGCAAAAGAGTAGAAAGACACAAGGATTAAGAAAAGAAAGTGTTTTCTTGCTAATTGCTCTAACCTCGAAAGTCCAAAGCTGCCAGGTAATTAATTTTCTCTGAAAAGTTTCATTTTGATGAGATGAGCACTCCTTTATGGAACTACATTTCACCCAACGGGCCCAATTCTGTAAATTTTTGCGTTATATCGAATTTCAAAAATCGTTTTTCCAATTAAATTGCCTTAAATTTATTATCCAAATATTTGTTTACAGCATCGTTGCATATATCGATTTCGGATTTCACTAAGCATTACCTTTTGTGTTATTTATTCTTTTGCGATAAGTCTTTGAAGTTAGATTTAATGTTTTACAGAGAAGTATAGATTACACTTTAGAAGCAGAAAAATTTTAAAATGTTTGTGAAATAGATTTTGATTTTTTTTGTTATTTAATTTAAACTTCAATCTAATAGTTTGAGAATATTACATATTAATATTACTGCAATAATTATTGTTTCGGTTATGTCTCATTGTAACAACCTAATATTAATTAAGTAGTTCACTTGTAGATAGGAAATTACGAAGTCATACAGTCATTGGAATATTTTGTTCTTTCAAACTTCTATATTTGCTGGTGCAGAATTAGAAGAATATATTAATATTGTGTACTAAAATGTAAGTAAAGCATTTTAGTATCATTTGAAGGAAGAGTATAGCTATCATTATCGTAAAACTATCTTATTACTTTAAATAAGAGCACATGAGGTATCAAAATAATTATTTAAGATATTCCTTGATATCACTTGTGTCATTCATACGGTAATAAGCATACACAAGTATAAAGAAGCTCAATATATACGATTAATTTTCTCTCATCAATCAAATCTCATTTTTACTTTCATCTATAATAGAAACCAGAAATTTTACACAGCAAGCAATGTTTATCATGTATTTTCAAATGATTTTAACTGTATATCTGTGCTTCATTATGATAACAAATTATTACGAATGAAGTTATAAGAAAAATTGTATTGAAAGTACTATATTATTATTTTTACTAGTTATAATTCGTGTTATATTTGTTAAAATGTTAAGTTGAAGTTTAGTAATATATCCTTTATCAATTCAAATGAATTACATTAATTCAATTTATTTATATTTAAGAACTCTTGTTTGCCATATTATAATAAAAAAAGAATGTAAATAAAGGAAATACATTTTAATGACATTTAATTTTACAGAATGTACTGATTTGTTAAGTAAGAAAAAAGTTAGTTGCATAGTTTTTCCTGAATTAAAATATTGATAATATGTCACTAAAAGAAATATCTAGTATGTTCTTTTGCAGCAGTCTTTAAATAGGGTTTAATCGTTAATCTGTATGAAAAATTTCATAAAAAATACGTAAAATAAAACATTGTGGTTGAAAATGAGCTTACAACTGTAATTTACATTGCAACAATTTTTATGAAACGCTTAATTTTAATGAAACTAAAAGAAATTTATCATATCTATACTTTAAATTGAATTGTCTGACTACTAGACAATTCAATTTTATATTATTATATTCCCAGAAAAATATCTTGGTTCATAATAAATTAATTGTTGGCTTTTAGCTGCAATTTTAAGCAATTTTCTTTCTCATGTCGATACAAATAAAACTTATAAAATTCCTTATACTTTCTCATAAAATTAAGTATAAACTTGGAAAATGTTTTTACTGTTAACTGATGTTTATTTAGCATCTTTAAGGAATTTCAGTTATAAAATTAAGTATTCATGTTGTTTTTTTCAAAAAAGTTTCTCATTGATTAAAATTCTATTAAAAACAAAATTTATTGAAATATTAAGTATTTTAATCCTTTCTTTGAATTTTAATTGTACATTTGCCTAATTTTAATTGTACATTTGCCTACATTTGAGTTCATAATGTTTTGCTATTGATTACACTCGATTTTCAAATATATTATTTAGTATTATTAATGAATCCCATTGAAATATTTTTAATGACAAAGTCTCTTTATTCAACCAGATAATTTGTAATTTTAAAGCATGGTAAACTTTTCATTGACTACTTATTTGATAATGATTTTCCTACACATTTACAAAATACCAGTGAAGAGAAAAGATTCCTACATTTTAATAGACTGATCTCAGTCTAGAAAAATATTATACCTAGACAAATATCATTTTATACTTTTCCGCAAATATTGCTTAACCATATGATATTAAAGGACATTATTTTACTATTTCTAATTTTTTTGTTTTGTAGAGAAACAGTCACTACAAGAACATCTTTAGATTTATGAAATTTTTAAACGGGAAAAGAAATATTAATATCTAGCATTGAATGTGATTCTAGTTTACTACTTTTGCGTGTCATGTTAAATTTTACCGTTCAAATATGTTTTAAATGATACATATATGTGTTTATATATATATATATATATATATATATATATATATATATATATATATATATATATATATATATATATATATATATATATATATATATATATATATATATATATATATATATATATATATATATATATATATATATATATATATATATATATATTCAAATTCTTAAGGTCTCACATAATTCTGCTTTAATGATTGATGCTACATATAACACAATACAGTACCGAAAAATATTTTAGAATAATTCTGACAGATTTAATTCTTTGAGAAGCAGAAATTTCAATAATAAAATAAATACTTTATTTAAAGTGAAATCATTAAAATTTCTACCGCTTTTGATTTTAATATCGATAGTAAAATTACGCCATTTTGCACAGCCAAAATATTTTCAGATGTTCCGACTGAGTTTAATTCTCAGAGAAGAGGAAATTTTAGTTCGAAATTTGGGAACAAGTTCAGTATCCCCATACACTTGGCGACGCGGCGAAGTTTTTTGTCGCCAAGCTAGGCGCGCGTTTATTAAAACGGGAAATTTCCATAAGTTCGATCGAAAAATAAGCATTTCAGAACATTTAAAGAGGGAAATAAATATAAATAACGGACTTACTTGATATGAAGTTAAGCTGACATGCTGATTGGTATATTTATTTCGACATTTTATTCGTTTGTCAACAGTGTCACATTTCAGTAAAAGTAATTATCTAATTTTACAAAAAAAAAAAGCATGCAAAAATATTTTTCTAAATATATATACTTTATAAAATTTTAAAAAAAGCATGCAAAAACTTATTTTTCAAATATAAACATTTTTTAAAATTTAAAAAAAACATGAATAAAATATTTTTTAATATATACACATTTTAAGTAAATAAAAATGAAACACGAATACAATAAAAAAATACATGTAAGCAATAGAATTTAAATAAAATAATTACACCTTCTCCAAATCAAATTTCCGTTAAAAAATTAATATTTGCGAATCCTAAATTAATTAATAATTTGGAATCCTGGGCAAAAATCCATCATTATTATCTTTAATTTTAGCTAATAGAATTTGTTGATATTTTTCGACAACATTTTTAACATGAGACATTTTTAATTAAAACAATAAAAAGATGATAATAAATTAAGAAAACGAAATAAGGAAAAAAGAATATTTAAAGATTTTAAATATATAAAATAAAATATATTATTTAATAAAAAATATATATTAAAATTAAACCAAATAAAAGTAAATAATATAAAAGAAATAGTAAAAAAAATTACGATAATTGGACACTGGAGACAACGAAACACAAGAGCGGGAAATCCACTGATTCCATCAGCAAAAGTAAACGAAATTAAAATGACTAGCAATTAAAACGTAGAACAATTAGCAAAGAAAGTTCTGGAAAGTTCTCGAAGTGAAACTAAAAAAGCTATTGCCACTAAAGAAAAGCACATATATAACGTAAAAATTATTTAAAACACGAGAAAAACGGAATCTGGCAACGAAAAAATAAAAATAGTAACAAAAACTAAATTTGGCAACACTACAATAAAAACAAAAGCTGAAATCAGCAACACTACAACGTAAACAACGGTTACCAGATTTGGCGAGAAATCAGTGTATGGGGATACTGAACTTGTTCCGAAATTTGCTGTTTCATTCAGAGTTTATTTTAAAATTTCAGTCAATTTTCACCTCGATACTGTAACTAACACAACATTATTGCAAACTACTAAATTAATTTTAACTGGTCCCTTAGAATTCAACTCTTAGAGATAAAAAAATTTCCATCATTATTTCATACTTTTGTTTACATTTTGATTTTTAAGAAAATATATACACAAAAATTCATAATATTTAATTTTAAATGAAAATACGATGCATTATATAAAGTGAAAATTTCTAAGCATCTGATAAAATTTTAAATTTTCTTACAGTAATTAAAACTACGGATTACATTTCACTTTATTTTTTAGATAAATTGTCCATTTTCGTAATTTATATAGCTTATATTTTTAAAAAGTATCATATTTAATATGATAATATTGGATTTGATGTATTTTTTAATGAAATATTGATTTTATAATGTTAAGATGTTACAAAATGCATGGTTTATGTAAAACATATACTTTATTAAATTCATATAAATTGATATAGATTTCCTAAATAATTATGGGATTCTTAAAACATTGAATTAAAGGAACATAATGTAGCAAACCATATAATTTACAGAGGTTTAAATCAAAATTATGGTTATCCTAAGCTTTCATAAACAGCATTAACATCAACTTAAGAGGAATTGAGAATTGAATGCTTTATTTGCTATCAAACAAGTAGTTGAAAAAATAATACAAATATGAAAAGTTTTCTTAAAAATATATTAAGGTATTATATTAAACTTAGATTATATTATTTCTTATAATAAGAGCTAACACAATATTTTAAAATTTTTGTGTTAGCTCTTATTATAAGATAAATTTGTTTTAGATAAAAAAGTTATATTTACAGCTTTGGTCTTAACATAGGATAAAATTCAGAAAGTGGAGTTAATCAATTTGGCAGGAGAAACGTCCAATTTATTGCATGAAATATAATGTGAAAAGAAATTATCTTTCTAAATTATAAAAAAACGTATTTCTTTCCTTAAGTTATTGGAAAAATATTTTCGCAAAAATGAAAAAAGGAAATTTCTTTCACTTTCCTTATTTTTTTTTTGGCTTATTATTCTTGTAAAAACATTTTTATGCATCTGAAAATCCCTGAGTGACAAGTTTTAAAGCGTTCCTCGAATACTCTCCACCCAGTGTCTTGTTTCTAAATCCCAAACATAACAAATACGATGCACTTAAGCGTGAAGTCCTGTGAAAGAGCATAATTGTCGAATGGGGAAAAAAGGACAAAACCATAGACCATAGAAGCCAAAAATTTTTCCTTCGGAGTGAAGCATAAATAAGTGTCATCAATTTCGTTTCATGTTCGACAATTTTCTCTTTTTTCCCTTGAGGGCGAACATGCACTGACTTTTAATTTTTATTTTTTTTTCATTTATAGCAGGGTTTTTCGATTTGTAATTCGAATTGCTGATCCTTCTACTGAGTCAATGGTGGATGATTTATTAGTTTCTGTTTCATTTTAGTGGATAAAGAAATAAAATAACATTTTCTGGCGATGAAATAACTGTCTTCTACTCAGTCACAAATAAAGTTCTGAAGTTCTCAGTGTTTATTTTTTTGTATGTTTTTGTAATTTATTGAAAAGTCACTAGCAATATTAATGCTTAGATTTTCTTTTATGAAAGAAATGCGAACAACTTCTGTTTAACGAAATGGAATTATTATGCTCGATTTCTACTTTCTTGCAAATGAAATTTACAAATTATTTACTGATCTCATTTAAAAGTACAAGGTTTCTAAAAATTAATAGAATATTTTCTAATTTAATATCAAATAATTGTCCTTGCAAGACAATTTTTAAGATTTGTTTCAAACTGAATAAGCAATTTGATTTCAATAGTTATTACAAATTTGATATTATTTCAAATTTAAATAAATTTGAGTAAGAATTCTTCAAATTTTTTAAGCAATGAATATTTAGTAAATTAATATTCTTGACATATCTTTTATTTTATTAATACATAATTAATTAAATCTTGATAGATATTTCGATTCTCTGTTTCGGAAAACTTAATTTTTTAAAGTTGCCAATGAATATTATTTGTTCTTTCAACTGTGGATCTTAATTGGTACTTATAAAACACTAAAATTAAAAAAAAATAGTCTATTATTTTGAATGCTTTAAATTGCTGGAAAATAAAAAAAATATTACTTAATAAATTAATTCATGTCATATTAAAGACACTAATTATTCAATAAAAGTGTTTGCTTCTAGTATTTATAACTAATAATTTATCAAAATATAAACCATTTTCTCAAAAAAATTATCGTTATTCCTTCAATAAACAGTTTAAATCTGAATTTCATAACTGTAATAATGGAAAAATTTTGCATAAAAATGTGTCAAACTTTGGTTTTGCATTGTACTTAAAAGTTACAAATCTTTTGAGAAAAATCTTTCACTGATAAAATAATCCTAAAAGCATGAATTTTGTTTTTAAACTCAGTTTTACTTAAAAATAATAAAAAGCTTCCATTTAAATATTCAGTTTTTGTAGAGGCCGAAATTTGTGGCTCCGTGAAATAACTATAATACAAATATAGACTAAATTTGATATTTATTTAAAGTAATAACGTTTAATGTGAAAATTTATGACAAAAATGTAATACATTATTCTATAAAATATATTAACTTCATGTTCATGTAGCAAATTATTCTATAAATTAAAACATAACGAAATAAAACTAAATGTTTATGGTAAAAATGTTATAAAGTTACAGCAATGGAATAAAACCAAAAATTTTTACATTTGACTTATAGATTGATTTTTTTTTTTTTTTTTGCAAATTCATGTAATAAAATCAAAGTTTTTTCAAAGCCCTAACAAACTGCTGGATAATATACAGGGTTAGCAAGAAATAAGTTTCCCACTTCAGAGGGCTGTAGAATACGTTCTACTCGTCCAAATGAGATGAAATTTGAACTACAGATAATTCAAATGATGCGCTTGACATTTATTAAAAAATAGTACAAAATTTCACCGATAGATGGCGCTGTAATACACATAAAAACATTTGATATGCTTTATAAATGTTAAAAAATAATAATGAAAAAGTAGCGTTACAACTCTTCAATATGCCCTTCTTCATTTGGCATTCATTTGGAAGGGCAATGTCTACCGTAAAAGGCCAGCATGTGTACCAGATCTGCAGGACAGCATTAGGCGCCATATCCTTGATATTCCGACAGACTCACACCGGTCTGCTGTCGAAAATATGGTTCTGCGATTAGAGCACATTGTTTTGAAATGAAGAAGGGCATATTGAAGAGTTGTAACGCAACTTTTTCATTATCATTTTTTAACATTTATAAAGCATATCAAATGTTTTATGTGTATTACAGCGCCATCTATCGGTGCAATTATGTACTTTTTTTTAATAAATGTCAAACGCATCATTTGAATTATTTGCAGTTCAAATTTTATCTCATTTGGACAAATAGAACGTATTCTACAGCCCTCTGAAGTGGGAAACTTATTTCTTGCTAACCCTGTATTTCAATCATTTCCCTCTCAACTGTTTTACTTAGAACTCAAATCAAAGACAAAAAAATTTTTTTAAACTATTTATTAACATGTGCTAAATTCAGGTTTACAACTGGTAGGCTTTAATTTTATTCAAACGTATCATATTATATTTCTGAATTTCATATAAAAATAAAAAAATTTCCAATATTCTATTTAGTGATTTAAATGTGTTTTTCATTAAATATTTATTTAAAATATTTTTGATTTTAATTTTAAAATTATCATAGAAATATAATTATTACTGATTAATTTAATTACTTCCATGTAGTGTTTTTTTGAAAATAATATTAATTAGATGAATGTTCATATATTTTTATTAAACTTTAAATGTATGCTAATTTTTAAATAATTTTTATTAATGAATTGCTTTATTAATGACATGTATTTTTTTCATTTTTTCACATAACTGCAACGTTTTATTATCATAAGAAAGGCTTAATTATTTTACGAAAAATATAGAATACTTATTTTTATTGATAATATTATAAACATTCATGTAAAAATTTAATTAAAGTAAAAATGTTCCCAATTAAAAAGTTTTGTTGCTTGAAACTGAAAAATGGGATTTAAATCATTTTTTCTTAATCGAATTTAAGAACGAGTGAAATTTTAAGAGAATGAAAATTATTCAATAATGTAAGTTTTATTGAAAGCAATTATATTTCAACCACCCAAACTATTAATTTTTAAAATGGAAACTAAATTCCTTTTCAATTGTACTTACTTACAATTATGTAAGTTTTATATGCAGACGTTTAGAAGCATTCAGGAAGTTTAACATTATCTTTAGATTTAACCATACCTGCTAAGTACTGTCTTGGAAAAATCTCCTAAAATAGCAGATCCGTTGTTTGTCTTGGATTTCAAACCCTTAAACATGTTAACCAATCGTCTTCAAAGATGTGTTTGGAGTAAGCAGAAATGCATCTCTCTCTTTGATTTTTAACTGTAAATAAGACCAAAATTGGACTTTTAATGATAGTGAAAAATTTACCATGAAAAGACTGAAGTCAATCGTGTAAGTCAGCGATACTTCAAGCGTCGAATTGCGTTTTACTTTGGATAAGTACTTATTAAATTTACAATATTTAGAAAATAGGTAATTACACAGCTGACCATTACCCATGCATATCCAATTTATGAAATATACAATGTTAATACTTCTTTAAAGAGCTAAGGAATTAGTTTAAGGTATGAATCAATGTTTTAGATTCTTTTACACGATAATAATTCGCATTAAGATTATCATGATTCACCATTTAACTTTTAATTATGACAATTAATTTCAAGTTGTTGTAATTGAGTATATAATACTTATTGCATGGTAACTGGCAAATTTTCTATTAATATCATTACATTTTTCACTATTTTGAATGTAATGTAAGTAGTTAAACAGACTCTTTGTTTGAGTTACTTTGCCTACTTTTTGTCAAATATTAAGCATTTGAAGAAAAAAAATCAGTTGAATATTTAATTTAAAATTTATTTCGAGCATCTAATAAGCATCCGAAATAAGATTCGAATATTGATCCGAGTGTTTTTTATGAACTTACTACCTCAGTCTTATAAAAGAAATAATTTAGCTTTACTATGTTTGTTAATGACAATTTTGACTATGAAATATTTCGTATCAGTTAGATAATCACTCTTTTAACCTCGAATTCCAACATTTTTATTTTTCTCAAAATTTTATTAAATTAACTCCTGCAGTTTTACAAAATATAACGTCATTATGCGGATGGTTTTACTAAACCTCAATTATAGTAATTGTTGTTCGATGATCAGGAAAGAATTGGTTGCGTGCCCTTTGTTGTCAGTTGCTCATGTGGTTTTAAGAGCACTCATAGCGATAGTTGGAAAATGACTTTGCATCTAGAATTATGACACCAACAATGATTGAAAGCAATAGTCTACTTGCTTTGATTTGTACCTTTTTAATTCTAATATCCATGATTTCCAACCAGCTATGATTAATGTTGACATTATTTAAATTTAAAAAATAAACCTTGAATAGAACTATATCACCAAAAATGACAGAAGTCAAAAGCCTACTTGCTTTGATCTATACTATTTTAATTCTGATATCCTTGATTTCCTCCAAGTTATGATTAATGTTGACATTACTTAATCTTAAAAAAAATCATTGAATTACTTACACTGAATATAAGAGTTACTAAACATATCTTGAGAAAATATTTTTCACAGAATTTTCAGTCATTTCTTCTTATTCATAAGCTTTTCTTATTCTCATTTCTTCTTATTCACAGACGGTTTCTGGTCAAGGGTGTATGTGTCAGCTTCTTCCCTCTAGATCTACTAGATGCCAACAACGGTTTACTCCAGCTCTCCACTCTATCTATCCATCTGGTTCTTGGTCTTCTTCTCCTTCTTTTTCCCTCTGTGGTTTTGAAAGCTACTTTTCTAACAGGGTTTATTTCGTCATACCAATAGATATGACATGGCGACCTTAATTTATCAGTCCACGTCCAGTTTTTGCTCCCTGATATTTCTCAACTAAAGGTAATTTTTACAGGGTGGGGTTGTTAGTTTCACACCCAACCCTCATCTTGCAAGATCAGGAGTTGTTTATCCGCCTCTTATGAAACGCAAGGGCTGCGTTGGCGCAAGGAAAAATATTAATCAAAATTTCAAAATATATTAACTTATTAACTTCGAAGATCAAAAATATTTTTACAGGAAGTTAAACGTGAATAAAAATTTTCAAAACTTTTTTGCTCCATTTTGTTGAATACTTTCAACAAAAAAAGAACTATGACACACAATACAATTTACAGATCACTTACGATTTCCTTGAATTCATAAGATGAAAATTTTTCAAAAAATCAATGTATATTAAAGAAAATATATAATTAAAGATGATTTTAAATTTTAGCAAAGAAAAAATTAGTATTTTTTAGAAAATGTCAAAAATTAAATTAAGTTACACATTTTTTCCTTTGAAAATATCTATTTTCGATGTAACATTTCAAGTTAAGATTGAGAAGATTCAGTACATCACTTAAAAACTTTAAGGTTCACCATCTGGCTAAAAGCTTAGTTTTCTGTACTATCAATAACAATACAAAACTTACCTCTTTTAAGCTAATGCAACTCTTGTCATAAAACGATAAATAATAAAACAGTAGAAATATTACCGAACAAAGGAAATATCTAGAAAAACAAAATAACATATGATCAAAATCAAGTGGAGTTTTTCCTACATGAGATACTTTGTCATTTTTGTACGATTTCTTTATTTGTTATAAACATTTATTTTAAGGTTTTTGTGTTGCTTTAAGAAATCGAACATGATATTTACTTACCTTAAAAAGTCTATCTTAAAGATATTTCCTATTCTAAAAATTCTACTTCAAACCTAAGCCATTTGTGAAAATTATATACATTTTCTCCATATAAATTGAACAATAATGTGGTGTAGAGTATATTCTGAGTTTCAATAAATAAGTAATAAAAACAAATGTTTTTTCATGTATATTTCTTTCAGTTATGTTTAATTCATAATATACTCTACAGATTTACGTGAATATATTTTGGATTTAGTTAATAAAGGAAATATCGCATAAATCGATAAATGTATTTTAAATTCTTTACAACATATAAAAGAAGTTGCGAACACTAGATTCATAAACATATATATTTTTATATAGTATAAAATAGAAAACATTTAGAATTTTTAACTAACTTGTAAGATAACTTTGGATTTTTTTTCTTTTTTCTTTCTTTCTTTCTTTTTTTTTTTTTTTTGAATTTTATTTTTTTTTAAATGAGAAAAATGTCACAGTTTTCTAGGGAACAATAAATATTTTTTAAGAAATTTCCTGAGACAAAATATCGTACACTTTAAAAAATTGATAAAACATTTAAGATAAATATTGATTTAAGGAGAAACCTGTTTCAAAGTGAAAAATTAATATTTAGAATTATTACACAAATAAATTTTAATAAGGTTATACACGATTTTCACATTATATGAAAGGCTTTGACTTTTAATAGCGGTACAATTTTAAAAACTTCCAAACGAATTAATAATATATTCAAATAACATTGAGATAGAAAGATAAATTATGAAATTATAAAATAATTTACAACTTGGAAAGAAGAATGAATAGGAGGGAGCCGAAAATGAATCCTGTTATTATACAATAATGTAATGAATGTGTTATTGTTTCGATTGTTAAAAATGCAGTCGAAAATCCATCGCTATTAAGGCCAAATTGCTCAATAACTCGATATCAAATCATTTTCTTTGAAATAAAAAAACATATCAAAGTAGTCAAGCTTAAATGAAAGAATATCTTTTAAAATATAGAAAACACGTCTAGGCAACTATTTTTCATTAATAAAAATATAATTATGTTCTCAGATGATAGGAATATAAATTTGAACAACTATGATAGGTAATGTATTATACTACTTTTAACGGAAGATATATTTAGAAGGGAGGCAAAGTATATGCTGATTGTATACTTTTATTGAAACCTAAATTTTTTTAATCATTGGATGTAAAAATTGAGAAAATAAATTTTTCAAAAACTTTTCAGAATGCGTTATAAAGTACACGTTATGATAAATTTGGAAATTTATTACTTATGCTAAATATCACTTTGTTCTTTAACATGGATTAATAATTTGGTTGACTAATCATTATTCTTTGTTAAAGTACAAAATTCATTTACGATTTGAAGTCAATTACGACTGCTTAATGGTATCCAATTACTATTGCAGACCATTCTAGTGATTATTGTAGGCATATGGACGGCACAATGATAGCTCATTAACTTACCTTCAGCACTTAAAAAATGGCATTTTTCAGCAAGGCAACCTGGTATCGAATTCTGCACGCGTCCACACACAAACCTTGCATCATATATAGCTGCTTCTTTGGTCTTCTGTCTTTGATTGATGTCTTCTGAGTTGTATAAGCACCGCTTATCACTGATGTAAATGGATGTCATTTACGATCAATTTTACTTTAGGGATGTACTAAGGTCAATGGCTTAAGAAGTGTGCATCTATCCCTCAGTAAATCATCCTCGCAAAATATCTGCTTTACTGTGAGACACAGTCCTTTTTAAAAATTATTTCATACATTTTGTCTGTGTATAAATTCATCATCTTCTAAATAACGTGCATTATGAAAGCTATTTCTGTTATGATTAAATTTTTACCACATTCCAAGTGACTGTAATTTTCATATGATTAAATCTATCATATTCTTAATTTTATATTATTGCATTTCTGCGTTATACAATTTTTTATAGCAGCAAATGATGTATATACTACCATAATATTTGAAACATTTTACAAGAAAAAAATCATGAGTGTAAAAATATTCGACATACCATTGAATGAAAAAATATTTTTTAAAGCTTGTTATACAATATTTGACAAACTGAAGTTCAAGTACTGGATAAAGTCGTAAAATTGATAAAACAAATTTGTTTTTGCAATAAGAATTTTCAATAGAAAATAAATTAAATTGTATCTATTTAGAATAATGATAAAATTCAATGACTATAAAGCCAATGAAAATTCCAATAAATACGAGTTCTTAAAAAGATATATGTAAATGATAGGCATAACTAATTATTATTGATGCATTAGAGTAATCTTAAGGATGTGAATATATCGTTTTTGACAGAGAATTTATGAAACAGTTATGGCAGACATGACAGTTTATAACATGACATAATCTATCATATCTGATTAGGCATTACAGATTTTCAGTTATATATGTATATATATATATATATATATATATATATATATATATATATATATATATATATATATATATATATATATATATATATTTATATTTAATGTATCAGTATAATTAACACCTGAAATATTATAAGTATAACACAAACACACAATGTCTAGATATAAGTATATCTTGTGTGTATACATGAAACTTATTTAAATTATTACTTAACCATTACATTTTTAATGTGTTAAATATTAATATTTTAGCTATAAGATTAATAAGTTTATTTTTGATTATTACAACTTTGAAAATTTACCACCAAATCTAAATAGTGTGTTTGTAATCAGATAAAAAAAGATTGTGCCACCTTTTTAATACACATGATAAGTTATTTCGATCTGAGATTTGTTTTGTCATTTATGTCTTGAATTCATATCAGATACAAAATAAAATGTAGAATGGTTCCTCTTCTCTATCTTAAAGTCAAAATACGCCCCAACAATTTTTAGAGCTTGGTAGTATATTCTATAGATGTAACGCAAATTACATCGAAATGAATATTTTTTATGCTTCAAATTTTATGTAATATTTGTGTAGCATACTTGATATTAACTCTTAAAGATTATCACGTTTATCATTTTTAATTCATTATCAACAAATGTTGACTTTTTTATAGTATAAGTCAAGGAGAAAGCAAATTAAGTTACACTCCCCAAAAACGTATGCAAACAGTTCATAGACCAAAATCTAATAAATTTAAAATATTTTCCTTGATTATCCAATAACTTTCCCTCCCAACTCCTTAAGCGGAGAGGAGTGATGTACGGCTCCGCGGCCTCTGTTATGCCCAATTAGTTTACAGCCTTTCTAATCGCAGTCAGCGCAAGAGCCTTTCGACGCCTCATATATTCCACGGCATCTTATTAGGTCGGGTGTCGGCGGCGAAGTAACAAATTGCGCCCACGGACCCGGAGTTTGTTGCCGAAGCAGCGTTCATCATTGTCAATAACAGTCGCTTATCCATCTCTGTTCGAATATCGGATTTCTGTTTGTGCGTTGTTGGCGAATGGGTGACACGGCCGTTGTCAGCATTTCCAGAATGATGCCGTTTTTTGTCAAGTGCTCCGTCTTATAAATGCATTTTTCATCCCGTTTCGATCTTCCCATCGATTTTTCTCTTTTGTTGCTTGTTTGAACATTTGTTTTCAATTTCTCAAAGAGTAGTTTTGTTTTCAATACTACAATTATAGTTTTGTGAATTGTTATTGTTGCCTGCTAAAAACGTTAACTTAATTCGTATCCACTTATATTAAATTAAAGAAACTATGTATTAACATTGAATTTTACAGTTAAATAATAAGAGTTAAAATAAGAAGTTAAATAATTTTCATAAGAAATATATGTGCTATACAAAGATTCTTTAAGATTTCTCTTCACAGGACTTCTGAAAAATTGCATCTAAATAATTATTCTATTGAATATACTTAATTTATATAAAGAGTGTATATTTCTACCATTTTCAATCATAATTTTACAAAATCTTTTGAAAAAAACTAATTGAATCTCTACTACTCTACCACTTATTTGCCAGCAGAAGAAACTAAAGATGGATTAAGGTCACTGAATAGACTGTTCATTCTGGCTTGGTTTAATTTGTTTCTCTAAAGTAACCACTTACCTATTTGCTAATTTGAGAAAGATTTGTGTGTTTCAAAATGAATTTCAAACAAGAGCAAACGTCATTGTTAAAGATTGAATTTATACCCACAAACTATTGAATTAAAAGTCAGATTTAAATATTTTCTTCCACATTAATTTCGCTTGCTGTTAGTCTTTGATGATATTGATCCCAGAGATATTTTTAAGTTTATATATATATATATATATATATATATATATATATATATATATATATATATATATATATATATATATATATATATATATATATATATATATATATATATATATATATATATATATATATATATATATATATATATATATATATTTATATCTCGGGCTGGGCAAGGTTGACTCAGCCTTTCATCCCTTCAGTGGGTCGATTAACTGAGTACCAATCATGTTTGGGAACTAAACACTGGGGTTGTCTTACGTTAGGCTCACAACCTAACTGGGACATATGCTTTGCACCCCAGGGCCCTCGGTCATGAAAACAGTTATGGGCACTGTAGGCCTTGGCCCAAATGGGCTTTATCAATTCATTTTGCTACTCAAATTAGCAAAAAGTGCCATGGCGTTTAGCTTATATATATTTATATTTGTATATATATATATATATATATATATATATATATATATATATATATATATATATATATATATATATATATATATATATATATATATATATATATATATATATATATATATATATATATACATTTATATACATTAATATTATATTAATTTATAACAAGACAGAAAACTTTATAACATATTTCATATAAATAGTGTGTGCATCTTAAAATATTTTAAAATTTAACCATCCTGTTCTTGACAAAATAAAGTAAATGCATATGCATAATATTTCAATTGGGAGCGATTGTTGGATTTATCTTAACTCACAACTTACGATTAACAACACACACACACACACACACACAGATATATATATATATATATATATATATATATATATATATATATATATATATATATATATATATATATATATATATATATATATTATATTATATTTATCCATCTCATAAGAAGAGAAGAGAGAGAGAGATCCATCTTATATTTATCCATGTTATAAGATGGATAAATATGAGCGTAAAATTAAAATTGTTTTTTATTTTTATATTAAGGAGAGAAAATTAGTACTGTTATCATAATCACTTCTTTCAGATTGCGCCTGTACTTTCTGGTATTTTTTTCTCAACATGATAAGCAATACTCAGGACTCTTTCCCAAGAATACAATGCAAGAGGAAAAGAAAATAGAGTTTTCGCGAAAATGGCTCATATTTTTTCTTCACTTTATTACGTATCTTTTTTTTCCCTTTGTATGTTTCGTTCAGGACTTCAAAGCATATATCTAAGAGACAAGAATGGTTGAAGAAAATACAGAAGAGTTTTGTTCAGAGTATTGTCGAAGATACATTATCATTAACTTAGCTTAGGTAGAAAAATATATATAGTGTTAATATATACGCAAAATATAAATAGAAGCAAAAGTGTAAAATAAATATTCATTTTTTCTCCATTATTTTATTATATTATTTCCATATATTTGGGTGGAACTTAAATAAATTTATGATAAAAACGTGAATGTATATTTGATATATACATATAAATGTTGATATTATTTAAAATTATATTCACAAGAAAATTTGTTTCAAAACATATCTCTTGATAGACTTGTGGCAGAACTACTCAATACAAGTTTGTAAGCCAGCAGGGGCAACATTTTGAATGTTAACTTGCCAACTATCTGAACGAAGAGCATTATGCTCGTTCGCGACATTTTTGATGTTTGAATATTTTTCTATTTTTGTTTTCTCGTTTTTTAATAAATATATTGTTCAGATTTAACTAAATAGTTTTAGGTAACATACACGAAACCTCAGACTTATTATGATTTGATGTTTTTCTGAATACCTTTAACCCTTTTCAGCTTATGTCTGAATTTTTTAAGAAGTTAAAAAATGTATAAAAAAATTTATATATTACGTTCTTAGAATTATTTTGTATATAATGAAAACTATACAAACTACATCAAAAATGTCTGTAGTACTAAATTTATATTGCATTAAAATACATTGAACTTTAAAATTAATAACGTGTTTTTCTAAATTTCCGACCCATTAACTTGTTAAAAATTTTTGCTTTAATTATTGATTGTAAGGGATAAATTGTGTTTGAAATTAAGCAAAAACCACTTTAGATCTAATTTAATAAAAAATAACTAAAAATATATTACCATTTAAATCTTTCAATGTTTTCTAATAAGAGAATATTCTAAATGAGAGAAATATTTTAAATTAATTTATAAAAATTTTTCTTATAAATTTAAAACACTTTGTTTTAATAAGAGTTGTATAAATGTCTCCTTAAAATGTAGGTGGTTTTGTTGTTTTTAGGTTACCAATTATACTGAATTTCTATTCAGTACTTATTTTTGAAAGTTTGCAAGAAATTTTTTGATAATCTTTGAAATATAATAAATATTATTTGTTTAATAAATGTAAAATATTCTATAGTTTTATTAATAATGCTGAATTTTCTATGCAAATAAAATAGGAAAGGTATTTTATGAAGACAAAGAATTCTGAAGCAATATAATAAAATAATAAATGTTATGTAACTAGAATAATATCAGGATTATGCATAAATCAAGTAAAACCTATTTTCTTCAAAGCATATATACCACTTTCACAAATAGGATTAGTAAACAAAACCCTAATTTTTTAATGCCCTATTTAACCTATTTAATTGATTATATATATATATATATATATATATATATATATATATATATATATATATATATATATATATATATATATATATATATATATATATATATATATATATATATATATATATATATATATATATATATATATATATATATATATATATATATATATATATATATATATATAAATATATATATATATATATATATATATATATATATATATATATATATATATATATATATATATATATATATATATATATATATATATATATATATATATATATATATATATATATATATATATATATATATATATATATATATATATATATATATATATATATATATATATATCTGTGTGTGTGTTGTCAATCGTAAGTTGTAAGTTAAGATAAATCCAACAGTCGCCCCCAATTTAAATATTATGCATATGCATTTACTTTATTTTGTCAAGAACAGGATGGTTAAAGTTTAAAATATTTTAAGATCCACACACTATTTATATGAAATATGTTATAAAGTTTTCTCTCTTGTTATAAATTAATATTATATTAATTTATAACAATACAGAAAGCAAACTTTAAAACATATTGTTATAAATTAATAGAATAGATGAGAGAGAGAAATATAGCAGAAAATCACATTTACAGAAGATAAAAAACATCCCTTTATAACATTTCATTGATATAAATATTATTATAAAAATTATTTTAAGAAAAAAGCTTTATTTCAAAATATAAGTAAATATTGAAGCAAAAGTATAAGTAATAATTAAATCTTCAAATCTATATTTGTTAAAAAGTATATATAAAGAAAATATAAAAATTTAGTTGCGATTACTTTCCATTATAAATATAAAATTGTGATTTATAATGTGGTTAGAATTATTATTATGTAAATAAACAGTACTGTACACATAATAATATTATGCCTTTTCTTATATTTACATACAGGATAATTGAAATATGTATATTTTGATGAAATTGTTTTGCAAAACTATCAATTTTAAATTTTTAGATATATATACGCATTTATAACGAGACAGAGAATTCAAATTAAATAAAACAAATATTCTATTCTTTTATTCAACTCTATTTTTAATTAATCAATTCAAAATGCAACGGGATAGTCTTTAATTTAAATTTTTATCCTTATTTGAATTTTATTTCATACTTTTTAATTAAATTTTAAACTTTCTATGCAAATTTTGCCTTCAAGCTTTTTAAATATTGAACTCATATTTTTATTTAGACATCACTCTCAAAGAATATTTATTTCTATAAATTATCTATAAAAATTTTATGAGAACCATGCATTCATTTATAGATATACTTTTATATTTTAAAAGAGCTATTTGCTAATTAATAAATTTTTATATTACTTTTCAGTTCAAAATTTTATTGGTTGGATTC
The DNA here is from genome assembly GCA_037975125.1 of Latrodectus hesperus. Lineage (NCBI taxonomy): Eukaryota > Metazoa > Arthropoda > Arachnida > Araneae > Theridiidae > Latrodectus > Latrodectus hesperus. The sequence goes on from CM075862.1 coordinate 6,055,732, forward strand.
TCATATTAAACAGTAGTTGTTCATTAGTGTTCGCAATCCACTTTATTCTGTAAACCCAGTTTAAATTGGATTTCGAACATTTAAACAGCAAAATATTCTGTTTAAATTGGATTCCGATCATTTAAATAGTAAGAAATCTAGTCCAATAAACACTCTTCTGTATAAAAGAATCGCCGTACTGCGACCGAACAACTGATCACTGTGTCATAACCTTTCTATTTCCCATAATTGTATTTTTAATTTTCAGATATTTCGCATGAAGCAAAATAAATAATCTTTTGGAGTATTGTTTCCTGAATACGAATAAGAACGTATTTTTTGGCATTCCAATTCTTCTACAGAGAAAAATCCGTATGTAATATAGGAAATTTTCAGGATTCTGCTCATAAAATCTTCTCAAACACAATAGCGGATATTGGTATTAATGAATGATTTAATTATTTTTAACACACGTTTGTTGGCTATGTTACTCGTCAATAGATATAAAGTGAAAGTCAAAGATTTGGCTTTGCTGGTACATGCATCTTATTCTTAATTCCAATTTTTATGAAACTACAAATGTGGCTTACTTTGAACATGTGGTAGGAAAGCTTTTTTAGAAGCAAAAGACGCCAGGTTTGATTCCAGACATTGTTGTAAGGCAGGAAATGAATAATTTACTTCAATCCTGTGCATGTACATCTGTTAAAGAGCTTCTTTGAAGTTTTCTAGATTTTGGCATCTAAATACAGATTACAAACTATCAATATTGTGAGCTTAATGCTTACCGTAATGATAGATAGTGATTTACAACAGCTTTAAGCTGTTAAGCTGTTCATCATGCAATGTAAACACTACAAATATATTTGGTACACTATGGCCTGGTATTAAGTCCCTGTTTTCAGCGCATGAACGCATGATCTACAACCGGAAAAATATTATGTGGTTCTGGAGTTCGTATATACATATTTTGGGGTTGGAGCTTGGAGTTTTTTCGCATTTCCTTCCTTGTTGTAGGCGTATAGGACCTACTATCTATGGATTTTTTCATGGAAATTTACTGCACGTGGCTTATATGAGCTTGCTAAAACGATTCATATTATTATTTGGCTGGTAAACTGTCTACTACACGTTGATAAAATTACAAAACTAAAATTTATAATAGAGAGTTTTACATATAGAAATAAAAACATTATGCATATGTTGAAACGTATATTATATCTATATTTATGATAAATATTTAATAAAATACAATATAAATATTGAAATGCTTTCATTTACCTGTACAACCTATTATACAAATTTATACTTTTGTGATTGTCGTGAAATCATCTTTAGTACAATTTTTGCACTGAAATCTACGCTTCACAAATTTATCCCACTATTCATTAATTCATTACCATTATTGCCATGCTTTTTGATCTCATTAAATAAATTATATTTCTGAAAAACAATTTTAAAATTTTGAATTAATAATAGTTTTAATGTAATTCGAAATAAGAATATCAATGAAATACATTAGCAGATAACAATGATAATTAGGCATATTTTATAATACTATGACTCTAATAAATATGTTATTATAGGTGGAAAAAGAATTTTAAAACAATTATTCTCATAATATATTTTCAGGGATTTATTTTTTCAATAAATATCTGTAATTACAAAAATTATTACTTGTAGATGTGTTAAAATGTATTTATATATTGATATACATAATTTTGCAAATTGCTGATGTAAAATACTTATTCTAAGGTAAATAACAATAAAACCGTTAAAGTAAGATTTCAAACTATTTAATTTGAAATAAGAGAAAACTCATTCAAAAGGAAAGAATATTTCAAAAGAATACTATGGAATAGTATATGTAACAACTGAAATATATAATCGCAATGAACTGGTACTTAAGGTTATGTTTGAAACTGGGATTCAAACTCTTACAGGATTCATTTTACTCATGATAAGAAGTAGTGGCTGATTTAAATCCGTAGTTTAAAATCTTTCTAATTTTATCTGGCACGCTTGAGTAATTCGTATCGTCATATTTTAAAACAAGGATTAAACCTCTCTGTATTTGCAGGATCTCCTTGGCAGAAATTTGATTACGAGTTCCGGAAAATTTGATTAAGCAAAGAAAGTTGAAAGGTATATTATAAATGCAAAATCGGAAAATATATTTCTGGTAAAAGCGTTCAAATGCGAAAAGTGCCTAAATTTAATGAATGTAATCCGGAAAGAGAGAGTTTTTCGCGTATTTGAAGTATGTTTTTATTTTAAGCTTTTCCATCTCATTTGCTTTCTTGTGTTTTAAAAATGCATTTCAGAGCAAAGAGCTTTTCATTAAGGCACTGCGTTAACAAAATTCCAATCATTTTATCAACATATTCAACATTATATTTTCTATGTTTCAAAAACAAATAAGTATACTATTACATCATTTTGAAATTCAGTTTCGAAATTGCATTCATTTCTCTGTTTATAACATTTAAATAAAAATGATAAAATAAAAGATTTATTCCCTTAAACTATTTATATATACATTTAATTCAATCTAATTTCATTGGATACAATTTTTGCCCGATTTGAGTTTATGTACTCATTTACATATCACTCGTAAACTGAACTTAATTTAGGATGTGGAAATAAAATAAGTTAAAATCAAAACTTTATAATACAATTTGTTTTACGTCATGAATTTCAGCAATGAATTTCTCTCTTGACACTAACATACATTTACATCCTTTTACTCACTAAAAATTGAAAATTCCATCGAAAGAAGGCTCTTAAATCATTTGCAAAAATATTCAATAAGTGACGGTTTCTGCCATCGTAATGCTGACAGAAAGGGAGAATTCGATAACTAAAACAAGAATCTATACAAACTTATATGCAACTCGAATGCCATTTAAAGTCAAAAAAGCATGTATCATCTCCCGATCTAAAACAAAATTTATAGGCCAGTTATTTTTTGTTCGCACTGTTACTTCTTCAGCTGCAAAAATTTTCGGTGATTGCCAAGAGCCATTTACCCAATAGAGGACCATTAATCTCCATTGCCGCTCCACGTCAATAGACGAAATCTCTCCCAGCGCGGGGAGAAAACTGTAAAGTCACTTTAGAACATTTCCGTGGAGACACGTTCTTTAAAACAAGCATAAATCACTCGTCTGACGAACAAAAAGGATTAAAATGTCACAAACGGCGTAAATTTTGCGAAGGGGGAGCGAAGATAGTGGCAGCGCTTGATCAATGCCATTTATATCCATCAGGCGGATAGAATAAGTCCTTGACACTGAAATTTCTACCGCCTAAATTAGGTTTAGTGCCTCTTTTTCACTCAGCCAATGTAACTGTCAGGAAACATATTGGAAATGTTTAGGGAAATATTTTTTTCTCTTTTTGCACCATTTGCATATCTTTTATGGTTTTATTTCCTTCGAAATATTAGCGAGCCATTTAATGTGGTTTTTTTTAGAATATAGATTTGTTGTCATAAGAGTTTAGAATTTCCTTAGTTCTGAAAAAGGATGTTATTATTTCTTTTGTAAATGCATATAATTATTGATATGAAACTATCATAAATATGTTTAAGCGTCGTGACATTAATTGAGATTCTGTAATGTATTTTATAAAAAAGTTAATATATTTTAGCGTTTTTTAAAATTTAATTGCTATTTTTTAACTAATAATTACTTACTGAAAAATGTAGTCAGGTTTAAATTAAAAAGAAAGAGAAATCTATTTCAGTTTTATTCTTCTGAAATGCAAACTATAAAAAAACAACTAAATTTTTAAATTCTAAATTAATTATTATTTATTTTAATAACTCGGAAAAATATATTTTTAAGTCTTAATATATTTTTCAAAACCAGCTTTAATATCATGAGCGTGCTCTGTATTTAAAATGACAATCACTGGTATACCACGCAACAAATACAGAAAAACAAACGTATATACTACCTGAAACATTCATTCTGACCCTATTCCAATTTCATAAAGAAAATTGGAAATAAAATAGTTTATTTGTGAGAGAAATACTTTATAATCTGTAAAACATCCTTGCATCTGATTCATATTTTGTGACGGACTATCTTTGGGATGTTATGAATATATTAATGAATACACGCCTTCATAACAATCCATGTAAAAATATGAATATATATATATATATATATATATATATATATATATATATATATATATATATATATATATATATATATATATATAAAACTGTCAATCACACAATATGACCAGGTTCTCTTCAATATTAGTTTTAATTGGAAAACGCGCGTATCATCAAATATCTTATATGCAAAAGTATTTCTTATTATCTTGTTACCTTTAGATATATAGGACATATTTCGGAATATTTTTTATCTATAATAGTTACTTAATAGACAAATCTAACCTTTCTAATTTTCTCTAGAAATAATTTTATTTTATTTTTATTTTATTTATAAAGTAATGTCTTTGTTTAACGATACTTACTAAATTTATTTAAAATTTTAGAGCAAATCTACATCAAAATACTTTTCTAGAATATCATTTTTATATTTCTGATGCATCAATACTAATTTAATGAATTAATAATGACATTTCATTAACTTTTAAATCGTTTAAATTTAAATCTGTTTTTATTTGAGAACAATTATTGTCTTAAATCAACACACATCTGCATAAATTATTTATATAATTTAAGAGAAATGCTTTCATTTATGATTTTAATATCTTTTCATTCTTGATTATTGTTACACATTGATTCAGAATTTTGTTGGAAATCTTTAAAATTTTCAATTTTTAGTATCTTTTCTATATGAGTTAATTAAAAATATCTACGGAATACTCTAAATATAACTCAGTATCAAACAATTAATTTTATAAAAGTTTTTATTTATGTTGCATTGAGTATTAATTTTGTGTATTTGAATTAAGACTAATAGGCCAAGAAAGAATTATTTTAATTACAATGGAAAAACAAATAAATTCTGTTTTTTTCCCATAATGTACATTCTGCTTAAAATAAATGAAGTAAAAAATGTAACTTAGTTAGAAAATTTCTAGTAAGAAAATTTATAATCTAGTAAAGAAAGATCTAGTAAGAAAATTTAAAATTATCAATTCTAAATAAGCAAATAATAAAGGACACATTTTGACCAGAAGCACTATTTAATGACATAAATTAAGAGTATAGAAATAAACGGAACTATGAAATTTTAACACTCAGATACTTTTCTTGAATGTCAAAGCAACCAATTTACTCAATAAACTTGTATAAAATACGTAGATAACGTAAAAAAATTCATTTTGTTACATGTTATATTTTATTAATATACACCGTGGTAATTTTATAAACAATATTTAATTTGTTATACATGATGTAAAACATTTAGTGATTTATTTAAAATAAAATAAGGTAAAACAATTATTACGCATATTTTTACGGCATATGTGATTCTAACAAATGTATATGATCTTAAAAAAGAATTACAAAAAATGTCTTTATGTTTTGCTTGACATTTAAAATTAAAATAAAACTATAGATATACACATATTTTAATGGACTTTATAAAATTTTCCTGTTTTATTTAAATTTAAATGTCAAGCAAGATGTATTAAAATCCTATTTAGTTTAAAGGTACATATATAAAAAATTATTTAAATATTAATCAATTTATTATAATGTGCTTGTTCGGGTGAAGCAACATTATAAATAGTCATCGTTAAATGCAACTCAATAGAGCAAATCTGAAAATATGTGCTTCCAAAAGCATAAATGTTTATAAAAGAGATATCTCAAAGTCAAGAAATAATCAATGGTAAGATAAACATTTTGATCAGTAAGCTTTATTCAGGAGGGACGCGAGCGGAAAGTATAAATAAAAGCTTTCCTCCCACGCGTAACGGAACATCTGCGGGCGTAAGATGCAAAGATTTCCATCTGGGTTGCAACTTGAAATAAATTATTTGACAACAACCAGTGACAGTTTTCCGGCCAGGGTGCTGCTACCATCAGAAGAAATGAGAATACCATTTCTAAGAAAAATTTGAAAAGGATGGCTAGCGAAGCTTGAAAAGTCTTGGAAGAGAAGGCTCCTTCATGTACAAAAGCTGCACGAATTACTTTTCGGTGTCATATTAAAGAATGATCAGATTCTCGGATTCAGAGCAACATGTCAGCGTCACTTTTTCCGATGTTCTTTCACTTACAGTGGCAAGAATAAGCTGGAAACTCCCAGTGAAGATGTCATAATCTGTAAAATGACCATGACTGCTCTTATAGAAAGTAAAGAATATTGCGAGAATTAACTAAATTTTCCCATTTTTTATGCAACACGTTTAAGCAAAGAAAAGCTTAAGTAAACAATAATGATTAAACTTACTGGTTTGACCGCTTTTTGGATGAATATTTATCTATGTACTTTCAGTTAAAGAAAAAAGTCTAAGCTTTTAAAGAAAATGTAGTGCTTAATACATTCAGAATAATTTTATCCAAACTTAAGAATATAAATTTGAAAAGAAAAGTAAATCGTTTTATAAATTGATCATTTGCGATATAACAACATAATGCCGACCAACTTGTCTAGTGGTCAGCGTGCCTGACTACGGATAAGGAAGCTCTGGATTCAATAACTTGTTCGGATTTGAACCCAGGGCCTCCTGGATGTACTTTCTCTCTCTATCTATCATGTCTTTGTCCTTTCCTTGTATGAATAAAGTGTGAATGGTTGCCTACCCTATAAACGGGTACATATGGCAAGTGTGAAGAGCAAAGTCGTACTTTCACCTACATGGTGCTCTGATTAAAACGAAAGACGCTCCCAATCAACTTAACTTGCATAGCACAGCAAGCTTGGCTTGTCCAAGTGTCATTAGAAAACAACAACAGCAACATAATAGCTGTTGTTGTACCAGCATGCTTCACTGTACCTAGCTCTGTGTTGGGTTCTACCTGTTAGATAAAAACAGCCGGGAGGAGACATGACCAAGCAGGAGACTCCCAATAGTTTGCCTGCCACCCCAGAGGTATCATTTCACTTGGATGACAATGCGACCATACCCAGTTTTAACGTGCCCCATCCGCCTTTAACAAACATGACGGATATTTGGTGGGCTGAGGTTCGAGCTCACTATCTTTCAATAATGAGAATGACACCCTAACCAACCAGGTCACCGCGACCGGACAACATAATAGTGAAAAGTTGTGCAATTAGCATTATTTATGTTAGAGGAAAAAATATTTTTATTTTTTAATTAGCAAATTGTAGAAATTATTTTTTAGCAACGAATAAAAATGTTCTTTTTGTAATCAAATATGGGTTGCAATTTTTATTATTTTTGATTAATATGGCTTAGAAAATCATTTTACAGTTAAAAATACAAATTTTCCTTTAATTATTTTTTATTATATTATAAAGGAAAAATATTTTGTGACCATCAAGAACATCTTAAGATTATTGTATCCCACTTGAGATGATCCAAAAATATCAAGAACTCTATCCATATTTTACTACTCAATTTGAAAATGTGGTAATTTAAGCGGAGGAAAAAACATACCCTATGCAAACTTAGGCGAGAAAATTTTAAATATCAAGAACTCTATCTATATTTTCGCTATTCAATTCGAAAATGTAATATTTTAAAAGAAGAATATTTTATCGCATACATATTTTGGATAAAAATGTTTTAGAAATGAATATTTCGAATGATCGATAATCCCCTTCAAAATTTAAAGTAATATATTTTTCATCCATCTGTGGTAATTCTAAAATTCACGGCACTGATAAAGAAAGTCTCTTAGAGAAAATTCAGTTCCATATTAACAAACAATATACAAAACAATTAACAAAACAATATATTTTCTATATTTAAAGAAATAAATGCCACTCTTTCCTTCGTAATTTTAAATGTTGTTTTTCATCCATATAAATGCACATTTTTATTACAAATTAGAAATAGCGCTTTAAAATATTTAAAATGCGGTAACATAGTGGCTAGGGGACCAACCTTCCGTCCGAAAGAGTGAGGGTGGATAGCCAATAGCACCAAAGACCTACCAAGTAAATGCGATATACTTGCTCATTAAATCTGTGTAATCGAAAGTCCTGAGATCGGCCGTTGAGCAGTTCCCATGGGTGTAAGTGTCTGGAAAAAATTTCCTCTCCCTCCATATCAATTTCAAATTGAGAAAGTGTATCCTCTACTGGTGCCATCTATTGCAGAAGTCCAGAACAAACGAAGGTACTTTCACCTTCGTGGTGCTCTGATTAAATGAAACACGCACCTTACTGACTTAAATTTCCATAGCAAGTGGCATAACGAGCTTAACGTGTTCAAATATCATAAGTAGCAACAAAAATAGTGCGTATGAAAAAATTTGATTGATTTCTGGGCATACTATATTATTAAAACATATTACAGAAAGTAAAAAAACCTATAATTACTAAAACAGAAATTAGATTTGGAAGATATTTTCACTTATAAGATTTATTGATGACAAAGTAAATGTAAATGTAATATTCCCAATTAATGATGTACACATAAAACCTTAAATTAAAATTAAAATTATTCTAACAAGAAATTTAAGCAGGAATATTGGAAAATTTTTTTTAATTGAATTAACATAATTCAAAGCAAACTTCTTTATAGCATTGTAAATACACTATAATATTACTCTGACATCCTATTGTTAAGCCTGCAAGCAAGTTAAAAGTTTTCAAAATTTAGTTTAAATTAAAAATATAACATTTAGTTTGAAAATCAGAAAAACTTTTTTTATAAAATATAACAATTGTTCTTTGCTATACAGAATTTTACATAATTTTGTAAGAAAGCAACATTTTCCATGTTTGGCGAGTTTTATTTCAGTTGCAGAAGATGAGTTGCGTTAAGTGCATGAAAGGAATGTTTATAAATTTGATTTGATTCAAGATATTTTAGAAAAAATGTTTTTGTGTTCTCTGAAATGAAAACTTTGAAAATTAATTTCCATCGGGTTTACTGAATCGGGAAAATTAATTGGAAATGCTGTTACATTCTCTGTCTTTCATCATATTCTGCTTATGGAAACAGTAACTATGTTGCATCAAAGCAAAATAGCAATCACCTAATGAGTATTGATGCAGTTGTGTTTGGTAAGAAGGCATTTACCTCTAATATGACCAGATAGTAACATAGGTAATGCATTATCTTATGTATAACAGAAGATTCTAACCTGTTCACACATATAGGAGAGAAAAGCAAAGCAGAATTACCTACATGCAATTTTAATTGCGAATAATTCTGACAAAGTCAAGCTTTGTTCTGTAACCAAATGACAAGCATATTTGTGGCTAGAAATTTACACGTATATGTCTTGTCTCTTACATTTTTGTTGTCTAAAAGCTCAAGACAGAAAATCTGGCTGTGAACATCACCAAACATAATGTACTGCTAAGTTGAATTATCATGGTCTAGTTAGAAATTTCGTTAGAAATTACAAAACTAGCAAATGTAGAAACGCTGTTATAACATCAGAACTTTGTCCTAGATTTTATCATTCTTCTAACACAGCTTTCCTTGTCATATATGACCTATGATGCAAGGGAAATGATTGAGTGACTGACGTACTAGCTCGAACTGAATACCATTGAGTATTTTCGTGATTCCTCCAACTCTGGTCTGTACATAATTTTTTTCCATATATAACCCCACTCACTAGCTAGAAACCATTATTAAAGAGTAATAATGATTATTGATAACTGATATATATATATATATATATATATATATATATATATATATATATATATATATATATATATATATATATATATATATATATATATATCCAAAAAATGAAAGTAGACACCTTTTGTTCGTAATTAGAAGTGAGGTACTCAAATACAATTTGGATGATATTTATATATGTTTGTTTTTAATATTTAGGTTATAAAAAACTGCAATAGTTAATCTTATGACTTATTTTCTCTTATAGCGTATACGTTTTCTTCTTCATACATGATTAGGATTTCATTTCTTGAATAGCAATCTATATGCAAATTAAACCTAATCTTTTAATTTTTTTCTCATTCTTTAGAGAACGTTGATTTTGCCTTCACATTAATGGATTCTATTTGAGTCAGTTTGATCTCAATGTGTTGACGAGTACATTATTATAGGGATTAAATTTGTACTTTATAAGAAAATTTTTCAAAATATTTTATAATTTAAGCATTCAGCCTGAAATATTAATTTAATATTTAAATTCCTCCCTATAAATGTTAAATATTTATAATTTAAAGTATGCATTAATTATGAACAACAGTATGTATAAATTATTTATAAATTATGATTTTAACATAAAAAATTATTAATTTAATAATAAAACATTTAATTAACATAATAAAATAGGTTAATATTCACAACATTTTTGTCTAAAGTACTTTGTCTTTTATCACTCCAAATTTCTAGCGAAATGTCATAAAAATTAAAAAAAACTTTTTAGAAATTCATGTGTTATATTTTAAGTTGCTTAGTCAAATTTGAGATATTATTTTCAGATTTAGGATTTAAAGTAATATTTATCTCTTATTTATAGATATAAATATTCTTATGGCAAATGAAATACTGTTTCTTTTTTTAAGTAATATTAATCATTATGTTAAACTAAATTAACGAAACTACTTCTTTTCAATAGATACACAACTAAAACTATGTCCAGTTTGTGCGAAATATGTTTTCTTAACATTTTGATTTGAGAGATCAATAATAACTTATTTTTATCTTTATATAAATATTATTGCAAATAGTTCCAATATCATATAAAATGCTATTTTAATAACAGTTCAGTGTGACTAACAGAATTACACGAGGCCAAAATTACAATTTTTATTTGTTTTGTCATATTTTAATTTTTGTACCAGGTGTTATAATGGTTTTTGTTTATTAAGTCGCTTCCTGTACCAATCAGCAAATAATTGAATCTGCAGCTGTTTTGGAATTAATCAATTGGAAAAATCAAAGAAAAAATTCCTTCCAAGGATTGTACTGTATCATCCTTTCTCATTATCTAACTCATTTTATTGTAATTAAAAGCTGACTAATTGGAAGTATTTTAATATTTGTGAACTATATGAAAGACAAATACATGGACGAAATCGAATGTAATTTAATAATTAAACATCAGAGTATCATTTTTTACCAAATAATTTTTTATAAGATGAAAAGCGAATTTGTGTGAATTTCTCAAAGATTATATTGAATGAATTTGTTAGGTACTGAATTTTGAAAAAATATATTATCGTAAATGCATTTAAAAATGTTGTAAAACATTTTATATTAGAATTTGGAAGAAAAGCTAATATGTTCAGTTAAATATCCGTGATTATGGCCCACCGACGGCTGAGTGGTTAGCGCTCCTGTCTCCTGAACTTTAGGTTCCGGTTTCGAATCCCGGTTTGGGCATGGTTTAATTAATTTAACTTAACACTATTTGTATATAAAATATATGTTTTCATAACTATAGATAAAGGTTGCATTACATTTACATACGTTAGATGAAGTATACTCTTACAAAATCGGTCGTATCTGCGTTTTAGCTTCAAAAGGAAACAGTTAATTTCTAGATCCTTAATAAATATACTGATGAATACAAATTTCCTATATAATTATTTTGAATTATTAATATGTAGTTCTTTGGAATATTCCTGTTTTATTGAAAGTAATATTAGTTTTATCGAGTATCTAACAAAATTTATGCATTAAAATATTTTGTAAGAACTTTCTTAAATGAAGCGTAAAGAAATGGATTGATTATAAGGATTAATATTTAGAGGACTCATTTTTCCAAAAACTGTGACCAATATGGAATATTATCTATAAACGTCAGAGTGAAACGCACATTAAAAGAAAGCTGCATAAATTTATATAACTAATATTAAAAATAATGTTCATAAATTTAAGACAATTTCAAATCTTTCGCATATTATTAGCTACATATCAGATATATGATTATCTCTAAATGCCGACCGATGGTTGGGTGGTTAGCATTTCTGACTCCTGAGCTGTGGGTCACGGGTTCGAATCCCGGTTCAGGAATGAATGTTACTTTCTTTCTCTGTGTTTCTCTGTCCTTTCTTCTGTGATGATGTATGAATGTGGCCCATTCTATAAACGGGTTTGTGGTGGTATGACGCTGGCGACGCTAACCGCTTCCGTGACTTGGTTCACAGATGGGTAATGACAAATGAGTAGTAGTTTTTGACCTTGTTGTAACATAGGGTTCGTCACCCAAGTGCCCACCGTTGGAAATTTAAAAAAAACATTCGTAATTAAATTTGCTCTTGATGTATTCCGCATTATTTAGGTTAATCATCAAAAAGTCAATTCATAAGTGTTTCATAATAATAATAAAACTAACCATGCAATCTATATGTATGGAATTTTATTTTTGGGCTTATGCCATAGATACGAAAATTATATTTTCAGGTATATGTAAACTACAGAAATAGATATGTGATTTTCTTATTTTCATTCAATTTAAGTAAATGTTTTTAATTCCATTTTTGTTGTAGCATAACAGTGATATAATTTTTACTTTCATTTTTTCATAAATTATTGAAAATGTCAGTACAGAATACAATTCGAAAAGTAAGTCAAACGGAAGCATGTTCTTCTATTTGACCCTCCTTATAAATAGATTTAAAAAATTTATTAAAAACTAAGATATTATTCTTTTCAATTGAAAAATTATGTCTTTTAAAACTCCCCTTACTGTTCAGGAAACAATTTCATTTTCGTATTTTTACAAAGTGCTTTGTTCAAATGCATGATATTTAGTTTGTTTTTAACTCTGCACCACTTTTTCACAAGATAAATCAATCAACTAGGATTTGAGTTTTAAAGAATACTTTGAATCATGAGAAATATCTATTCCAAAACTAAGGTTTGAACACATAAGCTTTTCAGCTGAATGGCAGCAATAACTGTCGTTAATACTTGGTTGATATTCAGGTGCTTGATGGTTTTATTTGAAACAATTTATGATTAGAAAAAGGTTAAAAATCAAAAAGTAACAAAATGGTTAAAAAACATATAAGTTGCTGACTCACACATCTCATTCCAGTTAATTAAATTTGGTAAACATTATAATCTCTTTTTTTAAATCAGAAAATGTTGATAATAGATTCTAAATAACGTTTCTTTCAATAGTAAAACGGAAAATAGCTTTTGTGGCCTTCGTATACGAAACTAAAATTTACAATTTTAATGGAGCAACATACGTCAACAAAATTTTATCAGGCAAGAAAATCTGTTATACGTAAAAACAAAATTCATAATTCACAATAAAAATTTGTTATATTAATTTTTAAATTTATAATATTGTGAATAACATATTATTTTCTTATTCCATTTAGTTTTTATAAATATTTCTATTTATTCCATTTTCATTAATATTTAATGATTAGAAAAAATATGAAGTTTTTATAATATTTCAATAAATGCATGTAATATAAATGTTTTTTGAGGCAATATCCAGGAAACATATAGATTGCAATTGTTAGAATATCCTCAAATTCAATCATAACTACATATTTTAATAGCAATTTCTCAGAAGAAAACTGGCATGTTTTCAATGTAAAAGAGGAAGATATCAAGATTTTCAAAGTATTTGTAAGAAAGCTAAAATCTCTGTATGCAAGCGAATATTTATCTACAAGTACTCAGAATAATTACTTTAAAGCAACAATGGTTATTGAGGATTTTGAAATCCTTTTAAAAGTATGGTATATCTAAACTAATCTCTTATCTTCATATATATATTTGATTCAAGTAATAAAAAATAATTAAATGCTTTATGGTACTACTTATTTAGAAATTTGTTCTTTTTGAGAGAGAATAAATTATTTCTAACTAATTTATTATATATACTATAAACTATCACTACTACTTTTGAGTTAAAAACATTGATTAATTCTACACAGAAATAACTTCTGATGGCCGTATTAAATTTTGATTTATGATTTATAAGTAATAAAGATTTTATAATAAAATTTTAGTGATAAAATGTAGCAATAAATTAATATTTTAAACTATTTTCAAAGCTCACTTATATGATATAAAAAACTAAAACCACTAAAAAGGCAAAAAATCCATTGAAAATTAATATATTTACTAAGAAATCTTAATTCAAGTTCATCATTTTTTTATTTAGAAATTGTATTTATCGTATTTTATATATCTTTCACTTATTTTGGGCAAAATAAATAGCAATATACATTTAAATTTACAGGCATTTTTTGTGGAAATTTTATTAACGATACCATTTTATTTCTTAAAAAAGAATTTTTTTTAATACATCAATAAACTGTTGGAATATTATACGAAATATACAAGTGTTTATCAAACTGGATTATAAAAAATTAGGTAACAAGAGCATATTTAATAATTCAGTTTTTAATTTATTTTTTAAATTTCCTGGTTTGAAGCTTTAGATATTTGTTTCATAATTACTGAGTGTAATACTTCCAATATATTAAAAATTAAAATTTTTATATTCTTTATCTATATGTTTTCCAATATTCCTTTAGCTTTACAAAGAGATGTATTGTATAGAGAATCCGAAAAAAATATTTATGAAATATGGAAGATGCGAACATATTAAACATCGAAATAAATATTTAAGCAGGAAAATGCAAAATAAAACGAATGGTCAACAAATTCAGCAATATAGGTTCGAGTTTTTTTATATATTTCTGTAAATATTTTAAAGTATGGCATGCCTAAACTAAAAATCTCTAAAAATTAATGCTCCTCGTTTTTTAAACTGTCTAAAATGCTATATTTATTTTAGAGATAAATGAAAGTTCACTTTTTTCAACAAAAAACCTATGTATTGCTTTCTAAAAGATTATAGTTTTCGTTCCAAGGAACAAATGCCTGTTCAGACACGTTGATTTGTGGTATTCATCGATTTTCCAGTAGAAATTGCTGTTCGTTTCTGAAAGTGAGTTTCCTTTTGCTCTTCGTAATTACATGTTGTATCGTTATAGTGATTTCGTTCCACAAGGAAAACAAACGCATTCTCTTCAAGTAGATGTTTTTCCTTTTACAGTTAATGGGAAAGTTAATTAGGACTTCCAATCCAACATCTGGTGATGCCTAGATTTCTAATTAATAAAGTAAGTATTCTGGAAATTAAAATGCCTAAACATAAAATCTTACATCATTAACATTAATTAAATGCAATTTTTAACATTTTAAATTATCGATCATTTAATGTTTCACACTACTTATCTTAAATTTTAAATCTTTTTTTTTGTGTAAAACAGGGAACATATCATTTATTATATAGCTATATATATTATATAGCTACGGAAATATCATTTATTATGAAAACGTATTTCTTCAATAATTATGCTTTTACAATATAATAAATATTTTAGGAAACAAGCAAAGTTTTCTATTAAAATGCATTTTAAATTTTTTGATTAATGGAACAGGGAATGGTACTTTAATACTTTAGTTACGCTTTTAACCCAGATAAGCCTACTGTCCTATATTTAGGACAGTAGAATATAGGACAGTAGGCTTATCTGGGTTAAGTCTCAGGCATTCATTTATAAAACCCATATTGACCTGTAATAAAGCCATTGATTCATGGGACTCCATTCACAAATTAACCCAGATAAGCCTACTGTCCTATATTCTAATGTCCTAAATATAGGACAGTAGGCTTATCTGGGTTAATATAGAAGAGAAGGTTAAAGTGCCAATAGATACAATTTATTTCATGTAAAACTTCGTAATAATCTAATGCTGTAATAAAAAAAATTGACTTTAAAATTATAAAGAAACATAAGTTATAAAACTATGAAACAGATTTATTCTAATATTCAAAGGGAGTTCCATAAAATTTTTGAACAAAGCTATAAAAATTCAGTTTATATATTTACAGAAATAAAACATTATTTTGCAGAATACACTCTCCCAGCAATACGAAGCAGTCATATCACTTTCTCAACTCACTTTAAGCAAGTAAAATAATTAGAGTTTCCTTTTTTAAGAATCTGCCTCAAAGATCTTAAGCCTTTTAATTAGTATCAAAAGCTGTATTAAATTTTCTATCCTGGAGCTTTTCCTTCAATGATTAAAAGTGCTTGAAATCTATGGTCCGAGACCTAGATGAGTGTGGCACAGTTAAAAAATTAGTTTGATTAAGACACTGCTGAATAGAAGTCGTGACTTGCGAGCAGTCATAATCGTGAAGTAAAGTGAAATTCTTTATCAATTTCTTATTTTATCTCTGTTTGTGTTTCCATAAAATTTTCAAATTTGAACAGTTCTTATTCATTCCCACAATAATTTGTCTAACAGCATGTTGACAAATTAAAAGTTTATAATAAAATTATCATTGTAGTCAACTTGTCAATCGATCTATTTAGTTGGATTATTATTTCAGAAGCGGAAAATAAATGTGTTTCCTTACAGTTGTTGACTTGATATGATGGTCAAAATAATGCAATTAAGTTTCAGGACTATAATTTTTAGAAAATTCGGATAAATTGAAGTATCCGTTTCCCCTTACAATGTAAGGTAATTCTTTTTTGCATTTTTCTTTTGTAACTAAGAAAGGGCCTATCTTGAAGATACAGACCAGAACTTTAAATTATTGCTTAGACTTTTCAAAAAAAAATTGACCTTTTCAAAATATCCACTGGTCGGACAAGCTTAGAAGCCAGTTCTGAAAAAATATCCTATAAAAACACTACACTAACTAAAAATTGCAAATTAAAATATTTTTTGCTTCCAAGTTTCTTTTATTAAATAACTGTTGCTTGTAATTTTTTCTGTGTCCATTTGCATAAAAAAGTTTTTAACTCTTGATCACTCATTTGCATTTTACTGGTTTAAATGGAAACAATTCTTCAAAGTAGTATGTAACTAAGGAAATAAAATAAATTGTTTCGTATAATATATTTAAAAACGTTTAAACAGCATTTTGAAAAACAATTGTATGGATTTTTATTTTGTATTGTATTATGGCCACTAGATAAAAAAAATGGCTTTCGATTTCAATTTAAAAACCTTTATAAAATGTTTTGAATAATATTTTTCTTATCTTCGAATTTATAAAAAACAACGAAAATTGATTTATATTCTTTTTTAAATGCTTCAATATACAAAGTTGAAAAACTAATAAAAGCGTTTTTATTTATGTATCTGTTTTAGTTTATTTCAATTTGTCTCTGAATAAAAAGTAAACCTTATATTTATGTATATTTTACTAAAAGATGAATTAAAATTCAATTAAAATAACAACGTTATGTTTTCGAATATTATTGAATATTGTGTAGTAAATATTATGGAATACTTGAATAATATGGTTCAATATACTATTATTAATTTCTTAAAAATCTCACCATCTTATAATTTCAATATAATTAATTTTTCTATGGATATAACTATGATAAATTAGTATTTTAGTATCAGATTTACAACTTACATGTATATGATTTTTATTACATATTAAATGTGTTTGGAATTATTCCTCTTCGACACATTTCATACAATATAGTTTTTGATGATTTAATTAATAATCTTGAAGTCTATATTTTTATAACAAAGTCTGTAGATGCCGTAAATCAGCTAAATAATGTGTGTAAAGTTTTAAAATTTAAAATTCTGATATTGTGACTGTGATATATAAATAAGTTAAATATGTGGATCTTTCATATATATAAATACTTTAATTACACAGTCGAATAATTTGAGTAGGTATTTGAGTTAAATTCATAAAAATATTAAAAAAGTGAAATTTATTTGCTTATTTTCTTACTTTTTTATTAGAATATTATAAATTATTTGATTAAAAAATTATTTGTATATTTCCCAGCATAATTAAAAATTTATTGTACCGTAGATCTTTAATTATCCACTTCAAAGGGAACCTGACCCACTTCATTAGTGTAATCAAATATTCGGATTATTGGATTTTTTCGAAAAAAGGGCCTGTAATTTAAAATAAGAGAATAACTGCGTATTATTTTTATATGTAGTTTAATATAATAATATAATAAATAAATAATTATAATATAATATAATATAATAAAACTACATATTATATTTAAAAGAGAATTTTTAATCAATTAAATAAAAATGCAAACACTTTTAAATATTGAGGTAAAGTTAACTGCATTGCATTCATACAGTTCAGTGCAGTAAATGAAAATCCTTGCTTGTCAATTCTCTTGGGCAGAGTAGGCTGTTTCACTGTCTTCATCCGTTTTCTTGCAGATAAATCGTGCATCAACTTGACAGAGAGAATTCCCACGTAGTCGCATTAAAAGCGTCAATTTATCCACTTCAAAGCAGTTTCAAAGTTCAGCAAATGCTTCACCAGTTGATGGCTTTGTGTCTGCTTCAACTTGAACATTAAAGTTATCTTCTAAATCAAATCTTTAAATATGTTAACCCCAATTTGCAATTTGAAAAATCAAGGGACACATTCATATTCCATTCTCCTATATCTTCAGCAGTAATTTCTGAGGATACAGGAATTTTCAAAAGAATGGTTTTGAATTCTTCAAAAGTAGCGCGTCTCTCTCTCTTTTTCTCTCTCTGTCATTCTTATATTCTTTCTTCTTTTAACTTTCCTTTTCTTGAACTTTTATATTTTTCTCATTTTCCGTCTTTACTTCAGACAAATTTATATTCCTGAAATTCTGAAAGCAATTCAGATGATTGGAGTTCTACTATACTTACCTAGCAAAAGATTCCTAATTAATATACAAATAAATTATTAAGCTTCAGTTAATATTAATGCGAATGAGTTTGTTTCTATTGTTTACGAATGCTGTGACATAAATTTTGGTGACTTTGTGATTCCTTCCTAAAAATGCTCAAAACTTTATATCAATAACAAAGCAATTTGTGTTCCTTATTGAATCTACATTAGATTATAATCTTTCAAATTAATTAGCAATGAAATTATTTTTAAATATTTTGTGCTTGTTGTGATTTTGCTTTTTATTTTCAAAGATAATTTACCTTTATGTAATTTTTTTATTTTGCAAATTATATTTTTATGTGTATTGTGAATCTCTATTCGTATTAAAATTAGTCTTTATTTCAAATTTTAATAGAGTGTAAGATAAAAAAAAAGGTATTAATTTTTCAAATAAAATATACTTTCTAGTTATAAACTGCAGGAAATACATTTTTCCATTAAGCATTTCGATAAATTCAATAAAAGCCATGTGTTCTTCTTCTTCTTAGAATTGGGTTTGTATGTCATTGGGCACCTCTGCTTTTATCAGCATTTTGTACCATTAACTCTAAACCCAATGTTTCCTAGTTCCAGTTGCTCGGGTCACCCACTTTATTAATAAAGTCCGATAACCCTTTAATGGAGTCTAGGTGTAACTCTCTAGTATGGATGATGCCTAAAGAGGTTAATCTAGGGAGGGCAAGAGCCTCGCATTCATAAATGATATGCTCTGCCGTTTCCTCTTGCGTATGACATTTCCAGCAGATAGGGTCTTGCTGAAATAGTCCCATCTGGTCAGAGAGCCAGTCATACAAGGGATAGCTTCCTGACTTTCACCAGAAGATGGTTTGGAGGTCATTTCTACCTCAAGTGAAGGATTCATTACTGCCCCTTTAGAAGACAGCCTCTGAGTTCACTTGTGTTTTTACGCAAGGTCAACTTCAGAGGCATCACCTGTAGATGCAGAAAGGATTGTTATTTTTTGTGTCTTTTCAGCCACAAGATAAGAATTTATAAGCTCAGGTAATATAAGTCCACCCAGCATTGCCTGAGATACTGGGCAAGGCAAATTACTCTAGAAGTTTGCCAGGCAACTAGAGGCTCCGTTAAGACACCAATACCGCGGTGCCAATTAGCCCTAGGCACGGAACGCATAACACCAGGGTTTACGGGAGCTGATTCGCGGCCTCTGATTCTATATTCAAGGCTATCCTGTCATTCCTACAGGACGTTCGGTGATCCACCGCCTATCGACGCGCCTGGTAGCTGCTCAGGCCCCAGGAAAGCCATGTGTTTATGCTATGCAGTTTGTTGACCAAAAACCAACTCTTCTGGGTTTTTTTATAAATTTGTCAGTTATTTTAATCACAATCTTACGCTGTAAATAAAAAGGAATAAGTCAGAAAAAGTAAGCAATAAAGCCAATAAAAATAAAACTTCATTTTCTATATATTTAAGTTATTGTTACCATACTTTTTCACTAAAAAAACAAAATCTTTAATTAGTATTTGGCATCGTAAATAGTTTCTGTTGTGATAGTTAAATTAATTCATAATCTATGGAAAAGATAATGAATAGAAATTTACAAATCACATATTTTACGGGGGTTTTACTTTTATAAAAACTGCTAAAATACTAAAAAGCTTTTAAAATTCAAAAGTATAAAATGAAACAAGAAACATTAATTTGAAAAAGATACTTTTGTTCATTAATCAATATAATTGTATATTTATATATATACAAAGTGTGTGTGTGGATAATTTCAAATATAGCTAGTGACACTTCATATACAAAATGCTCTGAACGCCAACAAAATATACCGACCTTTTATAGAATACTAATTTTTTTCTTACTGTCACCAGAGATATTACAGTGTGATAAATATAACATAATGCAATTATTTTAAATAATGAAACAATATATGAATTCTATTATGCCCAACAAAAGTAGTTTTGTTAATATTTAATTAATATGCCGTCGAATGTAATCTACAAAGCATATTTACGAACATTTGAAAATAAATGTAACTTGAATATTTCAAATATAGCTAATGACACTTTATATACAAAATGTTCTGAACAAAATATACCGACCTCTTATAAAATACCACTTGTATCACCAGAGATATTACAGTGTGATAAATATAACATAATACAATTATTTTAAATAATGAAACAATATATCAATTCTATTATGCACAATAAAAGTTGTTTTGTTAATATATAATTAATATGCCGTCGAATGTTATCTACAAAGCATATTTACAAACATTTGAAAATAAATGTAACTTGAATATTTCAAATATAGCTAGTGACACTTTATATGCAAAATGTTCTGAACGCCAACAAAATATACTGACCTCTTATAAAGTACCAATTTTTTCTTACTGTCACCAGAGATATTACAGTGTGATAAATATAACATAATGCAATTATTTTAAATAATGAAACAATATATGAATTCTATTATGCACAATAAAAGTTGTTTTGTTAATATATAATTAATATGCCGTCGAATGTTATCTACAAAGCATATTTACGAACATTTGAAAATAAATGTAACTTGAATATTTCAAATATAGCTAGTGACACTTTATATGCAAAATGTTCTGAACGCCAACAAAATATACCGACCTCTTATAAAATACCAATATTTTTCTTACTGTCACCAGAGATATTACAGTGTGATAAATATAACATAATACAATTATTTTAAATAATGAAACAATATATGAATTCTATTATGCACAATAAAAGTAGTTTTGTTAATATTTAATTAATATGCCGTCGAATGTAATCTACAAAGCATATTTACGAACATTTGAAAATAAATGTAACTTGAATATTTTAACTGTATCTTTCTCGTTAAAATATTTTTGAAATCTTTTCTTAAATGTCTAGTATTTTTGATGAAGAAATATTAATATTAAGTAATCATTACGAAAATTTGTCGGGTGATCAGAGGACAGAATTTATTGACTTTAATTTATCACAAACTGCAGTTGTGAAAAGATGCCTTAAATTTCTTATTTACTGTAAATTGTATTTTGGTGAACTCAATTAAGAGCGAAACTTCAAATCGGTGAAGTTATATTTCAGTTGATAATTTAAAAATACATATTTAAAAAATAAAAAATAAACATTTCATTCAAAATTCTAAAAATATTTTCATTATATTCGTTGGATTTTTTTTTTCATTTGGTAAAAATTGATTAGACATTCTTTTTTATTCCGTTTTTTTCAAAATGTCGTTTATTTATTTAAAATTATAAAAATAAAAAGTCTAATTTTCTTAGAATCAACGTTTCACTCATTTCAAATTTTAAAAGTTTCTTATTAAATATTTTTGAAAACAATCTATTATTTCAAAAATGAGAAGAAATATATTTTAAGGCATTAAATATCTTAGCTCAAATAGATGCTCTAAAAAAATTCTTGTAATGTATTTTAAAATAGATAAATATCCTTTTCCATTTCTTCGCACTTAAAACCAACTATAAAATGTAAATCAAAAAACTTCAACGCTTTTATATTAAATTAGCTGTATTAAAAGTCCAAACAGCATAGAAAGAGATTCAGGTCGCTTTATCCTGCTCAAATGGAAAAATTCTCGATACGTAAAGAAACAGCTAAAATATTCATTTACACCAACCCTTACATTACTAAAATATGCATACGAGGGCTTTCCTAGAAATTTGTGACTCATGTCAAATTACATTTACTACTAGCATGAAGGGAGAAATCTAATAAATATTCATAGAAGGTAAAATAATACTCTGAAAATAAAAGTTCTCTGTACACAAGAGAAGACTCAGAAAATATGCCGACTGTGACAATGGCCATACACTATAAAGTCTAGAAATGCAAGTTGTTAAAATTAAAGTTTCAAGAATGCAGCTGTTTCTCAGAGACACATTCTTCTAATGCGCCTTTATACTTCTGTGGGAATTCTCTTTCTTAATTTTTCTCGTAGCAAGCAGAAAACAATTTCGTTTCCAGTGAGAAATAAGGAAATTGGGCAGGAAGCTGCGATAAGATTAGACAAGCCGCGTTTGTAGTCAAGCAGCTTTATCTTTGGTTGTATTAATTAGCCATAGCGTGCTCTGAATGTGGTAAGACTACTTTCTTGTATAGATGAAGGACTCTCAAAGCATCATCCATCTCTTAGTTATCATCTGTTTTGTTTTTAGACATTTGTGTTAACAGAGTATCATTTGTTACAACAAATGATATATATTTTCTTGCAAGATGTTAGGCAAGGATATTTATTCAATAACATATTGCTTAACTAACTGTCTGAGGAAACTATTAAAAGCAATTTTTAAGAGCTAAATAAATTGTAAGCAAGATTTCTAAATTATGATTATTAATTTATGAATTAATTTGTTGTATACACTGTTTCACGCAAATGCTAATATCCTTGACGTTTATGTATTTTGTTATTTAGTTTTTATTCATTTTAGTGCCGCTTTACTTAATCCTTAATATATGTTTTGATCGATTTTCATTTTCAGCTATTAATTTTCATAAACCTTACGTTTATAATTTTTGCATTAATTTCTGTAAATGATGATTTTTTTCATTTATAATCAATAATTTTATATTTTTACTTGTTTAAATTTTACCATAAATTGTTTAGTTACATAAAATTGGAAATAATAATCACACAACTGAAATTACTCATAAGTAGAATACCAGTTTATTTGATAACTTATTTCAAGAAATTAAACTCTGATGTTATTACATTCGACAAAGTTGCATGCAGGAAAGTAAAGATAGGAACTGTCAAGTCAAATATCAACTCGCAATTTATACATGCCAAACATATTCACGATCCTGTTCAGCTATCTTTAAGTTATTTATTCACTTGCGGCTGTTAAGTTAACGAATTTCAGCGAATTTTCATTACATAAAATATTTTTTTAATGTTACTTCTATAAATGTATCTTTTATTTTTCTTGCATTTTCTCGGGATGAAAATACTCACACGAGTTTGAAAAACTAGTTCCAGTAGAGGGTATTATTGAAGAACTGCTCAAATTTAACAGAAGATAAAAGTTATAATTATTTGAGTCTAGTTATACTTTTTGTAAATTAAAATTTCCATTATTCAAAGCTTTAAATTCACATATTAAAGGAAAGATTCATAGTAGCCTACGCAAATCTTAGTGCTAAGCTTATTTCTTTGGCATTCCCAGTAGTGACTTCGGACTTTATAAAATATCAATCGAAGGAATTATCTACTTTCAAAACATTAGTTAAGAAATTTATTAAATGATTTTATTGCCAGTTTTAGTTTTCTTACCTCTTTAAAGTAATTACCGAGTACATGCAATATACGTGCTCGTTAAATCTGTGGAATCGAAAGTCCTGTGGTCGGTCAATGAGCAGTTACCATGGCTACAATGGACTTGAAAAATTTCCTCCCCCTTCCGATCAATGTCAAAAGTGAGGGAATGGATTCTCTGGTGGTGCCATCTATCGGAGGATTTAAAGAACAAAGACGTACTTTCACCTTCGCGTAACTCTGATTGAAACGAAAGACGCTCCCTATTGACTTAAATTCGCATAGCCAAGGCACAGCGAAGTAGGCTTGTCCAAGTGTCATAAGTAACAACAAAGTAATTTAATTTGATTAGATTATATCATGTTCAAATTAATTTACGCGCTTTCACTATTATTATCCATTACTAATTAATATTTTATCTAGTTGTTGATGTGAATAAAAAGTTATAGTATGGAATGGAACATTTTATTTTTCGATTAATTCAGCTTGTATTTATGCTTACAAAATAGCCTTTTTATTCTCTTTTTCATATCCAAACTGGGAAATAATAAGTAACTTTTAAACATGCTTACATTTTAAGAAGAAATATGTAAAAAATATATTTGAAATATTATGTGCAATTGAGAATAGTAAACGCAATAGTTTATGTACAAAATCATTTTTATCCTTTCCAACGGAAGTGAAGAGACTGTATGATAATCTTTGTGCTTACAAACACGGGAGTTTATAAATTAATAAAGATTTTCATGGAATGTTATATTTTGGAGTTTGCACCTCTTCACGATAGGTTAAATGTATTTTAGATTTTTGAAAACATATCATTTAACTTCAAAGAATTTAATAGTCCTAACAAAGGAAATTATTTTTGGATAACTTTTAAAATGCAGAAATTATTTAATAAATTTGTTTAAATTATAAAAAATTTGAAAACATTTAGAAATAAGAAAGTAGTTCATGAAATAAAGAATAGATTATAATTAGGATATAATAGGAATAAAGAAATAAAGAATAATTTATAATGTATAAACCTGTATTGGGTAAACAGCTACATTTTTTTGTTGATCAAACTTATGATGTTTTTTTGTTTTAAAATTAATATATTGAAGTAAATGAAAAAGTTTGCATCTATTTTTCATAATGAAATATTTTAAAAGGATTATATATTTCCAACTGGCAAATATATTTGAATTAATTTATGTATAATTTTTATTTATATTCAGTGATTCAAACTTTCCACTAAAGAGATATCCTGATGTAGAACGTAATTCATTATGATATTTATGTAGACAATGAGATCTTTTGGCTAAACATATACGCATTTGTAAGAAACGACCTTTATTTTATATTGTAAAAAAGTTGAATAAACATCTGTAGCAAAGTACGTCTTTAGTATCTTGAAGCATTGAAGTTAAAAATATAATAACATCAGATTATAAAACATTTATTTATACGAGACTTCTTTTCAAATTTTGCTTATTAGAAGCACATTATTTTCTATTTTCACAGAATTTTGCAGCAGGAATTTTTATAAGTGAAAGGAAATAAATTCAAGATTATGTAAGATATAACCCATTCATTCTGCAAAATTAAGAAGGCTTTCAATGTTCATCTCAAAAATGTTGTGATCAAGTTATCGATAGAAAATGATTTTTGTTTATTGTCAATATTCATTTATATAAATAATTATTTCTAATTTTCTTAAAATTCGTTACATATATTACAACCAATTATAGTACTATTTATTTTCATGGTTTTAGATATCAAGAATTTTTATTTGTAAAATAAACTGCTCTCAATCACTAAAATATTGCGAAATAACTTGTAAAGAATTTAATAAAAATTGAAATATTAGAAAACATAAAAAATATAGAATATAAATTCTATAAAATTTATTCTCTCTGCTAAGAATACCATTATGAAAATTATTAATTCCAATCAATTTCACTTATCATATCATCAACAAAATTTGATGCATTAAAATATTTTTTTAAATAACAATCATCTATAAAAATTGCAATTTTTCCGAAATTTACGTCAATGATATCGAATAAAGTTACACAACATTTTTGAATTTTTATAATATTCAAATTTTTCATGATATTTATAAAGTATTTAATTAAATTCTGTAGTGATTCATAAACTTATATGTGCATAGATTTTCTTTGATATAAAAATTACTTGTGAGTTTAATTTTCTTAACTACTTTTGCTTATGTTTGAATTTAGTTCATGTTATACAATTAAAAAAACATATATATATATATATATATATATATATATATATATATATATATATATATATATATATATATATATATATATATATATATATATATATATATATATATATATATAGTTTATAACTATAATATAATATATATATAGTTTATACTTAAGCAATTGCTATTATATTAAATATGATTTACTTCACACACATACTATAAATTAATTTTAAAGTAAATGTAAACACTCTCCTTCAGATGAATATAGACATAACAAATTATGTGTTGTTTTTGTTACTTATGACACTTGGACATGCCAAGCTCGTTGTTTAACCATTGGCTATGCGAATTTAAGTCAGTAGAGTGCATCTTGCGTTTAACCAGAGCCCCACGAAGATGAATGTACGACTTTGCTCTCAAAGTACACCTCCGGTAGATGGCACCACCAGAGGATTCACACCCGCAATTTTGACATTGTTCTGTAAGGGAAGAGAATTTTCTCAAGACGCTATTACACCCATTGTAATTGCTGATCGACCAACCACAGGACTTTTGTTTCAACAGATTTAAGGAGCCCGTGTATCCCATGTATTCGGTGGGTCTTTCGCGGCACTGGGAATCGAACCCAGCCTACCAAACGGAAGTACGATGCCCAAACTTCTAGGCTATCGCGACCCAATTGAGGGCTATTGGGTTTAAATAAACCACATGAAAATAAAAATTGTATATCCACTGTTATCACTTATATGTTTGAGAGTGTATTTAATTAAGACAGGTAAAGTTATCGCAATATTTATATTTTAAAACATAGAAAATATACTTCAAAATGTAAAGTTACAAGGCTCTTAAAAATAATTTGAAATAATTCTCACTAATTTCTAAATACTCAAATTAATCCTGAATGCGTTTATGTTCCCATTTAAAAGTTATTAATTAAAAGTCACTTAAAATTACTACTTTAACTTTAAAAATATATATATACTCTATAAGATATACTAAATATCATAGTTTAAAAACTACTAGGCATCTAAAAAATTTTAAGACAGGATGAAGTATTTTTCAGAAACAAATATTTAAAGGAAAATTCCACGAAAGATTGTTTTGGAAAAAAAAAAACATAAAAATACTTTGTTTTTCCTTTATGAAATTTTATATATTTATAAGGAGTTCGAGATAAATTCAGGTGTTAGGTTTTTATTGGAATATATTTGAATTAAAAGAAATTATTCTTGTTTACTTAAGTATTCATACTGTCGTCAGATAAAATCTAAATATATGTAAAATAAGAAAATAACAACTAATGCTGAATAATGAACTTTAAAAAGCACTTTTATGTACTTTGCTTACATTCACAGCAAAAATGCACATCAGCAAAATTTCATTTGCAGCTTACTAAAATTCCTTCATGTTAATTGCATAATAGCAATTTGCATCAAATGTTTTAATTTAATT
The DNA here is from genome assembly GCA_037975125.1 of Latrodectus hesperus. Lineage (NCBI taxonomy): Eukaryota > Metazoa > Arthropoda > Arachnida > Araneae > Theridiidae > Latrodectus > Latrodectus hesperus. Next base: position 6,083,418 of record CM075862.1, read on the forward strand.
CACGTTCAAAATAATCAATTAAGGGAAATGCATGTTAAGTACTATTAGTTTAACTATATAAAATATACTAATGTTTATAACTATAATAGTTAAGTTGGAATCATAATTAATTATATTTTGCCATCCTTGAGCCTCTGAAATAACAAAAAATACCAGGAAAATGTTTTCCTTGAAATTGTACACTAAACCATGTTAAATGAATATTTAACGCAATTAGGATTTTATATTAATATCCATTTAAGTTTAAACTTAATTTTTCTAAAATAATTCATGCTTTATAATTATATTAGTTCTATTAAATTACAAATCGTAATGATAATTATCAATAAGAAAAATATAAATATCTCATTTACATTAGCCTATTTTTATAATATTCTATTTTAAAGATAATTTAATTTATACTCAATATTTCTCTCAATGAAGCAAGAGGGTACTCATATTATTTAACGTCAGTTTTTTTCATGAATTTCAGATTGATGTTCAAATTTAAGTTCAAATGGATCATCAAAATGGAAATATTCTTTTATAATTTATTTTCTCCTACAAGAATAATCGTAAATGCATGATCATATTGAAATAACCATCAATAAAACTAAACTTTTTTCATTTTCAACTAACATACTTTTACTCTTTTTTTTAACGAATTTTTATAAACATATGATTTTTCATTCATGTATTACAATCTAAATATTTATAAAAATTAAAACTAAATTATTTCAATAGGAAAATTTTTAAATATTTAACAATAGTTTTATTATTCTTACTAAAATTATTGCTTGCTTTTCCATCGTTAGCAAAATATAACCTATTTTAACATATTTAATTTAAATTAAAAATTTATTATCTATAAAAATCTTCTAAAAAGGAACTTAAAAATGAATTATCTAAGCACATTTATAAAAAATTTCTTTCGCTGGTTTTTGTTTTCGTTTACTTACACCAAAAATTCTAATATATATAATTGCCAATATTTCATATTTTCTTCTACATTTGTATTTAATTTCATAGGATATATCCAAAAATAATATCTCAGTGAATAAATTTATTTTCTGAAATTTTTTAAATTATTCATTTTTAATGAATTTTAATAATCAAATTCAATTCATTATATCATATTTTAAGCACAATTACTTTATTAACCAGTCATTAAAACCTTCAAAATTATAAAGTATAGTTTAAAATCAAGTTATAGTTTAAAAATCAAGATAGTTATTTCTGGAGCTTACCTTTAATTTTTGAAAAAGAATGGTGATTCTATGAATGTTTTTAAGCTAATAAAATATTGCTTTCTTACTCAAATATTTACTTATTTTGTTTAAACATGATGAGACATTAACACTTATAATTGAATATATATTCTTGTTCACACAGGTGCATATTATAATACTACAATTCATTTATATGTATAATTGTGAGTTTTTCAGATATTTCTACCATATCAAATAGACCAAGTGAAATATATAATTATTAATTTATAATATTTTTTCTATCTTGAAACTAACTAGTTTTTTCAAAGGTTTTTGAAAGATTTTTTCAAACATTTAGTTTATAATAAAAAATTTAGAAGCAATCATTTTCAGCATTGCATGTTTATTTATTTTCAGCAATTTTTACATAAGAACTTAAAAACATTCAAATATTCAAAGAAGGATTAGTATTATATATATATATATATATATATATATATATATATATATATATATATATATATATATATATATATATATATATATATATATACATATATATATATATATATATATATATATATATATATATATATATATATATATATATATATATATATATATATATATATATATATATATATATATATATATATATATATATATATATATATATATATATATATATATATATTGTTGTGGTGAACTCGGTAATTTTCGAAGAATCCCGAGGAAACCCAGATTCGTTTTTTTAAATAATTGAATTACAGAGATAAATTCAAAACAAAAATACAATAAAACTTAATAATTTATTTTAGTAACTTAATTACAAGAGAAATTTACATTTACAATCAAAACATTCTTGATTAAATAATGAATTCTTGATTAAATAATAGATGATGAGATTCTAAAATTATTATTTGTTTTATGACAGTTACACATTAATTTCATAACTGAATTTGACCAGCTTGATGAGGAACGAGAGATCAGACTCACCCCTTTTTAGAAGTAGCAGTGTGGTGTCTCTTAACGTCAATGGCATTATCGGCTCAGGATCTCGCTTGGCTTGCTCATCGCTCATGAGCTTTCCCTCTTTTTTCTCTGTCTTTGGTATATCTCCTCAGACTCTCGTCCACTCCTCTATTTGTCGGACATCTGCAGCTCCATTCTGGAAATTCGAGGCAGGGTTCCTTCTGGAAGGTGGTGCTTATATTTTGTTTACAACTAACATCGTTTTAGCTTCTTATTATGCTCAATGAAGACCCAGTCCTCAATTGTGGACTCCTTTTCTATGTCGGGCTTCTCTGGGGCTTCTGTGTCCCTTCTCTGTGTTTGGATGCAGTTTTTAACTCTTCATAATTTTCCGACACACACACACACATATATATATATATATATATATATATATATATATATATATATATATATATATATATATATATATATATATATATATATATATATATACGTTGTAATTATAAAAAAATTGTGATTTGATTTCATGAATATTTTCCTTTTAACTTCAGCGTAAATGCACAGATAAAAGGGGAATAAATCACTTGCTTCCGCGTTACTCATTCTAAATTGAGGAACATTGAGATGCTGAATTTATGCTCCATTTTATTACTTCTTTTTATGAATAGCTTTAAAATTTAACTACATAAACATTATTGAATAAAAAATTATTCATGATGTACAGATATAATTTTGTTTTGTGGAAATTAATAAACATAACACTTTCTTAAACTATCTAAGATTCTAAAATACTTTTTTTAAGAATACTTTTTTCTCTTTGCTTTGCAACAAAAAGTATAGCTTACAGTGAGTTGCAAAATTATTCCACCACTTTTATGTATTTTATGTATTTCATTGTTCAATTAATTTCAATAATCCGTGAAAGTGAATTTTCAAGAATTAAACTCTTTATTTATTCTGGTATTTAACTGGTTAAATATTTGAAATATGTTTCCTTCTTTGAATGTTTAAGTAAAATGAAATATATACTCAGGTAGTTGATTTATTTTACAGTATAACAAAGTATCTTATTGTCCTTATTTCTCTAGTAACATAGTAAAAAGAGATGTTAAATGTTGTATCGAAAGACACGGAATATCTCTTATAAGTTTATCGTAAATAAATTAGTAATAAGGATTTTAAAATAATGTTGTTTATTTTAAAACACTGAATGCAGTTTTTTTCTGTTTAAAAAAAATTGCTAAAATAAAAGTTAAAAATATAAGCCAAAGTTAAGAAAACTTTAACACTTAATTTAAGTTTTTTTATTTTTATTTAATTTTTCAACATTTTAAGTAATGTCGTAAATATTTAGTTTTCTCAATTGTAAATTTTTTTACAAAAGATCTTTCTAAAAAGCAGCTAATTAAGAGTTTTCTATGAAATAAAAAAGTATAAAATATTGTTTTAGAAAAACATGTGTTACGATATTTTGGGAAGTATTCTGTTTTAAGTTCTTTAATGCATGAAATATCTTGATATTAAGCATCGAAATATCATTTTAGACTTTACATGTAAAAGAAATTATTAATAATCATTTAACCATTATATATTTTTAAAGTATAAATTTTTATTTTTTTATTTTCTTATATTTATATTTCGTACTTATGATAACGTAATTATCACATGATTTTTCTCCTTTCAAACATGAACAATAAGCAAATTGAGTCTTGGCAAATGTTTCAACATTAAAAAGAAAATTTGCAAAACTATGGTGCAATAAACCGCAATATTATGCTTCAGGCAATCACAAATAACAATGAAATATTAATAAATTAATGTATTTTGTTCCACATTTGTTGTATTTAAAAGCTACTTATTTCTTATTAAATTTCAAAAATAGGAAATAGGCTCAGAAATTATACATTAGTGTTTTGATATTAATTATACAATAGTATCCTTTTAAGACCAGTAAAATTACAATATTTATTCAAAATTTTTCAGATTTAACAGAAATGTATTTCTTATAAAACTGTGAAAGACAAGATTAATCTATTTTATTGAAGATATCTCCAAAATTATTCTCTTTTCTATAATCGTAAAATCTTAATCAGTTTAACAAAACGGATAAAAGCTGAGAACAAAATTATAGTAGTAGTCAAGGAGGGTTTTAGAATAACAATTACAGTCCAATAATTAATCCTAAAATGTAAAATTTATCAAAGTGCTAAAATTTAACTTCCATGCTACAGTTAACTTATGATTCACAAATGTATTAAATTTCCGGAAGTCTAAAAGCTGAAATGTAGAAATAAAATAAACAGCGTTTCGACACTAAAACGTCAAATGTTACAACTTATAAACAATTTCTTTTTTGCATAAAATATTAGATTTTCTTTCACACATCATTTCAAATTGTATTTTAAAATTTATCATTCAATGGGATAAAAATACATAAATATTTACAGAAATTTTACTTTCATCTGATGATGTGAACCCATGCCATAATATAAATAACAATATTTTAAAAATGCTCACTGCTTACAGTGAAGAAAGAGGGCAATCTGAAAATAAATTTCAATTTTTCTTCTGTTCAGTTCTTACGTTTCATTTGAAGTGGTTTCAAATCCAAGTAGGGACTTCTAAGAGTGGATGAATGGATTTTTATAGAAGATCCAGTATTTTTAGTATCAGGAAACAATGCAAAGAACACCACATTCAACCTCTACTCTATACATCATATTTTGATTTAATTCCATGGTTTCTCTTAGAGCAACAATTTGCATATAAATTTGAAATAAAATTTGAGTTTTTCTAGGACACTAAACTAGGTGGTTTTTCAAAAAAAGAAACTGAACAAAACTAATTAATTATAGTTCTTTTTTTCTTGTTTTAGTATTTTATTTTGTTATCTTTTATAAGACGCTTAAAATATTGCATTTTAATAACACTTTTGCATTTTAACCGTATCCTTTAATGATGTTGCACTTTATTTCATGTTTTATTATATATATACATATATATATATATATATATATATATATATATATATATATATATATATATATATATATATATATATATATATATATATATATATATATATATATATATATATACAATCCATCTATGTCTTATTTAGAGTTACCTCAAAACACACAAGTTAGTAACATACTTATAATTATTTATTTAAATAATTGCATACTTGATTTTATTTGTTGAACATTCTGATCATTGTAATGGGAATTCTTAATATAAAAGTTACAAACTTACTTAGATATTGACATCTGCAATAAAAGCTACAAAACTAACAAGAGAAAGGAACTATTTCAGTGTGATTTCCCAATGCTACATTTTCTGATTTCGAATTTATAATTTTTCACTACATATTCGTATTTGTATAGAAAAATTAAATGTAATTAAGTATAATTAAATTTACGTAGTTAATTATTATAATATGTTATGAATTTTACCTTTCATGTTTAGCTTCTTGGTTATTTCCTAATGTAATAAAGCATCGTTTTTGTATTTTATAACTACAATGATGACTCCTTTTCTAAATGAAAATGAAATTAAATTTCAAGAACGTAATTATTAATGAATTCATCAAGTATTTATTAAATGTAAAAACAAGGACTTTTATCATTTAAGGATTGTAGAGATATTTATAATTTCGTTGAATTCATAACACATACATTTAAGTGTATTTTAAAGTATTAAGTAATAAAAAATATAATAAGAGTTAATAATTAATTAGTAATTTCTATTTATTTTTATTAAAATATTATATTTTAGTGCAATTTAAAAATGAAAACAAAACTTTCTTTCTGTTTAAATGTATCTATTTTCGGAATGAAATTACTAAATTTTGATGACTACGCGCAAACAAATGTTCAGATTCAGTCATATCAAGCGATATACTGTCAAATATTTTATATCAATCTTTATTGAATTCAGAGTTTCATCAGAAACATAAGAAGTCTTTCTATCAACAAAGAAACTAGATCAGCAAAAGTGTAGGAACTAATGATTTGATCTTGGTTAGCAATAATTGTTTTCCGATGAGAAAACTTGTCGATAAAGCAATAGTGGATTTCGAGTTCTTAAAAGCCTTTGATAAAATTGCCGTGTGTGTTTATAATAATGTATATCATGTTACTTTTAAAATTAATATATTGCAGTTTAATTGAGACAGTAAATATCATTCATCATGGCTACGTGAATAGATTTTTATGAATTGTTTTTTTTCAAGTTAAAGTAATTATAATTAGGGAAATTAATTACAATTCTTAAACTATAATAGTTCTTCTTGAATTTTGCAATTGTTGTCTGGATTACATTTATGATAACACTCATGTAAGTTTCGTTTTTGAAGAAAATAACTTTTATAATTAACTAGATTAAATTTATAATTTAACTTATTATACCAAAAATATATCATCAAATGCATTTTACAATTAATTCGCCATTTAAAATAATCTAAAATTAGATTACTTAGTTTGAAATACAAACGTTTTAGAGCTAACATTAAGTAAAATATTTTTAAAAAATAACATAAGATCATCACTTTTAGCAAATATTTCCTCTTCAAATAATAATATAAGTATCTAGAATACTGTATAAAATAATAAATATAGTGTAAAGGATAATTTTTTATAAAAAGAGTATAATCACATCATTTTTAACAGATTTTTCCTCCTGAAATAATAATATAAGTATCTGGTATAATGTATAAAATAAGAGTATGTACGAATGAAATTATTTACTTATTTTAAAAATAAATTTATGTTCAGTTAAAAGCATGCTTTTTATAGTTAATAATATATCATATATAATGTATCTTTTCGACTGATCTTCAGATGGATCAAGAATATAAACAGCTCTCTGAATAACGACTGAAAATAACGACATATTTCCACTAAAAAAAACTTTTATACAACTGAATATGTTATGAATGGTCATTGGTTTGAAAACTGCATTTCTTAATATAACTTTAATATGTAGAGTGTTAAAATTAAACTTACCGTACTCAGGTTTCAAGTTTGTCACTTTGAATCATCATAACTATCGAAAGCCCAGTAGAACTTCTAATATAAAACTCTACATCTTGCATTCTAATATTATATTCAAAAATAGATTGAAATTGTAGAAGTAATTGTCGATGCATGTCTTAAAATATATGCGAATAATATCTCATGGTGGTTTATAATAAAAGTAAAAAGGTATGCTTCGCAGAACTACTCTCAGTCTCTTCTCTTCAGTGATGCCGCTGAATAAGAATTAATGCACAATGATTGTAAAAATACTTACTGATATCCAGTGGAAAAATTCTACAGTAATCATTACTTATGAATGAACAAAAAAATTAGAAACTGATCATAATTGCAGCTAAGCCATGATACTGAGGCTGACAGTTAAATTATTGTTTCCTGGATAAAATTATAGGAACAGGAAGTCAGGCAAGTGAGGTAATGGGTGTATGATTGGTTCAGAAGGAAACGATGATGCAGCTACGCATACCACGATCAATCTAAGTTTATGCTTGACAACTGTAGGAAAGCAGCCATGGACGCTTGTACAAACATGCCTCTATTCTGTTATGGAGAATTATGCAAAAGACTATTCTGCGCACATTTCTTTCTTCTACTCTCTCAGTTGATCCTGTTTTGCGAGTTTGATACCACTGTAAAAATCTCTTGCCATTAACATATGTGACAAGTGGCTTGGCATTTGTTGTTCTACTATAAATTTTATGTTTATGATAGTTCCTTTTAACGGTGATTATTAACCCTTTAGCGGTTAGGGAAAGTAGCAGTTTTCGCTTACTTAATTCGCGCTGTACTGCGACTAAACAGCAGTCGAAATTCGCAGCTGTTTTCCTCCGCCGTTCTTCCGAAAATGTCACCCTTCTGTGGCGATGGGGTGGATACCTCACCTCGCACGTTTTATAAAATTCTTAAAGTACTTTTAATACATAAATACCAGTTTTTAAGTACTTTAAAATAATTAATAAATGATAATTTGTAAATAGTAAATTATAAATGATAATAACCAATTTTATAAATAATAATCGTTAAATATAAATACAAGTTTATACAAATATTAAATTGAAAAGTCTAAGTAAATACAACTAATGTAAAACTTTATGAAACATTTCGATACAGTAATTACCTAAAAATCTTTTTGAGTGTGATATACTTTAAAACATGGAATTACACATAATGGTGCATTACAGTACTAAAGTACTCAAGTAGATCCGAAATATTTGTCACGCAAGCTTTTATTCCCACATCACCAGTAAAACTAAATCGGCTAGGAGCGGGAGAACTTGAATCAATTTGACACCAGTGACGTACACTCGAAAAATCTTCCTCATCGCTTGAATCATCTTCCGAGCTTGATATATTATGAACAAAGTCGTCATCAGATTCAAAACTAGATAAGCTTTCTGTATCACAATCATAATCATCGTCATAATCAATATCATTTAACTTTCGCTTTTGAGCCATTTTTCTTTACAAACACTCAAAATACCACGCCAAAATGGCTATATAAACAACAAGGTAAAAATATAAACAACTTCAATCATTATGAAAAGAAATTCATTCTAAATTTGCGAGAAGGATTCGTTTGTAACATTATCAATGCAAAATAATATTGGCGAACGAGCTCAGCGCGCATTGGGGGAAAATTGAACTACGCGAGCAGAACTCGTCTCTAACCTTTTCGGTCGAAAACACGCTGCCGAGCGGAACTCGTTTGCGCGCATTATGAAGCACGATTCGATTGCGAGCTCAGCTCCTTCATAACCATCAAAGGGTTAACAGGGAATAATCCAGATGCTGATTGAGCTCTGAAGTCATATTTGCTGTAGTTATTTGAATTTTTAGACATTAAAATCTGATTCAATTCCCATGGGTTACCTTCATTAAACTTCTTCTTACCATGATCCATATGCTGTCATGATCTTAGATACCATACTTCTATAAACGCTTAAAGGTTGGAATGTTTGTTACAATTGTTCTAACTAATTAGGGCCGCGGTGGCCTGGTTGATTATAGAATCGTTCTCATTATCGAAAGTAATGAGCTCGAATGCCAGCTTAAATGGAGATTTTTCGTGTTCACTAAAAGCAGCTGGGGCACATTAAATAGGCTTTGGTCTCAATGTCTTCCAAGTGAGGTGATTACTCTGGGAATGACAGGCCAAGTATTGGAGGTCTTCTGCTTGTTCCCAGATTCAAAATCAAACCGGCGACTTCTATCTAACTGATAAACCCAACTCAGGACTTGGTACAAGGAAGCATATTGGTGCAACATAACACTTGATTAAACTAGACGATATCATGCAATTTGATCACTTAAAATTTGAAATCCTGACGTTTTACATTTTTCAAAAAAATTCAAGACTTAAAGATTTAAACTAGCCACCACTTACTACTAGAATATATAAATTTCTAATAAAAAATCTAGTACATATCATTATATTTTGCTTAAGAAGCGCGTTCAAAAATTTTATTTTTATTTTTCATTCTGATATTTTGCTAATTACCTGCATATATGTGTTTTCTATATAGTTCTGTAAGTATAGTCTCTGCTTTCTATATAGTTCTCTGCTTTCTGATAGTTCTGTAAATTACAGTATTTTGAAGAGAACTAAAATAATTTGAAAATATGTTAAATTACTTTAGATATTTTCCTTTTCAAAAAAATATTGTAAATCATTTTATTGTATATATGATTTTATTTGCTTAAATTCATTTTCAATGTTGCCAAAAAATTAATATCGTATTTAAATATGAAATTATTTTAAAATTAAATTTTAAATTATTTAGAAATTAAATTTTAAATTATTTAGAAATTAAATTTCAAATTATTTAGAAATAATTTACTGAATTAATTGTTTAGTTTTTAGCTGTCTTCATCAAAATATTCTTTACGATATTTAGTAATGTAATTAAAATAACATATTAGATTAAGGATTCATAATTTTAGACAAAATAATCTTTTTTCTCATTATCATTGTGAATTATAAAATTTAAATATTTCATTAATCCAAAATTCAGAAAAAAATTTTAAAAATTAAATATTTGTCTAAAATTTGAATAAATTTAAAATTTTATCGTAAGATAAATTAATAATTTTAAACTATGAATATAATGTAAGGATAAGAACAAATAAAAAATAAATTTCAATATAAAATTAAAAAAAAATAACTTGTATATATATTTATTACTTTCAAATATATGTATGATTCATTCTTAGAATTTCGAGCATATTTGTTGAGGAGTAAAATGGAATGACTTGAAAATAATTTGTTCTTCAATTTGTCAATTTCATTCATTAAACTATACAGGATAAATAAGAAAAAATCGCGAGGAAAATGGAATTTATCTCTTTTTTCTCTCTATATTTCTATAAAATAAGACAGATTCTTACTTCTTTTCAATGAAATAAATTATTTGTGTTCATGATTAATAAAATTATAACTAATTAATTAAATTTTCTACCATACATCAATTATTGCTATGCAACATAAAAGTTAGACAAATTAATAAGACTTATGAGTAAAATATTAGTTATACAATATACACACATTTCATTAATCGATAATTTGACTTTCTTGTACTGTTATAAGGATGCACTGATGAATGATATTTATATATTTAACGAATATAAAATAAATATTTCAAATGATTTGAAATTATGTACACGTTTTCTTTTTTATATTCTATAACACGATAATTTAAGTATTTTTTTAATGTTCTAGAAAGTGTAGGTTATAATTCTTAAAGCATAAAAATTCTTAAATAAATGATGCAAAATTCTTAACATTTATTATTCTCTTTCAAAGATTAGGGTTGTCTGATTAATGAATTATTCAAACTAATATAAAAAAGTAGTATTTTTATTTTAATTTACTGCAAATCAGAAAACAAATTTACAAGATTTTATTCATGAGATTATGTTCAATTAATGTGAATGAAGTGGGCAACAAGGACATTTTATAGTATTACAAACAGAAATTAATGTTAATTTTGCGAAAAATGCATTTAAATTAATTTTTAAAAGTTGTTTCAGTTTTTAAAAAAATTATAAAAATTAGTTATTTTTGGTCTCATAATATTTTAATCAATTCCATAAAGTGATTTCTATAAATTTCACCTTTTTTTAAAAAAGCAACTATTTCCATTTTTTAATCCGTATATTATTTCAATGAAAAATTGAAAAAACATTCCACATTGTAAATAATTTATGAATTGAATTATAACAACACTCTGCCAACTAATTTAATATTTTAGAAAACTCTAAATCGCGCATTTCTTGATCTTTTTGGATTTAAATAAAATTTCCGATAGGCCATGTAAATAAAGTGAGTTAAGTGATAGATAAATATTTCATGTTTTTTATTAATTATTTTGTGAAATCACATTTAAATCATTAAATTATTTTATGTATAAAAATCACTTAACATATTTTATGTTTTTTTAACTATATGAAACTCTAATATTTACATGATTCAAATTTGAAATGATGATATATTAATTTTTGTTTCAGACAAAATATTAGGAAAAAATATTCTAAAAATATGTACTTGAAACTGAAAGTGCTGTTAAAATATTTCTTATTTAAAACTACTTATCCTATATTACATAAGCTGTTTTTAAACAGAATTATGAGAGTAAAGTTACTCGATAAAAGTATCTTCAATATTTTCATACTATTCAAGACTGCCACAGGAATTTTTAATAAAACAATATTCAGAAATAATATAATAGAAAAAATTTATTTATTTTACCACAATAATGTACATGTTTGTATTTACTAACAATTTTCTTAGTTGTGAAAATTATTTTGATTGAATGAAGATTCTTAACTATTTTACTTTTAAAGTTTGGTACATTTGTTAAATAATGTATATTCAATCAGTAATGTATTATTATTCGGGTTCATTAAAATATGTATTTTATTATATTGGGAATTTATCTTTATTTCATTATTACTTTTTTTCTTTTGATTGAAATCATTTATTTCTGGAAATTCATTAAGAATAAATCAGCAAATAAGTCATCAAATGTGCCTCAGAGTTAGAATGATATTATTTTAAATAAAACATTTTGTAATAAATTTTTCTTATTAAACTCGAATATATAGAAAATTTACTTACATTTTATGTTCTATTTCAAAATATTCATAACACAAGATGTCCTTTGTTGGATTGAGAAAGCACAATATCTTGTGACTTCAAAACTAATAACTCTAAACTTAGTATTACATAGAATTATACCAGATCAAGAAATAATGTTAGATAAAAGCGCACGCGCGCCTGTGTGTGTGTCAGGGTTCTTAATATGATGATTAATGAAGGGAAGTATTCTTCTTCTTCTTAAGGTTGGGTTTGTATGTCATTGGGCACCTCTGCTTTTATCAGCATTTTGTACCATTAACTCCAAACCCAATGTTTCCTGGTTCCAGTTGCTCGGGTCACCCACTTCATTAATAAAGTCCGATAACCCTTTAATGGAGTCTAGGTGTAACTCTCTAGTATGGATGATGCCTAAAGAAGTTAATCTAGGGAGGGCAAGAGCCTCACATTCATAAATGATATGCTCTGCCGTTTCCTCTTGCGTTTGACATTTCCAGCAGATAGGGTCTTGCTGAAACAGTCCCATCTGGTCAGAAAGTCAGTCATGCTAGGGATAGCTTCCTGGCTTTCACCAGAAGATGGTTTGGAGGTCATTTCTACCTCAAGTAAAAGATTCATTACTGCCCCTTTACAAGATTGCCTCTGAGTTCCCTTGTCTTTTTCAGCAAGGTCTACTTCAGACGCTTCACCTGCAAATGCTGAAAAACTTGTTATTTCTTGTGTCTTTTCAGCCACAAGATAACAATTAATAAGCTCAGGTAATATAAGTCCACCCAGCATTGCCTGAGATACTGGGCAAGGCAAATTACTCTAGAAGTTTGCCAGGCAACTAGAGGCTTCGTTAAGACACCAATACCGCGGTGCCAATTAGCCCTAGGCACGGATCGCATAACACCAGGGTTTACGGGAGCTGGTTCGCGGCCTTTTATTCTATATTCAAGGCTATCCTGTCATTCCTACAGGACGTTCGGCGATCCACCACCTGCCGACGCGCCTAGTGGCTAGCTCAAGCCCCAGAGGGGTACGCATCCAGGTTCCAGGAGGGAAGTATTCACCAACATTCGTTTATATAAACCCTATGATTATGAATTTTTTTTATTTTTACTAATGTAAACTTTTTTATGTATATATCAATATTTGTATTTTTCAAAAGATAAATTTTTATAAATAATATACAATTTTTATAAATAATATACAGATATACACTGCACGTTATTTTAATAGATAATTTAAAACTAAATGGATAACAATCAAATAAATTTTTATGAAATCATGCTTTTTATAGTAAGTCAATATTAAGCATTAAAATTCAAAGAAAGAATGGAATCAGCATCACATTTAAAGGAGACTTTCAGGGCAGCAACGATGAATTTTGCTGATTCCAAAAATAAAAGGCTTATGAGAAGAATATAAAAATTTAGTTTCATGGGATTTGAATGTGAGAGGGAGCCAGAAAATTGACTTCTCTCTGATCTTAGAACATTTCACAAATATTCTTGTAAAGGCAATTCAATTTCTAGAATTATGATAAAGGAAAATATGGCAAGCGAAAAATTCTTTATTATTATTTTGCTATTTTTGTTTGAAAAGGAAAACTCAGACCTAAAGTAATACATATTTGAATCCATAGAAATATACAAAAAGTGTAATAATGTTGATTATTTTTCTGAAAATTTTGAACAATGAAAAAGTGTTTCTAGCAATCTCATTTTATTCTATTACTTCTTTTACTAGGAAGAAAATATTTTGTTGTAATGTTTTTACAAATCATTTTTATCATGTTAGGATATTATATAATAAAAGTTTTATAGTTTCATTATATTCATATCGTAAAGCTTATTTTGCAGGAAATATCTATTTCTAAACTTATGTGAAAAATTTAATTAAACTAGTAATGTTTTCAAAATATCACGCTGATAAGCTTGCTTATTGAAATTTTAATCAGTATTCTGTTTTGCAGAGATAATCGTTTGGTGTATATTGCCTTCTAATTTCAAGACAAATTCAAATTTCTTGAAATCTAGCAAATCATGGATAAGTTTTTCTTTAACTTCAAAAATAATCCGATAACTTCTTTGAGCATGTAAAAGAGCAATATTAATAAGTAATATAATTTCATTGAAGTACACAATACTATACTTTATAATAATTGAGAGGATTAAAAATTTGCAATTCTTAATTATTTTGAAACAGAAATGTATATGTCTCTCTTTACATTTAGTATTATGTAATTAAAATGATAATAAATTATTAAAATGTTATGAAAATTCAATGAAAATTATTTGAAATTAAAATTTTACTTTTAAATTAGTTCATTATAATATATGTTTTAATAACACGCTATATCAAACGGTTCACTTATGAATGATATTAATTATTATATTTACAAATTAATTATGATTTTATTAAAAAATGTACAAAATATTTTCTATTTAAGAAAGCTATAATCTACTTTAAATCGTTATAGAATTTTATGATTTATTTTTAATGATATATTATAAAACGTTAATTAAACTGGCACTAAGTTATCTGGCATTCATCCAGAAAATTTTAATTTTAAATTATACTTTAAGAAATTCATAAATAATTCACATTAGAAGACTAAAGTTTTATTTTAATATTGAAATTTTTTGTCTAAGCAGTTATATCATTTAGACCATATAATCTTTCCTACTACTGATTCTTCAAAGGCCCAAAGATGAAATATATCCATTCGATTTTTATTCTTTATGATTGTAAACCTCTATATGATGAAGTTTGAAAGTAGTAAACACAGAAATGTTTTATGCATCAGTTAAAATGACTGCAAATTGAACCAAACTAATTTAATGCTTATTATATATTATTTGGAAAAGTATAGGATGCTTCAATATCTTTCTTTGAATGAAATAAAAGTTGTAGAAAATTTAGGAAATAAAAACTTATTAAAAGCATCTATATTTATCTTCACGGTTTAGTAAAAATCAAATAGTGAAAAGTTAATTAAGTTTAATGGAAATAATCTTAAATTTGAAAAATGAAAGCAATGTTTTTAAAATTTTTCCTGTTACAAAATCCGCGTTAAAGTATATTTTAAGTCACGTTTTTATATACCATTTCTTTTTATTTTATTACTGGAATATTGTAAAGTTTTCAATTTTTCGATACATATTTTCATATTCGTATTTAATTTAAGAATTTTAGAATAAT
The DNA here is from genome assembly GCA_037975125.1 of Latrodectus hesperus. Taxonomy (NCBI): domain Eukaryota; kingdom Metazoa; phylum Arthropoda; class Arachnida; order Araneae; family Theridiidae; genus Latrodectus; species Latrodectus hesperus. Next base: position 6,098,894 of record CM075862.1, read on the forward strand.
TTAAGAATATTTAATCATTATTTAATCTATAAATAAAAGCATATAACTTTCTTTGAACTGCTAGTTAAAATTTCAAATTTGAATTTCTTTAAATATTGTGTTACGCAATATAGAAAATTTGGTTTTAGTTGGAGTCCTTGTTGTGAAAGAAAAAAACATTTGGAAATGTATTCAAATGTAATGCATTTCTTTTCCCCATATATAAAGTGAAAAGATTAAACTGTTCAGCCATTGTTCCATAACATATTCTTGAATATATTTCTTACATTTATCATTACTAAATTAAATTCAATAACTTCTAAAATTTCTCTATAGATCTATTTTTTACAAATTATGAAAAATAACATTCTGATGAAATTAACAATGATTAAGATGAAACTAAACATAAAAAAATCATCCAATTAAGTGATTCTAATTATTTTTATTAAGAATTTATTTTAAATTGAAATATATTGGATAGAGTTATTTTTACTCATTTGTTGAATCTTTCTTTGTTTATTACATATCTAAACTCATCAAGGAAATCATTCGTAAATAAATACAATTGTCTTAAAATTTTATCTTCAATTCCAATGGAAGTTAGAATCTTTGCAAATTCATGTAATAGTTAAACATATCCCTTGAACTTTTTATGTTTATTAAATATTATTTTATATTATGTAAGACAAAACCGACCGTCATAATGGTTTCATAATTCTGCTTTTATTACAAGACTCAAGATATTTTTCAAATAGATATAATTTTCTCTTGAATGAAACTTTTAAACTGAAATATTATTATAAGTTGTGCTAAAAGTGAATATAAATAAAAACTCGCAGTATCTCACCTCATATTACCTTTATAAATTCTCAATTCGTGTTCCAAAAGGGTGAATTTATCTTTTTTCTATTTGATCAAAAATTTATAAAACTTTCTTACATGTAAATAAATATTTTAGGCATAGAGGTTTCTCTAAAGGGTTTTCTCTTTAATTTCACCTGACTCTTTAAAACATGAGTTAATTTTTTTTTTCGTTTAATTTGCAAATTATAACTAAATAAACTTATTTGAAAAAAATATTGTTAAGTATACTGAAACAATGTAGCAAGTTTTCAGTTCATGAAAGTAATTTTGCTACAGAACATAATTTTATAGCATAAAATCTAGTGTTCTCTATATTCTCTATATCATAAAATCTCTCTATATCATGAAATCTAGTATTTTATAGCATAAAATCTAGTAAATTATAGATTCATTATTTTTGAAAATTGAAGTTTCTTAATATCGCTTACTGTCTTTGCTTATTGCATATATTATATAATATGTATAATATATGCAATGTAATAATAAAATCTCAATCAAATATTCAATATTCCTCAGCTAGTGACATAAAATGTGACGTAAAATATTTTTTTAAAGTAAAATTATATTATTTTATATTTATGGAGATTTTTATTGTTAATAATTTAATTACTAAATTGAGTCCTTTCATCCTACTTTAAACAAAATTCATTTTTTTTAATTTTACAATAGGGAAGCTAAGAAAAGCCTTAACAATGGGAAAATTAAGATCAGGATATGTAGAAATAATAAAATAATGAAAATCGAAAGTAAGCAAAATCTTACAAAATATTGTAGACTAACTGCGAAAAAACATTCAGTTAAAAAAAAAACAGCTTAAGACATTATAAATTTTAAATAATGTATGTAGCCACATGTTTTAGGTTAGCATTTTTTTTAAACAATTTTTATTTATTCAGTACGCTTAATATTTTAGAAAATAAATAAAATATTTCAAATGATTATTATATTTTATTAAATTTTATTATGATTTTGTTGATAAAATTTTCTAAATTACTTTAAATTTGGAAAAATACTTTGCAAAAATTAAATAAACATTACTTAAACAGAACATTTTAAATATTGTGCGTTTTAAAAATTCGTTATCGAGAACAAGATTTTAAATAGAAAAAGAAATCTGTATATATTTATCACAAAAACAATGTTATTAAGAATAAGATAATTTTTTTAAATTTTGCAATTATTTAATCTATGATAAAATAATATATTGAGTATGGTTCAGTATTTTACATATGTATTCATTTAAGGAAGGTAATTCTTATTTTCATAAATATTTCTAAAAGAGAAGATATATATGTATATCTCTTTAGTTCTATACTTTTTAGCTCATTACGTTAAAAGGAAAATGTATATATATATATAATATATATATATATATATATATATATATATATATATATATATATATATATATATATATATATATATATATATATATATATATATATATATATACAAATAAACTTTCATAGGCATTGTGTTTCAACATGTGCATTGTTTTGTAATTTAGAGATCTAAGTGATTTAGAAAACACTAGGACTGAGTAAAAATATTAGTAGAAAAGATTGAATGTTCCACCGTAAAAATATTCCATGGATTAATTATATTTCAAATTATAATAAATGTCAATTTATAAAATAATCAATTCAAAAATGCAGCAGAAAAAAAATTAGAGCTAAAATTGGAACAAAAAGCTTAGAATAATAATAATTTCAATTTAAATCAATCTTAAGTATGCAAAACTTAGCCCATTATATATTTTGTATTTGAATAAAAAACACTCTATTTCTTTCAGACAAACAGCCTAATAGTCGAAGACATTTGGAAGTTATTTTACCAGACTGTGTTCTGGCTTCCCATAAGAACCTTTTATTGATAATTGGATTCTTAACAAAGAAAAACCAGAATCTCCGAAGAAAATGTCCCTGGTGGTTCAGTAGAATCTGGAAGGAATCCCAGGGCACTTTACTTTTAAGACAGCAATGTAATCATTATTCCAGAATGAGTCCAGCTGTTATTTAATTTCATTCCATCTTTCAACATCTTCGTTTCTATACTAGCCATAGAGTCTTTCACATCAAATAACCAGCATAACGGAGACGCCCAATGATTTGAACTTCTTCCTAACAAACTTTTTCATGACTTATTTAACTTTCATCGTATATTCCTTTTCATAGGACATTTCATGTATTGTGTGTCACAAGAAAAGATAAATAAACACAACCCCAACCAGAAGCACTGCATTCATCTAACATTATTCAGTAGTGGTAATGATATGCATGATTGAAATTGTAATATTTACCATTATATATATTGTACCGAGCTCCACGGGTTCGTGTTGATTGAGAGTTGAATAAAGCAACCACTTAATGAACACAAGACTTTTATTCGTAAAAACTTCACTAGATAAACGAAATTCCCGCTGTAACAATCACAATCATACAGCTACAATTCGTCAGATACAATAAGAAATAGCTTCCAATCACAGGTCTCAAATACCTCAGACAGAGAACAACTAGCAGTCACAACTAATCGTCTTCACTCACTGACTGTCTTCACAAAACTGACTCTTCCATGTCGGGCTGCGGTATTTATACTTGACTTGGCGGAGAAATCTACCAATTTCGCCAAGGTTCTGGAAGCTTCTAGGCTATCTCGAAAAATATTGGTCCTAGAGCTTAGGTGATGGATGTTTCCAGAAGTATCTATTTCTAGCCAAGAATCTCGCCAACCGTCGCCAAGAATCTCGTCAACCGTCGCCAAGTCGCCAAGAATCTCGCCAACTGTCTCCAAGTCGCCAAATTATTATTAAATCAGCTTTTAAACTACAACACGTCTAAATACCGCAATTTTTGTCCAAAATGTGAGAATTTCCGATCTGTCTGAGATATTTTAAGACAAATATAATCATTATTTATAAATTTGTAACAATATTGAACATCTATATTTTTCATCTTAGTTTAATACTTAAAACTTCTATTTGTCACTCACTACAAATCTCAATTTAATAAAATTTAAGGACTTTTGTTTCTGATTGTGCAGCTATACCTATTAATACGATATTTTACTCGTTTTAAATTTCCTTTATTTCCATAGATCTTGCCTTATTTTATAAATATAAGCATTTACTCTTTTAGCACCACAATCATCAATACACCTGTCATCGTTTTTCAAAAGGCACACAGTATTGAGATTTAATTCAAATCAGGAATTTTTATAAAACTTAAATAAAACGTAAAATAATTGTTCTTGAAGAAAACAATCACCATACGCAATTAGAATTAGCTTATTTACAACATCTACAACTTATTTAAAACATCTACAACATACTAGATTATTTACAAGGAAAGTGACACTGAACTATACATACTTTATATTTTAGTAAAATGGAATTAATATTTGTATTTTTCACTCCAATAGGATTTTATTTGCTATTTCAAACACTATTATAATAGAGATTAAACTTCTAATCAGATTTTAAATTTTTTGATATTTGCAAATGGGCATAATATTTTTGATGTAATAGAACAATATGATCTTGTCCCACACTTTTTTTATATTAGATTACTGTAAAAATGAATATCATAAGAAATCCTAATCAGACATGTAAAACAAAAAAAAAATGTTATTTGAGTTTAACTACTGTGAGCCATAAACACATATACTTTTCTATTAAAACATTCCGTCAATTTTTCTTTAAGGACATTTTATGCGACATCCCGAAACATTTTGAAAACTGTAGCAGTTCATAATAAGAAGATTTTGTGTAATCCCAATAAAGTTTTATTAGCAATAAATTAACAGAATTGATGTTTATTGTTTTAAAGTGATTAGTACATGACTATTTAGTGTCGCTGAGAAATATTACACAGAGGAAAATTCACTGTTCGGAACAGAAATACGGTAACATTTTTTAAACATGGTAAAAGAATTTATTATAATTATATATATATATATATATATATATATATATATATATATATATATATATATATATATATATATATATATATATATATATATATATATATATATATATATATATACATATATATATATATATATATATATATATATATATATATATATATATATATATATACAGGGTGATTATAAAAAAACTTTGCCAACATCTGCACTTCTAGCGTCCATTCTATTTAACCGATCAAAATGATACTTCAAATATAGTTCTTTTGAGATATGCGCTCGAGATTCTGTGAATGGCAACACAGTGGCCCTCGCAGATACAGTTATAGTGACAGAAACTCGAAATTTTCGAATGGCAACGACTACTTTTTATCATCGCAAAATGTTCAACACATGCGAAAACCCTAAATAGCGTTGAAACGGTACCGATATGTCTAAAAACGGACGTGTTCTGGAAACACAAAAAAGAGTTCTGAAAACCGGCCAATAAAACACGATCTGGGCGCACGCAATAAATTTGCATGTGACAGAGTCAAGAAACCAATCACAGACGCCGGTCGCCAGGTATTCAGCGTAGGAAACCTATAAAATACCAAGCGGGTATGCGATGTCGTCATTCGGGAACTCGCACATGCCGACGATATGAGTCTTCCTAGGAAAGTTCACGGTGAATTGATCAAACTCTATTACCAAAATGGGATGAACGCTGCAGAATGGGATGAACGCTCTTGCGTGTGTATCGCCGCAATCATCGACAACGACGCGGCCCATGTACTCTGCAAGCTCTGCGTGATTTAGTGCGGAAATTCGAAGATACAGGCTGCACCTGTGACAAACAGCGCTCCGGACGGCCAACTGTTTCTGAAGACGTTGTCATAGAAGTGCACCATACAGTGACTGCAGGACACACAGAAACCGCAAGAGGCATAGCGCGCGTGTTGGATATTCCGAACTCAACGGTCCGCAAGCTCTTGCGCTCGGTACTTCACATGTTTCCCTATCGGTTCCAGCGCGTCCAGATGTTGGAGCCGGGTGACCCACAACAACGTCTGGACTTCGCAAATGCATTTTTGTTACGATATGATGCGGATAACGACTGGCCACTTCGCATACTATGGACGGACGAGGCGCATTTCACCTTAAATGGCAGCATTAACACAAAGAATTGTGTGCACTGGGGAGAGACGAATCCTCATGCTGTGGCGCCAGTACCATTATTTGACGCCAAATTGACTGCGTGGTGCGGCATTACAGCTACATTTGTTCTGGGCCCGTTCTTCTTTGAGGAAACGACCCCGACTGGCCCTGCAACATGTTCTGTAACGGGCCTTCGGTATGCAGCCATGATGAAAAATTATGTCTTACCGGAGTTGCGTCGGCTGAATGCACTCAATGACATTGTTTGGATGCAAGATGGCGCACCTCCACATATAGCGAGGTCAGTTAAAAGGCTCCTGGATCAGCATTTCGGTGATCGCATCGTCTCACGCTATTATCCTTTTCCGTGGCCTGCGCGATCCCCAGATCTGACGCCTATGGATTTCTGGTTTTGGGGCTATCTCAAATCCAGAGTTTATCTGTGCAATCCTCAAACATTGTCGGACTTAAAGGATTCTATACGGCGTGAGATTGGAAACATCCCTCGTGCCATGTTGCGTGCAGCGACATTGTCCATCGTCTCCCGCATGCAATGCGTAATTAACTGTGATGGCACTCATGTGGGAAATGTTTGAAATTAATAAAGACTTTTTTCTCTATGTGTTCTCATCATTGAGCAGTGTCTTGTCTCTGTCGTATGCATTATTCCTCCGTGCGCCTTGAAGAACTGTTTGTATGTGTATAACACGTCGGTTTTCGGACATATCGGTACCGTTTCAACGCTATTTAGGGTTTTCGCATGTGCTGAACATTTTGCGATGGTAAAATGTAGGCGTTGCCATTCGAAAATTTCGAGTTTCTGTCACTATAACTGTAACCGCGAGGGCCACTGTGTGTTGCCATTCACAGAATCTCGAGCACATATCTCAAAAGAACTATATTTGAAGTATCATCTTGATCGGTTAAATAGAATGGACGCTAGAAGTGCAGATGTTGGCAAAGTTTTTTTATAATCACCCTGTATATATATATATATATATATATATATATATATATATATATATATATATATATATATATATATATATATATATATATATATATATATATATATATATATATATATATATGTATGTATATATGTATATATATATATATATACATACATATATATATATATATAAATATATATATATATATATATATATATATAAATATATATATATATATATATATATATATATATATATATATATATATATATATATATATATATATATATATATATATATATTTATATATATATATATATATATATATATATATATATATATATATATATATATATATATATATATATATATATATAAATACATTGTCTACCAATAAGTATTTGGACATCTGTGATAGAAAAGAAAAACAATTTTATTCAAAATTAATATTTAGTAAAGCCTCCACGAGAGGCAATTACAGCGTGAACCCTCCGAGGCATACTTTCCACAACTCTTAGTATTACACTCTTAGTGATATTGTCTTTCACTCGGCTTGGAGTAGACATATAAGTTCCTTCACCGATTTTGGACGGTTAGTGCACATCTTATTTTGGCGATCCAACTCATCCCAGAGGATCTCTATAGGGTTCAGGTCTGGGCTCTGGGCAGGTACCCGCATTTGATAAACTCCGTAAGCATTATACAAAGCCTTGGTTAATCTCGAAGCATGACAACTGGCATTGTCATCATGAAAAAAAGGGATCCAACTCGTAAAACTTCCACAACGTAGGAAGCACATTGTCATCCAAGATGGTGGAGTAGGCATCGTCATTGAGCTTTCCATGAATGAGGACCATGGGTTCCAATCCATATCAGGAGAAACAGCCGCAGACCATAATTACACCTCCGACGAACTTGACTTTTGGCACAATACATTCTGACAGGAGACGTTCTCCAGGCAGACGCCAGACTCAGACCCTGCCAGCCGAACGGTAAGGGATGAACCTTGATTCGTCGCTCCAATGAACCTGTTTCTACTGATCTACGATCCAATTTCGATGTGCTTTGCACCACATTAACCGAGCAGCGGGGTTGGACTTCGTGATCAAAGGCTTAGGGGCGGCAGCACGACCATAAAAAACAAGCAGATGTACTTCCTTACGGATGGTATTCATTGAAACAATGCTCCTGAATACCTGTTCAAACTCCTCGCTGATGAGGGCCATCGGCTGCGTTCGGTTTTTCCAAATTTCTCTGGACAGCACTCGTCGGTCTCTATCTCCCAGTTTCGTCGGTCTGCCAACTCGGAGCACATTCCGATAATCAACGCTGACCTCCCACTTCTTAATCACATAAGCCACTGTTGATTTTGGGTACTTCAGATCGCTTGATATGTCCCTTAAAGATCGGTCACACATTTGTGATACCCGATAATTATACCTTTCTCAAAATCAGAGAACACCGAACTGCACGGCATCTCGCATGCGACTCATGACGATGTTGTTTCCTACACGATATTTACCGGCGGAGGCCGTGAAGTACCTCAGGACCACTGATATCATCATTTGCATAGGTGTCCAAATACTTATTGATAGACAATGTGTGCGTTTATATACAGACATATATATATATATATATATATATATATATATATATATATATATATATATATATATATATATATATATATATATATATATATATATATATATATATATATATATATATATATATATATATATATATATATATACAGAGTGTCAGTGTTTGAGACACCCTGTAGCACGATCTAATTGCCAAAATGGCACTAAACTTGGTAATTAGACTAATCAAAACATGGGAAAAAGTACACCGTAAAAATTTTTCTTAGTTCCAAAGCAATTTTTAGCGCTTTACAATGTGTAAAATGTAAGAAAAGAAAACTACTAACATATACAATTTTACAGTAAAATTATTAATGTTTATTTACGACATTAACTTCCCTGGTGAGGAATTAGACCACATTCAATGTGAGCATCGTTCTCAGAAATAACACCATGCATTCTGTGCACAACGTTCTCATCAGCCGTACACATCATATCAAGAGGAATATTCCGCACTGTCTTTGTCATGTTGTCTTTTAGAATAGACAAATTTGATACTCCACCAACATAAACGCACGTTCTGGTAACGTGAGAGGCATGGCCACTGGAGCTCGTTTACTTCAGTTAAGATTACTTGTGGGAGCTGTTTACTACTTGCTTTTATAGCTCTTATTACTGGCACTGTCATTGCACAATATATTCATTTTTCATTGATATCCATGTTTTATGCTAATTCTCGTTATTGTTAAATACAACAGCGCCACAAAATACCCTATCGGTAACTTTTGAACTATTTTTTTACGGAATCCTTCTTCCCATGTATTGATTAGTCTAAATAACAAGTTTGGTGTCATTTCGGCAATTAGATCGCGCTACAGGACAATCCAAACACTGTCACTTTAAAAAAGATCACCCTATATATATATATATATATATATATATATATATATATATATATATATATATATATATTGTTATATGCAAAATATTATGCTTTGTCATTCTACTGATTTTTTTCATTTTTGCAAATGTATTTTTAAGTGAAATCTTTAATTATTTTAAAAATAACTTAGAATAATAAAATTTATTAGAATTTAATTTTAACTATGCGATATTCTTTATCTAAGTTTAATAATTTTTCTTTTATTGGAAGAAACTTTATATTTTTATGAATGTCATATTTTTCATTTAGTTTTTACTCATTACGGATTTTTGTTACAAATGTAATTAAGAATATAAGAGAATAGGACACCATGATGTAATTAAGAGTATAATAATACTAATGTTTATGTATAAAGAAAATAAAAATATATTATTAGTTAGTATAATGCAATCAAATCTCTAAATTGTTTTTCTGAATAATCCTGCAAACAAAAATAATTACAACATTAAATTAGTTTTCTAATTAAAATGCGTTTACCATCATATAAATGTATGAGTTGTTATTCAAAATATTATCCCTGTTTTTTTTTCCTCATTTAATTTTGATAATCTGCATAGTATATATGTTTATTACTACTTTTTATTTGAATTATTTATATACATTACTATATTTCCTCATATTGACCTAAAAATCCAGATAATATTTTACATATAAGTTATACATTGAGAAATTTTAAATGAAATAAATTTACTGCAGTGAATTTAATCCAGTTATTGGTATTTAATGGTTTTCTAATTTATTCCATTTACAAGGTGTACATATTAGAATCACAATATTTTGCAATTTACAAATAATGTTATTTTATTTTCTTAATCTTATCAAATTTCTATTAAATAATTCATGAAATCATCTTACAGAAATTCAGCATATTTATTATTAATATAGAGTGTTTAGATTTATATTTTATAACATTTTATTTATAAAATATTTTAAATGTAAGCATGTAGAGTTGAAATCTACTTAATTGATAACAGTGAACTTGTAGATTTATTTTGCAAAATTCAGCAAAATCTTTGTTCTTGACAAGAACAATTTAACTGGCATTTTATTGCACAATTAAAAGTATTAGAAACCCTTTAATAAAATGATGTATTTTACTATGCAATACATATTTTAATTGATTATTTAATAAAATAAATATATAAAATCAAACTTATGTAATAAATAACTTGTATAATCATCATATTTTGCATAATAATATCTGTATTTATTTTATGTGATTGATGTTTAATGTATCTTGATTACTATAGATTACAATAATAAATGATTTCAATAGATTTGATATCAAATGAAATTAGTTTGGCGATGAATAAACATTATTTTAAATAGGATACAATATTTCCATGTTAATAGTACAAGATAGAGCGGAAAATTCAGTGCACCACTTTTGTTCCCACAAACAGGATTTTGAAACTGATTACACAATTAAATTGTCCAGGTTATATGTATCGTGTATATTGTCTCATTGTGAGCTATGCAAATTTAATTTGTCAAATGGATGCTTGCTATTCCATATAATCACAATAAATTCATAGGATATAATAAGATTAATCATATGAATTATAAAGAAGTTTGTTAAGAAAAAACAATATTTAAATTGGAAGAATTATTTCTTTGAAGTCTTAAAATAAAAATCTGAAGAACACGTAGTAATTGAACAAAGCATTTACTTCATGGATACGTTGTAGCTGTGTTTTAGTTTGAAAATTAATTACTTAATGGAGTCTTAAATATTTTTAAAGCATATAGTGAATTACATATAACAATTATTAATATTTTCCGAAAATTTCAGATTAAAAAATAATAAAAATTTTACAGAATTGAATAAAATTTTCCAATAGGGAATAACATTAAATCGATTTGATATACATTAGAAGAAAATTACTATTATATAAATTAATTAACAAATTATGGCTGAAAATAAGAGCATTAATGTTGAAAACAATTGGTACAATTTTCACCTGTAAATTTATAATTTATAGCTAATTTTCTTTAATTCAAAGCTTGTTATATTTATTATTTTGGGATCACAATTCAGGTAGGTAATGTATTTTAAAAATGCAGTATATTTTTATTATTCTTGACAAGCATATTCCGAGTATATAAAAATAATATTGGAGTACATTCTGTAGAGAAAGTAGAACAATATTTGTATTTATTTTATAAAGAATGTAGAACGATTCTCTTCATAAAAAATTCAATTTTAAGAGAATTGACAAGGTGGATGAACTTTTTTTTTTAAATAAGTACTAATATACTTGCATTTCAGCACTAAGACTCAATAATATGTGAAAAATAGTTCTTTTAAACTTCTGTTTTTTTGAGGTAATGATTCACTTCTTTTAAGCCAAAATGGCTTAAAAGAAGTGAATCATTATTATATAAAATATATAATATTATATAAAATATATAATACTATATATTTTATATAATATTATAATATATAAAAATTATAAAAAATATATAATATTTTATATAATTATATAAATTATTTTATATAATTTTATATAATATTATATATATTTTATATAATATATAAAAATTTTATATATTAATTATAAAGTATTATATAAAATATATAATACTATATTAAAATGTGTGTGGCCGACATTATAAATAGAAACCTTATCCTGCTTAAAATATAACTCTTGAAAGATAGTTTGCAATTTAATTTCATAAAAAAAATATGAGTAAAGTTAATTGGATGAAAGTTAGAGTAACACCTACTTAATATGGATTTAACTATATTTCTGAGACTGTGACACTAATACGATGCTACATAACTGAAACTAATTTATAGTACAGTGACATATGTAATATAAATTGTGAAAACGTTAGGAGTCTTATTAATGATATTCCAAAACAGAATCTTATTGATCTATAAAATATCGATTATTACAAACAGTCATAAATTATATCAAAAAGATAAAATTTGTGACTGTTTGTAATAATCATTATTCAAATGTTATAAGGGCATCCATTGATACGATAACATTTTTTAAAATTATTTTATCTCTTATATAATTTAAATTTAAAAGATTTAAATATGAAAATGAGTAACTTAGGAGACTTTTTTATTAAACTATTTATATTGTTAAACTTATAAGCTTTTCTCAAAACAAGTTGAATGTTGAATTAAAAAAAAACTAAGTTGTTTTGCTCTTTAATTATTTAGGGCTAAATCCTAGTTTCCGTAACGCGATGGATTTGGTGACAGAAAGTTTCGAATTGTATGTTTATGTATAGCCATTTGGAGATTCACAATTTTTTTTTATTATGAAACGCTCGCTTATGCTGATTGCTATGAATACCGTGAATTTCATCGTTGGCCACGCCCAGCGCGTTACGTATACAAGGATTTTACCGTATTTAGTAAATAAGGCTACCTATATACTATCCAAAAAAAGTAATTGGGCACTCGTGATAAAAGAAAAAGGCAATCACAGTTTTAAACTTCCGAAGTATGCTTTCCACAAGTTTTGGCATGACAAATAGTGGTGTTTTCTTCCATTTGGGTTACAAAAGACATGTAAACTCTTTCGCTGATTTTGGACGGTTTTCTGGACCACATAATTCAGTAGTCCAATTTATTACAGAAGTATTCTATTGAATTTAAATTTTGAATCAAGACAAGTCTATCAAATTAGTAAACATCATTGTGAGCATATCAATCGATGGTGAAGGTCGCAACAAGTGCGTCATCATCCTGCAAATTACAATGAACTAGCCAGTAAAAATGATTCAGTGTAGGAATCACACTATTGACAAGATTATGAAATTAGGATTCTGCATTGAGTATACCATATCTTGAGATAAAAAATTGTAATCTTTATCACAGTAAATCTCTTCCGACCATAATTCCACTTTCGACAAAACTTACTGAAGGCCCAGGCTTTCTGGCAAGAAACATTCTTGACTAGCCCACGCTCCACCATCTGATCAGTAAATCTTGAATCAAGATTTATCAGTCTAGAGATCTTGCTTCCAATGATTTATAGTCCAATTTCGATTTTCCCCTCACATCCTCAACCAAGCATCGAGGATTGATTTTGTAATCAAAGCTTTAAAAACAACACCACGAGAATGAAACTTAGCAAATGTGCTTGCTTGCAAATAATATTTATGCAAACACAGTTCCAAGTGTTACTGGAAACTCCTGGTGTAAGAATGTGATCGGTGTAGTCAAACTTTCAAAGTTTCTTAATACAGAGCTAGTTGGAAACTCTCATAGATTCTTATTTCTTCCGCGACAAAGCCCAACCTTGAAATTATCACTCAACTTCCACTCCTTTATTACAAAAGCCTGAGTCAACTTTGGAATGATTAATTTATTATGTATGTACTTTAAAGATCAGCTATTTCCATGATCTATGACAACGACAGCTTTCTTAAATTCAAACAGCTCTGAGCTTCGTGACATCATGCATGCGACTGTTGCCAATGATGTTTCCTAAATGACATTTAAGTGCAAGACAAGTAAGCAGGTGAAACATAGATCAGAATGGCACATATTTTCATTTGCATGTTGCTATTATTTATGATAATTTGACAAGCCAAGTTCGCTATCTGACGGATCTGTATCTTTCATTTTAACCAGAGCACCTCAAAGGTAGGGTGTATATATATATATATATATATATATATATATATATATATATATATATATATATATATATATATATATATATATATATATATATATATATATATATATATATATATATATATATATATATATATATATTATATATATATATATATATATATATATATATATATATATATATATATATATATATATATATATATATGTATATATATATATTATATTTATATATACATATATATTACATATATATATATATATATATATATATATATATATATATATATATATATATATATGCATGTATATCTATGTAAATAATCTATTGGAAGGAATAATAAAACTAAGTTACCAATAAGCTTTCGTGAAAATGTATATAAAACTTTTGATTCCTTAAGAATTTAAATATTTATTTATTAAATCGATTCATTCTGATTTATTATACTTTTCTGATTTTGATTATTTATCAAAATATAAAAGAGGAATTAATTATATTGTATCGCATCTTATATAATATTGATGATACTTCTTTGATTGGAAATTTGAATATAAAAATTAATTAGATTTTTTGCTTATTGTTCAGAAATTTGAACATCTTTAAAGTGATATTTTATACCGTTTGAAATTCTGATCTGAAATACTGTATAGTTGGAATGATGCAAGACATTTTAAAATACATTTTTTGCTAAATAAATATAAATATACGTATCACTGTTTATTTTTTAAGAAATTTAATGCACTTTCTTGATAAAAGTTTGCAAAATGGCAGTGTTATTTTGAATAAATTTGTCTACACGGTTTTTATTATTCATGGAAATAACTTTTTATATGTAACACATGAATTTTTTTATTTTATGGTTTATTTTATGAATAATATCCTAAAAGATCATATTAATTGTAATTAAATAAATGGGAATTAAGTTTAGCTCTTCACAGTAAACATGAGTTATTAATAATTCGTTTTCAAGTATAAAACTAAGAAAAAAGTAAGTAATAACAAATAATCGTAGTTATTTGAGTTTTATTTAAGCATGAGTTTTGTTCTTAATTTTTTAACTTAAAGCATATTTTCCAAGTATAAATTATAAACTGTAAGTATAATATGAATTAAAATTGGAAAATATACCTGCATAAAATTCTTGATCTTGATTAGAATGTCAAAACTTTTAAATTATTCATGGTATTTTTAATTAGAGAGAATAGATGATATAAAATAATGCAAATAATTCCTTAAGATCCATAAATGTGTCACTTTTATTTCTATTAAAATTAAGATTTTCTATATCGCATGAAATATTTTAATTAAATTTCCTTTGAATTTAATTTTATGCTTTTACTAATGAGGAGAATAACTTTGTTCAACTAAGTTCAATACATAAAATGGCAATTAATTTGTAATACTTTTTTATATCTGAGGGCAATATTATATTATTTCTTTCTTCATAACTCACAAAAAATAATCGTTTGATCAGGTGCACATAGCTAAGTAAAACAGATCTTGTTATAGTTCAAATAAATGAACTTTTTGTCATTAAAAATATTCTTAATATAATTTATAAAACATAAAAGAACAATTGAAAACAAATTTATTTAGTAATCAATTTTGTTTCTTAATTATATCTAATATCAGTTTTACATTACTAATCATTACTTTAAAATAAAACAAATGAAGATTTTCTAACTAATTTTTAATAAATTATTTATTTGTAATAGTTAAAATTTTACTCTGATCAATGAATTCAATTACACACGTTGTAGTTTTACAAAACTATTCAAATGAAATTAATTAGTGAGTGATATTTTTGCTATAGTATCGTAAACTTGGTAACAACCTATCTATTTATAAAAAGTGAAAAGTATCCAAAATGCCTAGGAGAAATATTTGAATTTGTGTTTATATTTGAACAAAATATTTCATTGTAATTAGATAATATGTCTCTTGGTTTCCGTTTATTTTATATATTTTAAAACTTTAATCGATTTATATTTATTTTTACATATTTACATTTATTTTTTAATAATTTAATCGATATTACAATCAAACTTTACAAGTCTTATGTTATGTATTGAATGCAAAGGCAATTAATAAAGCAAAATAGAATTTTGCTCCTTTGGAAAAAAACTGTAATGGAATCCAAGTACAAGATGCATTAATTTTTAGATTTTCATTGTGAATGGTGTTTCATATTTTGCTATTTTGGGAACTCTAAATGAAAGCAAATGTTTAATAATTTTAATGCAAATTAAACATAGTGCTGGGATAAGAATTACAGTTAATTGAAGTACAATCTCTTATAACTGGTACTAAGCCATTTATAATTAGTAAAAAAATTTAGGTGTCTACATATCACGAATTATTTCTTTCAGAGCGTATTCAACTTTATTTGAAACATAAAACACAGACGCATAAAATCCGAATTCCTTAATTGCTTTATTTTTGCAATAATCTTAAAAATGCATGTTTTAAAAGACTAAAAACTACAATATTTTCTTGAAATTTTAAGAGAATAATAGCCGTTTGTATTCTATTAAGAACTAATTTTATTTTTTATAATATCAATCGTTAGCATAAGTCACATATTTTAAAAATATATGAATACTCTCTTCTTATTTTCTAATGTATCCAGAAACAAGAGTATAGGAATTAAATATCAAATTGAATTTCATACAATGCACCATAGAAAAACATTCTTAGTAAATAATCATTTGAATAACTATTCATAAGGAAGATATCCTACATTCCTTCATATTTTCTTTTGAAACAATTATTTTGATATTTTAAATACTTAATATGTTATTTTTTCAGACAAATTGAAATTAATTATTATCACGTTGTATTTTTATTAATGTGCAAAAATTATTTATTAATAAAATTGTAATTACTAAATATTTTAAATTTAAATAATTGATTGTTTTCAGTTCTTAAACATAATAATTAAAATATATTTTTCTTCTCGTTTGCAAAATTTCATTAAAAACCTCAGCAAGATTTAGAAAAGGAAAGTACCAGTAAACAAAATATGACTGCAACTTCATCAAAATATTCATCTAAAGAAATATTTATAAGTAAAGCTACATTCCGAAAAAAATGTTCAAAAATCGCAACTGCTAAGCAATTAGGATGAGATAAAACTAATATTATCCTTAAAAAAGAAAAAAAATTCGCCCAGCATAAAAATCTGAAAAAAAGTGAATAATTCGCCAAAACTATAGATATAAAATTAATATGAAAAGAAATTCATTGTTAACTGAACAACTCTACAAAAAATTAAATGTTGGAAAAAATCATAAACTGAAAAAATATTTTCAATCAAAAGAAAAAGTTTTCCTAAAGAATTAATGCTATTAAAAGGGATTATTAACGAACTTAACTGTTCATTTAAAATATGAACAAAAAGGCTCTGTTTCAAGATTAAATAAATAATTCTATTCTTAAAGGAATATCTTCAAAGAATCAAGCTATATATAAATAACAAAAAGGATTTCTGAATTTTTTTTTAATTTTATCCATTCTAATATTTAATAAAACTAAGGAAAATATATATAAATCAGTATTTTAAAAATATTATATCAACATCATTATAAAAGTTATTGAAAAATTAAATGATGCCAAATTTAAATTCATTGTGAATTTTAAATATTATCTTTATTGTATATATTTGTTAAACTATTGAAATATAGTTATTTACTTCATTACACTAGAAAAGCAAAGAAGTCTATATTCCAAGTATTTATTTTTTTCTGTTGTGATTCAATAAGAAATATTATGAATATTCACCAATGCTAGTACTGAAATGCTTATATAACCAAGTATTGAAATGCTTATATAACCACAAATATATAGAAAAGCTAGAATCAAAATTCAGAATTATAAAGATTAATATAGCGAAATAGAGATGACAAATACCTTTAAGTTAAGCCAGATCATAAATTTCATCTAAAAATCAAAATACGGTAATTTCATTTGATATAATACTCATAAAATCACAATTTTTCTTTACGAACAAACCTGGAAACATGTCAAGTTAGAATTCTTTACTATGACTGAAATGGTCTTCAAATCCTGAATGAAAATTATTTACACTATAAGAAATGTGTATTTAAGAAAACAATATTATATATAAGCAGATTGATGTCAATAAATCTTTATACAAACTCACCGTTATTATGTTTTTCAAATTATGTAATTTGTTTAAAATAAATAAATGTTCTTACAATTCAAAATTATTTAGATTTTTTAAAGTCTATGCATCCAATCATCTAAAAAATCAAATGATCCTTTTTCATTAGGAAAATATATTATCCAAAAATAAGCATTTTCACACATGATTAAATAGGAATTTAATCTACTATACGAACCAAGAATTATAGATAACTCTTTTCTCTTTCAGTTGAATAAAATTTTATTTGTAAGAATGATATCAGGAATGCCAATAATCCTTTATATAGCGATGTCATATGTTGAATGAGTTATTCAAACAAATTATGATCACAATTGTAATACTGTACGTGTTAAAATTATTTTCTTTGAAAAAACCATATATTAAGTTATTGGTAATATTGTCACGAAGATTTAAGTGAACACACCGTTGGCTTTAAACAAACAAATTTATTGAAGGGAAATAGCGATTTGTAACCTTACAAGGTCGAGTAGTTGCCCACGACTAGTGGGTATAAGCTTTTATACAGTTACAGAATATTCGAGAAACAACTAATTAACATAACAAAGAAAGGTCTAGAATGTTGGAGAACATAAGGAAACAATAACTAAGGAAACAAACTAAAAAAATCCATACTTTGGATACAGCAGCCGTGGCTAGTTTCGAAATCGCAACCTTTGGGTTTGGATCGCGTGCTTTGACCACTCGGCCACTGAGCTCGTTGGTAAGCTTTCTCTATTCGGCATTGCTCCTCTCTCAAAAAGACAGCGTCTCGCTGCTATTTGGATCTTGAGCGTGTTAAGGGTCCTTTGTAAACTTCTTCTGCCTTCTTTTCTGGGAGAAAGACACCTTGATTTCGTCTGTCTTCAATGTCGGTCTGCTTCGCCGGATCATGGTACGGCTTCATACGCAAAACATGGACAACATCTTTTAGTTTCCTTTTCCGGGCGGCAGGATCAAAATCTTGCACTTCGTAGGTGACGTCGGATAAACGGCGCAGCACTTGATAGGACCCGAAATACCTCCTTAAGAGTTCTCGGAAAGACCGATTTTTCGGACTGGGGTACAAACCCATACGAGGTCTTCAGGACTATAGGACACCATTCGGTGTTTGGAATCATAATGTCGACGGTCTTTATCTTGCGCTCTCAGAATATGCGTTCTGGCCAATTGTCTCGACTCTTCTGCCCTGAAAATAGTCTTGGCTAGGTAATCGTCCATTGCATCATCAGAGCAGAATGGGAACATTGTGTCAAGCATCGTTTCGGCTTCACGTCCATGGAGCAGGTAGAACGGCGTGAATCCTGTTGTCTCCTGCTTTGTGGTGTTATAAGCAAACGTCGCAAATGGCAAAATTTCGTCCCAGTTTTTCTGTTCGGTATCAACGTACATGGACAACGTACCGGCTAGAGTTTTGGTAAAGCGCTCCGTCAATCCATTCGTCTAGGGATGATACGCAGTCGTCATTCGATGCTCGATATGGCACAATTCAACTAGTGCGGAGACAAGTCTGGACTGGAAAACGGCACAACGATCTGTAATAATGACTCGAGGAGCTCCATGTCTCAGAAGAATCTCTTCAAGCAGAAACTTGGCGACTTCTTCGGCTTCAGCAGTTGGTAAGGCCCTGGTTACTGCATAGCGTGTACAGTAATCTGTGCAAACCACGATCCATTTATGTCCACGGGCAGACTTAAGGAACCTCCCAAGCAGATCTATCCCAATGCGATGGAAAAGTTTGACAGTATGAGGTTTGAAACCAAGCGTCAAGGTGGTAGTTCCGGAACTGATTTCCTCCATTGGCATTCTCGACAATGCATGACGTACCGAACAACATTCCTGTACATCCCCGGCCAATAAAATATTTTCCTGATTCTGTCGTACGTTTTCGCAAAACCAAGATGCCCTGCGGTAGGAGCGTCGCGGAAATGCTTAAGTATGTCCGCTCGTAGATGCTTGGGAATGACAGGCAACCATGACTTCCCCACTGGATCAAAATTCTTTCTGCATAGGACTCCGTCAATCAACTCAAATTTCTTGTCCGCGGTAGAGGGGCTGATCTTCGGAAGGATTATTTTTGCTATGTCTGGATCTTTCTTCTGTTCGATAGCGAGGTCTATACTCGTGGTTACAGCTAAAAATTAGTATTGCGTCTCAGTCGTTTCATCCACCGGATTTCTCGAGAGAGCGTCGCCATCATTATGCTTCCTCCCAGATTTGTATTTTATTGAAAAATCGTGTTCCTGGGGCCGAAGAGCCCACTTCGCCAGTATGCCTGAGGGATCTTTTAGATTCATAAGCCAGCAGAGTGAATGATGATCCATAACAACGGTAAAATGTCTTCCGAACAAGTATGGCCGGAATTTATTAATAGCCCATACGACGGCAAGGCATTCTCGTTCTGAAGTAGAATAATTCCTTTCGGCCTTTGTCAGGGTTCTAGAGGCGTATTCTAGGACTCTTTCGACTTTATTCTCAATTTGAACCTGAACTGCTCCAATACCATATCCGCTGGCGTCTGTATGAATTTCTGAAAGGCACCCTTCGTCGAATATCCCCAATACTGGATCAGATGTAAGCACCTCCTTCAGGTTTTCAAAAGACTCTATCTCTTTAGGACCCCAATGAAATTTCACATCGCCTTTCAAGTGCCTTTTTTTCACTTTATAATAATAAAGTAATTGATCAATATTTACAAATGTATGGTTTAAAAAGATATCATCATGCTTATGTTATTTAAATTAAACTATTTTTTCTGCATATTCGCATTATTAGATACTTTACTGGAAAATGTAATTATTTTACAAAAGTATTTATAAAATTTAGTTTTTTTAAAGATTCACTGTTTTTACAAAACATTGTTGGTAACAAGTAGATTGACCGTTTTTAGAATTTTCCTAAATTTACTAATTAGAAACACGCTTTAACAAAAAAGAAGCTTGTTTTCACACACATTTCAACATAAACTTGTTTTCTTAGATCACAAATGATTTCTAAGTTTTGCAAATGCAACAGAAAGCGTAACTTCCTATTCTAAAAATTTTTAATTTATCTAAGTGAAATTTTTGTGAAGAAATAGATTTAATTCAAACATTTCATTTATTTTTCATACAGTTTTTTTTACAATTAACTAAATGGATGGGTTTGATTGAATTTTTCATTTAGCATTACACTTTCTGCATACATATTAATAATTCATCCACCAAAATAATAGTTTTGAAAGTTTCTTAATGCAGTGACCACATAAAACTTAATTGCAATATATTGCTTGATACTGATTTAAAAATGAATTAACATAGAAACAAATAAATTCCAAAGATATTTTATTAAGCCCATTATTAAGGAATCAATTTTTTCCTATGTAATCTTATTTTTTTTTATTCCTATATAATGAAATAAAATACTAAGCAGGAGTTTCATTTCAATAAATCTAATTTGACAAACTATGTAATTAGTAAAATTTCACAAATAATGTTTTAAATTTAATTGAATAAAGTGTTATTAAGCATTTTAATCATACTTCTTGAGTTGAAATTTCCATTAAGACTTATGAGGAAGTTCGAAGTGTAGAAATCTCTAATTATTACTCATAAAACAAGGTAAAGAATATATATATATATATATATATATATATATATATATATATATATATATATATATATATATATATATATATATATATATATATATATATATATATATATATATAATAGATTAAAAATAACAAGACAATTCTTAAAGTCTAAATGGTATATGACATATTAATAAACAGGAAACACTATTAAACCTTTGCTATACAAACATGAATCATATAAAAAAATTTTCCATAAACAATAATTTTTTGAGTAAGCATTTATAAACAAAATTCAAATGAAATAGCATTTAAGTAATTGAATATACATTAAATAATTTATAAAGTTTAAATATAATTTAATTGCTTTTTGATGGAATAGCTTATATTTCTCTGGAGATTGTATCTCTTTAATAATTCCTTATTTTAAGTATAAGAGTTGAATTAATGTGTTTATTTTCAATGCTCACGGAAAAAAGGTATTTGAATAATTTTTATATAGATTTGGCAAAAGAATAAATAAAACAATCGACTCAAATCGTGCTAAAATGGATTTCAAAGTGAAAAACTTGCTGAGAATATTTTCAATTTACTTTAAGGCAATGTTTCAAAAATTCATATTCCCGTTAGAAAAACAATAATGGAAATAATGCATTAGAAAAGCACAAAAAATAATCAAATAAAATTAATATTGCTTTATTTGACATTTTAATGGGCAAAGTCAACGGAAATGGCTTTTCAATTAACTGTTTTTTTTAAATTAATAAAATATTAAAACGATACATTTGTATTTCCGTAGATATACATAAATGTATATTCTAATTTTCTTCACACTTTATTTTGTCCTTATTTGATGTGGGATTAAAAAGAAATGAAAATATACATTTTAATTATCTTTCTGAGTTTGACATTATATTTACAATGTTTAGATTCACTTTCCTTTAAAAATATAATTTTTGTTTCCCGGCTTGATAACCATTTCAATTCTTTTTAAAAAAATGTTGAAAGTGCAAATTACTATTTTCTGATTGCCGTATTAATACATAGAAAAGTATTTTGTTTTCATTTTAGAAAGTTTAAATGCATTTAGAAAATGATTGAAAATGGAAGCATGATTACATTCACCTTATTTGGTAATTAATAATAAATTTGATAAAAATAAAATTTTTAAACTTCGTTTGATTGAGAGAAGTTAAAATGAAGTAGTTTTCATGCCATATTCCAAATAAGAGAAATAGAAAATATTTAACTTTTTTGCTCACATTTTAAATGGCTTTTAAGAAACTTTTCTTCAAGAATTTACAGAATTATGTATTTCATAAGAATATATTAATTTATGCAAATATGTGTGTTATGAAAAGATTTAATGAAAAATAACTTTAATAATACCATAAAATGTTTACATGGATGATGGTTTCTAATTATATGCTTTGCTAAAATCTAAAAAAAGTACCAGTTGCATTACTGATCTAATGTGAAAACAGAATATCCATGATGAAATATCTTATACAACAATGTTAACAAATGTTATTGGCCTCCCTACATAGATTGCGTTCCTTCTTGATTTTGGACAACATAATATTATTCAAAAATAAAGTAAATAAAAATAGTTTTTTAGAATATTAAATAAGTTTCATAACAAACACTGAAATATTATTCAAAAATGCATTATTTCAGTGTTTGTTATGAAACTTGTTTAATATTCTAAAAAATTATTTTTAATTACTTTATTTTTAATTTTAATTTTTATGTAGCAAGCGAAATTATTGGTAGTATTTATACATTAATTTATAAAATTGCACATCTAATGAAATTTACTTAGTTGCAGAAATGATAGGTTCTTTGACTAAACATGACATCCCTTTTGCATTAAATTTTAGAGCTGTTTCAAATATTAAAAGAAAATTATTTCTATCACATTTAGCAAATAAACCAGATATTCATATAAAAATACAGATAGTATAGTTTAGACAATATAGTAATGATAATAGACTTATAACGTCATTAAATTTTATTAAATAAAACTTAATTGAAATTTTGTTTGATATATTGATTGTTGAAAATAATGAAGTAATTAAATAAGCTATTTTAAAATGAAGACTGCAGTCGTTTCAAATTAATTAATGGCTTAATTTATCGCATTCTTTTTCAATAAAATTTTAGTGTATTAAGAATACATAAAAATGTTTTAAATAATTAGTACATATGATAGTAATCATTTTTTATTGAACAAAAATCATAATATATATGTACATACGTTTACCACAAGAAAAGTTACCATTTGTCAAATTTATTATATATATATATGTATATATATATTTATATATATATATATATATATATATATATATATATATATATATATATATATATATATATATATATATATATATATATATATATATATATATATATATATATATATATATATATATATATATATATATATATATATATATATATATATATATATATATATATATATATATATATATATATATATATATATATATATATATATATATATATATATATATATATATATATATATATATATATATATATATATATATATATATATATATATATATATATATATATATATATATATATATATATATATATATATATATATATATATATATATATATATATATATATATATATATATATATATATATATATATATATAATAATATATATATAATATATATATATATATATATATATATATATATATAATAATATATATATAATATATATATATCACATAACAATTTTAAATAATCTTTTTCTTTTGCATTTAGAAATAATTATTCTTAATGTATATATGAGTAAGACCATACATTTTTATTAAATAATTAATTTACAAATTTTCACCAAATTATTTTAATTCTTAAAATACTTTGCGTAACAATTAGAAAATAAGTTGAAATTTAAATTTCAAAAGAAGTATAACAATGATATATTAAGATTAATTAGTTAGATTTGTATACAAATTTTCTTATTTTATTACCAAGCAATTTCATGCTTCTAATAGTAAAACTAAATGTCATTTTTATCAGATTAACAATGAAATTTTTTATTACCCATTCATTATCAATAAACCTATTATTGTTTTTAATTCCATAAAATTAAAATAATATATTAATTTTTTTCAATAAATAAATTTATATTTATTATTAAATAATAAAATAATTAAAGGTGAAACAGAAATAATTTTCCTCAAATAAATGAATACGAAGACATGAAATTCGCGTGAAGTAATTTATTCATAAGTTCTTATGATTTATTCTGACTTCATAAAATATGGAAAGCGCTTTATTCAGCCACATGAAGTATTCCTCATCCTCAAAGATTCCAATCTCAATTATACTGACTTTCTCAGAAAGTTTTCAGAGACAAGTTAACAACGAATAAATGAATCAGTGCATTTTTTTCCCTTCATAATCTCATCATTCTAATAGAGAAAAATAAAAAATCTCTTGTCGTAAAATCTTCAATAAAATTTCTGGAGCCATTCGAAGATTTTTCCCTCAGATAGTGAACAGGCGTAGTAAGAGGGAAGAAAACCGAGATTATTATAAAGAAAAGATTGTTGTTTGCGCATAGAGAACGCCATTCCCGATGCTAATTTTTTTCGAGCCTGATGAAAAAAAGGAAAAAAAAAATTCTCCAGATTCTTTCAGATATATGGTATTTTCTCTTCTCCATTCTTTTCATAAATCTTAAAGTTCTCGGTTTAAAGGATCCGTGCAAACATATATAAAAATCAAGGAATATAAATTGCTTTAAATAAAATATGGATAGGAATTAAAATTTTTTAATTGTTTTATCTACATATTTTGGATTTAAATTTCTACTTGTGTACTTGTGGTGAATTTTGATTTATAATTTGAATAACATTTAATTCCAGTTAAGTATATACATATATATATATATATACATATATATATATATATATATATATATATATATATATATATATATATATATATATATATATATATATATATATATATATATATATATATATATATATATATATATATATATATATATATATATATATATATATATATATATATATATATATATATATAAATATATATATTAATTTATGCATTTATTGGAAAGTGAGAATTTTATTTGTTTAGTCGAAAATTCTAATCGTAATATAATCTTTAGTAAAATATTTACGATTATATTGAAAACTTTCATCATAAAATTACTTTCAATGAAATTTATATGAAATGAATGCAACAAATTTCAAGAAAATTTTTGTGGTATACTAATAAATATAGTATTCTATAAGAATGTAACTAATTTAAAGAAAAATATCTAAATACTATGAAATTAATTACTTGCTTTTTCTGGATTTCAGTATTTAATACCCTGGTAATTTTATTACAAGTAAATAATTTTATAAATAAAATTTCTATAATATAATGTATTAACTACCTAAGGTTTAAAATATTTTTCTGTTTTTTTCAAACACCTCTAAACGTTGTGGAAACTTATTATTAGCTTTGTACTTAAAATTGTAAAAAAAATTCTGAAAGTTAAACTTGTAAATAAGAGAATGAAGTGCTTAGTATAGCAACAGAAAACTGGGATGTCATAAAGATTTATTCAAAACGTTATAATAAATTTATCCATTTTTACTAGGATTCTTAATATTCAGAAGAAACTGCTGAGAGTTCTGATCGCAAAACAAAGCCTTATTTATTCTGTCAATTAATTTATGAATAATTTTGGTTATAACATTGTCATCCAGAATAAAATAATACAGTACTAAATGAACACTACAGAATGGTGCAAATGATTTTGTTTGAATAACAGTAAACTCTTCATATGAAAATGCTCATTTTTTAATAATATGATCTATTAAAAACTTGATAACTTTACAAGCATAAATATAATTAAAAAATGAAAAAATATATTTTGTAATGATGTGGTTTTGATTGCAGTTTTCAATAATTATCTAAAACAAACACCAGATCTAACAAATCTAGAACACTAGACACTCAAATATTCAAATATTTAATTGTACTTTCTAAATAAATTTCTTAATAATATACGAAAATAAACTGCTTTGAAAGATTGAAAGCAATTTGGGAAGACCATCTATAACACATACCAGATTTCACAAATATAGGACACTCAAACATCTACATTTTAAATTATATATATTCCAGGTAATTTTCATAATAGTATATGAAAACTAAGTCATAAACTGCTTAAGAACGTCAGAAAGCGAATTTGAATAGAAAAAATACCTTTCGGGGGAGTTTGCGTTCATGATTATTTTATTTGACACAAGCAAATTTAAAAAATGTACTACTTTGACGCATAAAGTTGACAATAGGAAAAATATATTCATTAGCATGGGCATTGTAACTTACAATAAGCCAAATTTATTTCACATTTTCATACGATGGATACTCTAACGGTAATGAAATATTAATTAAAGCTTTTAGAGATATGGTTTCCCATATGTTTGAAGACTTATTTATTTTTGAAGTCTGATTTGTGTTCACATGTCACAAAAAAGAATTCCTACAATTATCCAAAAGTTTACTCGTTCATGAGAAGTGTGATTTACATGCACATTGAAAATAGAAACAGCAACACAACACATAGCAAATGATGCTCCACAGTGTCTTATTATGAACTCACCATTTTTCACACCGAAACCGGACTGTCCTATCATTTGGAGCATTTTAGAAATATTATGTAACAGTAAAATGTATCGTAAATATTAATAGCATTTTTTTAATATTGTAAAGTGTGTAAGTTTATCAAATTATTAATTATTGAAAAAGCTACAATCTGTACTACAGAAACATAATACTCATATAAAATATAAAATGAAATAAAGCTTTCTCAAATCTCTTTTGAAAGAAACTAAATCAAACATCAAACATAAATCAAACAATTAAATATTTGTCCATTTATGTATAAGTCTTTTTTCTTTCACCGTATACTTCATGTTCATTAATTAACAAATGGTCTAATACTAGAAAATGCTTTCAACTTGGGTTTTTTAATAGGATAACTTGGAGATGAGTAGAAAGTAAATTCTTTCTTCAATTGAGGTTTGTTTCTCAAACCTTGGCAGCATCTAAGGAAAAATAGATACTAGAAGCTTGTTATTGCTGGTGTTCCGGATTATTATACAATCATGTATTATGTGTATAAGAGAATACCTCTTTTCTTGATTGGCGGAAATTTTGAGAAAGGAGTTCGAAATTAATTTTTTTCATCTTCTAACTAAAGATTTATTTCCAAATGAATTTGTCAAAAGCATATTTTCAATTAAAAATTTTGATTTTTAAAAATATAATACTTTATTAACATTGAGTACCTGAAATTCTTAAGTAAATGCTTACTTTTTTAAGCATACATAGTTAAAAAAATGAAAAGTATTTGAAGTTAAAATAATCAGAAAAATTTTTCTCATAAACCTGTAAATTAATATTATTATGACTGACCTAACATTTTTTTTAAAAATTAAATAACATTAGTATTAATGTAAAAATATCTTTTATAAGTAGTATCAAATATGAATTATTTATATCATTACTTTTTAAAAATCCGAATTATTTAAAAGACAATTAAAAACCATTATTTGCGAAAATTACAAACGTTTCGATAGACTTGATTCTTATTAAACATTGCCATAGTTAAAACACTAAACAGGAAATATTTTCTAAATTTATTTTGCAATTTTTATAAACTGATATATTTTAATACGTTATACCTAGCTATAATTTTATATTGTCTTTCATTGTGCTTAGTGTAATTTATTTGTTGTCTAATAAACAAATTTAACTTTAGAAAGTACACTATCATATCAAGTTTGTTATATAGTCATTTACTAAAACTTCAAATTATTTCTAAATGTAAGTTTCTACCAAGATCTTCCAGCAATAATTTGTCAAACACTGTAAAGTAATACTGTTTTGTAAATTTTATAATATTTATATAAAATATGTAACATATTTGCTAATAAATAATCATAAATATATTAATTATATAATAAATAATGATTTATTAAGTTACTTTTCAAATTTTCATAAGAACTAAAGTGTATTGAATCTATTTTCTCAAACAAAAAGTGAAAAAGTAAACATGTTAAATACAAAATATCAGATCAGATTAAATTCCTTAACAAATATTTCTGAATTACGAAGAAAAAAATTATTACATTCATCTAGAAATAAGCTTATTTAAATTTGTTGAAATGTTTAAAATATATACTTTACTATTTTGAATACAAATAGATATTATAGAAACCATTAATATAAGTTTGCAATGATTAATAGTAAATCAAGTTATTGGGAATTTCAAAATAAAATTATTCTTAAAGCTCATTTGAAGTATAGTAAACATATTTCTAACTATATAACAAATCAAATGTACTAAAATCTAATTCATTTTAAAAGTTGTTAATTTAATTTATGCTAAAAACTTTGGAACTGTCGAAAAGTTCTCAGATGTAATTGCATTTAAGTATAAAGAAATTTAGCTCTGTCTGCAGTTCACTATTAATTGTTGTCATTTGAAATTGTTGGTGCTCTAAGAGTAACAAACTATCCTACTTGTATTTGGTTTGTTGTTTCGTCCACTATAAGAGTTAAAATTAATGAAAAAAAGATAGCTAATAGGTAATTAAGTCTATTCACTTTTAAGATAAATTAATAAAAATAATAAAGATGATTAAATATTGTTTCTCTCATAATTAAAAATTTATATAGCACCGTTACTCACGTTAAGGATTGTAGAATAAAAGGAAAAGTATAAGAGTATGAAATATAAGTAAAATTTACCTCCCATATACTTGATACAATTTATTTAATGCTTATGAATTAAAATTATAATTTTACTGAAATTTCACACGTATTTCATTTAATTGATTACTAAACTATAAATTTCAATTTAAGATGTAGATGGTAATTAGAGATATATTTCACAATTACGTAAGCCAAGTAATGCTTATCGTAATTTTTAGACTGGCAGTCAAAGAATATTTTTGGACACTATTTTTTATTAATAAATCTTCAATTATTAATGCATTAATTCAGCAAATAGACATTATAATGAATATTCCAGAAATTAAGATATTTTACTTAATATTAATTTGCATTTATTTTTCAAATTCAGGTGAATCTATTAAATGATTATGAATTACTTCAAAATAAAAAATATAACAATTGAGAATTAAAATGTTGTATTTACTTTATAAATGGATTTTGTAGAGTTTAATGATAAAATATTTAAATTTAACATTTTTGTTAAATGTATGAAAGTGTATTACATTTAATAAATGTTTACACTTTCACACATTCAAAGTGAATGTGTAAGCAGTTATCAAATACACTGCTCTAAGGAAATTATATCCTTCAAATCTGTTATATATATATTTTTTAAATTTACAGTGTCAATGTATTAATATAAATCATTTTCTAAGTTTTAGCACTTCATTGTAACTTAATGAAAAGGTATTTTATTTTGCATGATGTTCTAGTTTTGTAAAATGTTCTCCCCTTCATTTTGTTAAATTAAAAATTCTTAAATTTTAGGTAATTTATATATATATATATATATATATATATATATATATATATATATATATATATATATATATATATATATATATATATATATATATATATATATATATATATATATATATATATATATATATATATATATATATATATATATATATATATATATATATATATATGTAACATTTTTATCATTAATTTAAAAAAGTAACTTCACAAGTTAATTCAAAATTCAAAGTTAGGTAACAATGTACATAAGGAACTTAACGGCATAAATCAAAAAAAATGACAGCAATTTTCTTGCTGAGATGAAACTGTTGATAAATGTTAAAACTTTAAAAGCAGTAAATGTGAAAGAATTTTTCAAGCTATAAGCAATACAATTTGTTATCTTATTTTTTACATGATTTTGATAAGCTTTTAGAAGGCTGAAGAAGAGACTTGCATATTCAGAAGAAATCATATGTCAAATACTCGAGTACACAAAATTAATATATTTAATCCTGTGTTTCCGTGTTAAATAACTATCGTTATAACTTATTAAACAGCTGGATTAAATTAATGTATTACAAATAAAAGTAATTTTTTCTGATCTTGAATATAAATAAATTTGTTGAAGACTCGTTCAATACGTACAGGAGTGATTAAGTTCTGATCAAATCGTATTTGTGAAAAAATTTACTGTAAATGTTTTAATTACATATTTTGAAGATAATTTCATTATTGAAATTGGTTACTTGGATATATTTCATTCATTTCATTGATTACTCTTAAGTAATTAATCTCAAAATACTGGTGAAGATGCTATCACCTTTTAAATGTTTCCTTCTCTTCCAATAAGCTTTTTATTTTGCGAACATAATTTCCACAAGCGCTATTATTATAAAATTCCTTATAGATCAGAGGAAAACGATGCCCTTTTCTTTTATCCACCATGATTCAAAAGTTATTGAGTATATTCCGATATGATACTTTACAGTATTTCTTCTGTCATTCAATTTATTTGGAAAATTGAGTGCATTTCATTTCAATTAGTCTTAATTGACATTCAGATAAATAAGATTATTTTTTTAATAATTTACATATTTCAATTAATTTTAAAACTAATTAACATTTGCTTAATAATTACTTAATATTAAATTGAATATAATTATGTAACATTCTCGACTTTAACATTAAATATTTATAAGAACTCTTTTTAAAGCTTTTTGTACAATTCAGTAAAGTGAAAACGCTATCCGATGAACCTATGTTTTCAAAACTTTTTTTACTAGCTTTTAATGTTTTTTTTCAGAACGAAGTCTTATATTAAAAAATGAAAATTTAACTAAAATTTTTGCATAAAAATTTATTATACAGACTTTATTTACAAAAAAGGTAACATAAGTTCAGCACACATATATATTTAATTGTCATTAATTGAAGATATATTTCAATTTCAGTTCTTAGACCATATTCTTAGAATAAATTATTTCTTTAAATTCTATATCATTCAGTTCACATCTATTGTGTTAAGTTTAATTGCATTTTCCATAGTAAACAATATTTCGAAAATAAAAGCATTTTATGCAAATGAAGATATTTTTAGCATTTTGTGCACTGTTTTTTGGATATAAATTGACCCTTTATTTTGTATCAGATCCTTATAAACTGTAGTAAAATTTAATGGAAAAATATGTTTTATGCTTTATTCTGTAAAGGAGCAAGACTATAAAATAATAGGTTCGATAGGTTTGATATTTGCATAATTCATTTAGGATTTTAAATAAAATTTTTTGATAATTAATTGAGGGGGACAGTTTTGATTTCGATTCATTTAGATAAATGAAGATATTTTATGTATTAATTTTAATCCTTTAATATTAATTGAGTTTAACAAAAAATGGAAACTACCCATCCATTTGAATGGAATTTGACTGATATTTTTATGAATATAAAAATTCGAGAATCTATTTACTTTACTGAAACTTTTTTAAAACTTTTCCTACTGATAAGATTTTCTAAACATTTTGTTAAGTTTTTTTTGTTTTTGAAAATAATATTAAATTTGTTTATTCTAAATTTTTATTACTTTCCTTACTTCAAAAATTAACAAATAAATATTATCTGTTATTAATCAGCTATGTGTGAAATTCTAGAATATTTTTGTAAAGAAATTTCTAGTGGTAAAATTTTCTTTGTAATTTTAATCTTTTATGTTTCCTTTTATTTCTCTAATTAATTATTTCCTGAGTTATTTATATGATTTTAAACTAAATATATTTTCACTATGAATATTATAAGAAATATAAAAAAGGAATAAGTCAAGTAACAAATTATTT
This sequence comes from Latrodectus hesperus, assembly GCA_037975125.1. Taxonomy (NCBI): domain Eukaryota; kingdom Metazoa; phylum Arthropoda; class Arachnida; order Araneae; family Theridiidae; genus Latrodectus; species Latrodectus hesperus. The sequence continues at coordinate 6,131,508 of CM075862.1, forward strand.
TTTCTGGTAGAGATACCTGGAAATCTTCGAGAAAGATATTAAGAAATTATTTTAACATTCAGTTTTGTTCATATAAATTCAAATTTTAAAAACTACGTTTATTAATATTTCAGGCTGAAGGATGTACCTTCTCCACATTCCTTATTTTATATTTAATTTATTCTATTAATTATTTGCAAGTGTGCTTGTATTTTCATTTGTTAGTTAGCAATTGCACATAAATTATCTAAAGTAACTTAAATATGTAATAAGATGAAATTACAAAAAATGTGTAGATTAGATTGAATGGAAATACTTCACGCATTATAAATTATAATAGTGATAATAGATATATAATAATTTATTCTGTAAATAAAAAATAAAAATTCGGATTAAGAATCATCACAGTTTTATATATTTAAAAAAGCTATTTACTTCCTTAAAAAAAGGTTATTATGGAGATTTTCATATAAACGAGAGATCACATTTCGAATATAACAGGTATATCCAAAACTTTGGGTTAAGAATCAACACAATTTCAACTATCTAAAAAAAGCTATCTACTTTCTTTAAAAATAGTTATTATGGAGATTTTCATATAAGCGAGAGATCATACTTCGGATATTGCAGGTATATCTAATAATTTTCTGGAAATCAACTTAGAGAAAAAAAATTTAATCATAAAAATCTAGCTAAATTTGTAAAAGCTTAATGTATCAAATATAAAATAATGAAAATATGTACACCAATGATAAAATTTCAAATTAATCTACGTTCACATAAAATTGACAGAAGTTATCACAGGATAATAGAATGAAATACTACAAAAAGTTTAATGTTTTTTGTACGATTTAGTATAAAAAAATTAATTTCATAAAATATAAAAGAAATGTAAGATTTTATCTAATCTTTATATAAAAAAAATATCTAGTTCTCAATGAAATGAGATATAGATTTTCAATATATTTATTTATTTAACATTTAAATACAATTTCAAAAATAAGTTGAACATATTTTATTCTGTGTATTAATTATTTTATGTAGTGTATAAATAAGAACCAATCGAGAGCAGGAAGAATTTTTTTTAAATTATTTGATATTATACTAAATCAATTACCTAATGTCAAGAGAATAGACTTATTTATGATGTTCATAAACTGAATTATGAAAGTTAGTTAAACATGTATGTGAGATTCTCGTAGAGGTGTCTTCACTCTTGAGGCTAATTATAAAACAAGCTCTTAAAAGACATGCTAAAAATGAGCATCTTGTGCAGTTTCGAAAGGAACATTAAGCCAAAAGTTGATTCTATCATTAATGGAATGAAGTACCTAAAAGTGAAAATACGTTTTCTCCCTTTTGGGTGAAAATTATGGCAGCTCTTTCGTAAGTATTGATGCCATTTTACTAAGAACAAATAATTTTAATTTACACGTTAAGGGAATTCATTTATCTAAATAAATCTTATCCGAAATCTCTTATGGTGTATTTTTAGTTCCATTTTTCATTTCATTTCTAATATATAAAAATACAATCAATAATTAATGGAAGATCATTATTTTCTACAATCACCAAATATAAAAATATTTTTGTTTCTCTTTAGAGAGTTTATCAAGATGTTATATATAGGAAAATTGTGTGTATGAAGTGGTCATTATCAAATATACTTTCTTAAATAAATATTGAATTCAATTTTTTATATGTGAGTCACAAAATTTTACTAGAATTTTCTTCTATAATGTTTGAATACTAAAAGGTATATTTGTAATGCATTGTTTGATAAGTTTTTTATAGTTAGATGCAAACTATAAAATACTTCTAAACGATATTTCAATTTTTAAGAGACATACTAACATAAAAATTTCAGAATTTTCAAATACCTTTTATCATAAATTTAGTACTATAATTAATTATACATCTGAACATTTTATCAAGCTAATTAGCTAAAATTTGCATGTCATAATACACATTTCTTATAGTTCTGTGAAGATTTGCTTTGTTTGTCGCTCAGCGGTCATTTTTTTCACATGAGGGCTAATTAGACCGGGACTTCCGGAATAAAGTGGATTCCAAACCACTACAAATATCCACGCCCAAGGTGGGATTTGAACTCACGAACTGTTGAACCAAAAGCAAGAGCGCTAACCATTCGGCTGCCAGCTCGGCGTTATGTGAAGAAGAAACTAAGACATGAATATTCATTATGAATGTATTTCATTTGATAATATTACTCACTTAAATGAAAATATGATTCCTGGTTTATTACACTTTTTAGAGTAAAATCTACATTATTTTTCTTCTAAACATTTTATAATTTATAATAATTTTATAATGTATTTTTTAATTATTTTATAAGATAATTATTTGAAATATGTATATTTATTACCAATGCAAAAATATTCACATTTTTTTATTTGAGAATAAAAGTTTTCACTACATCCGCCCATATTCTAACCAACAAAGGAAAAAAATGACTTTATATCGATGTGGTTTATTCTTAAAATATTACTTGCTGCTTTTGTACAGATAAATTCTTAATTTATATTCTTTAAACAAAATAAAATTACTTTGATAAATTTTAAAAATTAAATAAGGACAAAATACACGAAAAATTGAAATCAAATTAAATATTAATCATGTTATAACCTCACAACAGAATAAAATTTATATTATATATTTAATTCGATTAGTTAAATATCAGAAATCTTGACACAAACTTGCACTTTAGTAAAATAAATTGGAACTTTTGTTAACATAAAAATAAATTTTATTTTCAATCATTCTCTTAAGAATATGTATATAAATAGTGCACAAGTATTAAATAAATAATGTATTTAACTAAAAAGCATTAAAATAAATACTCTTCAAAAGATTATCTGAAAGAATTCATTTTGATTTGAAGTTATTTCATGCTTATAGCTGAGTATTTTAATTCCTCTTTTAAAAGCATATATTTTGAAAGAACCAAGATATTTTTCTTTGAATAAAGATTTGAAATTCTATGATCCAAATAAATGCAGTAAAATAAAATATGCTACTGAGCTTAAGAATGTAGGATTTCAAGTTTTAAGAAAACAAAGTTTTCTTTTTTTTTTTGCCTTGGAGTGAATGAGAAATCAATACAAATATCAACTTTTCTTTCAGTATCTATTTCAAAGAATACTATAACCTTAAATCGAGAGGCAAAGCAACGGAACATGGCATACTTTAGCGTGAATTTTTTCGCATATATCTATCTAAAATATATGTAGCAATTTAGAATCTTTTACTATTTCATTTCATTTTTTTAGATTTTCCTACATATCCTTTTTGGTTTATTTTAAGTTTACTTGAAAGTTTGAGATGAAAAAGAACACAGAAAATGTATTTGAATTCGTAGCAGAGTTTTAAGTTTAATTTAAAATAATCATGATTTTTTGATTTTTAAAAATAATCCAGAGTATCAGCTTACTGATTAATTAAATGAGAAAAAGTACTTAAAAATCTTTTATAATGTGGCAAAATAACACAGCTAACTGAGAATTAAGCACAAATGTTTTCAAAAATAATATTATAAAAAAAGCAAAGTTGGTGTTAAAATTTAATATTTTAAATATTTTTATTGATATCGTACAGTAATAATGTGTTTGGCAGTGATGTTGACAGATTACAATGATATTGATGAATTGAATATAAAGAATTTCACTTAGTCACACATGATATATTAATCCTTATATCTGAAAACGATTTTATCAGAAATGAGAACTTTCAAATGAGAAATGGTGCGCACACATTAACATTTTGGTATTTTGTATGCCTTCTCAACAAGTTAAAAGTGTTTATAAAAGTGCCTTGTATTTGGATATATATATATATATATATATATATATATATATATATATATATATATATATATATATATATCCATATATATATATATATATATCCATATATATATATCCATATATATATATATATATATATATATATATATATATATATATATATATATATATATATATATATATATATATATATATATATATATATATATATATATATATATATATATATATATATATATATATATATATATATATATATATATATATATATATATATTTGCAATAATTCTTGTTGAGAGACTGAGTTATGTCAAATTTTTCTGTAATATAGAGTTAAATTTTAATCCCATTTTAAATCATGTAGATTGGTTAAATCCTTATTTAAAACTAAATTAAATCATTAACTATTTACATTAATTAAATGAAATTAAACTAACTAAATTAATATAACTGTTCAATAACTAACAAATTTATTTTAAACAACATAACTTCCTATAATAAATAATGCTTTCATTCTTAAATAACACAACTATTAAATAACATACAAATTTATTTTAATTTTAAAGTTAATTTTTGCATCATAAATAGATTTTTCTGTAAGCTGAAATAGACTAATGAGGAAAATGTATTCGTGATATTATAAAATATATATTTTTTTAAATAAAAGTATTTTCTGCTTTCAAACTGTTACAAATTCAATAATATAAAGTTTCGTACCAGAAATTTTAATGTTAAAATAAAATTCACTGTTATTTTCCTCAAGATATTTAGCTTTGTTATCTCAGCAGCTTTTTTTCAAATCGCAAAATTTATCTCTAAAATATTTCCCTTTTCTCTTTCATTATTCTGCATTGTATATTTTGTTAAGCAAGAAAAGTAACTTATGTTAATTTAAAAAAACATGCATATCATTGCCATAGTTATTAAACCATTCTTTGCTTTAATATAATATCAAAACATGATAAAATCATCGGTAATGTTAGATACGAGTTAAAAGCAAAGATTTTTCCTCATAAAAACCAAGGTTTCTTATATTATCTTAAAACTTTGCTCAGAAATATATATTCATCATTGTTTTAAAGTTCATAGTAAGCAAATGTGGTACAAGAAAAACAAAAAACATAATGTGTGTGTGCGATATTATACGTTGTCTGATAAGCAATAAACTATTTAAAACATGAATAATCTTTTAATATAGAAATTTCTTTTTGTTAAAGTATGCTGTTAATCTCAAATGAATTTCGCATACACTTCGAAAGCATATAATATTCTGAAACATAAAAGTTTTAAATAGAATTTAAATACTATTTTAATTACCGTATTACTCTCTCACTGAAGGTTTTTTATATACATCTAGCTGTCTGTATACTTATTTGTATCTTTAAACTTATTTTTTATTTACATTATCATGCATAATTTTCAAACTACAAAACCTCGTACGATAATATTTTATAGCCATTATAAAAGAGAAAAATAGAATCTCAGTGAAAATTAGGTAAATATATGTAATGCAGGTTACACTTCAAATTATTGAAATAAAATTTTTTTAAGAAAATCACAATTAACGTGTTACACATAAATCAAAATACGAATTTCAATATTAATCTTTATTTTATTTCAAAATTATCCTATTTTTAAAATTCCTGTTTAAGATAATTCAGGACAAAATTGTTTCCCTTTTAATATGCCTATATGATATTATATTAATTTCTCAAAAACGCAATAGATATAGCTTTAATCACAAAGTATTGGAATAGATATTGGTAAAAATACAGTATTAGTAGGGACTTGTGTTTATAACCTATAAATGTTTTACGGTTGATAATATATATATATATATATATATATATATATATATATATATATATATATATATATATATATATATATATATATATATATATATATATATATATATATATATATATATATATATATATATATATATATATATATATATATATATATATATATATATATATATATATATATATATATATATATATATATATATATATATATATATATATATATACACTGCTCAAAACAATTAAAGGATATTGCTGTTTTAGGTGGATTTTGTGGCTGGGAAACTTTTTAGCTGATTGATACGTGGTCGACAGACGTAGTAGGTTATATGAGAATAAACTACACATGTTTGGCAGAAAAAAATGCATTTTATTGCGCATTTATGTACAAAAGGAAAAAAACACAATTTGTGCATATGAGAAAAAAAGAATAAGAAAAGGTGTTGTCTACAAAGGAAGTCATTTTCAGTAGGGGGTATGGTTTCCACGGACGGCCAGCAACGTTGAACACCTTTGAGGCATGGAGTCAATGAGGCTATTAATCACGAGTTGGGGTATTCTGTCCCACTCTTCCAGAAGAGCTCTTTCCAGTTCTTGGAGAGTTTGTGGGGGTGGTTGGTGGCCAGCAACTCGTCTTCCTAGAGCGTCCCAAACGTGCTCTATTGGATTCATGTCTGGAGAACACGCTGGCCATTCCATTCGTACGATTCCTTCCTTGAAAAGGAAATCCTCCACCAGGTTAGCACGATGTGGCCTGCAGTTATCGTCCATTAAAATGAAGTCATCTCCGATTGCTGCAGCGTAAGGGACTACAATAGGTCTGAGGATCTCATCCCTATATCGGCGACCAGTCAGAGGTCCATCTCGAATGATATAGAGGTCTGTGCGCCCGTCAATGGAGATGCCACCATACACCAACACTCCCCCACCGCCAAATCTGACACTTTCGTGCACGAACGCTGGATTATTCCTACTGCCACGGTCCCTCCAGATGAAAATACGCCTATTATCAGGATGAACAGAAAAACGGGACTCGTCAGAAAAAGAACATTGCTCCATTCATTTCTCCTCCAGTTCACATGCTCTGTTGCCCACTCCCTGCGGTCGCGACGATGCCTTGATGTTAGTTTAACACATACCATCGGTCGGCGAGCATACAGACCTACACCATGGAGCCGGTTTCGGACAGTCTGAGTTGAAACCATGGTGTCAGTAGCCGAGCGAAGGTGTTGTTGGAGAAGAGTAGCGTTCATATTTCGGTGTCTCCGAGCCGTTAACACTAAATAACGATCTTCATTGGGCGTTGTTGCCCGTCTACGACCTTGCCCTGTCACACTTTGTTACATTCCAGTGGCTTGCGCTACTCCAGCTTGAGATTGGCCCCCTTCTAACCAACCAACAACTCTCCAAGCTTCTGAATTGGTTAAATGACTTCGCTGAGACATCGTACTCATCGAAACAAAGCAGTCATTGAATACCGATCATCATTGTATTCATTGTCTTTTATTCAGTTGAAAGTCAAATTTCTTTCACTGCCGCTGAAGTGACGTTTTTGACGTCGAACTCAAAACAAGCATACTCCACAGTTTGAAAATCAGAAAAATTTTCATTTGTGATTCCCTTCTTCCATTTTCAGCAAAAAAAATTTCGTTTATATCTTTATTTTATGTAAAACTTACAATATCCTTTAATTGTTTTGAGCAGTGTATATATATATATATATATATATATATATATATATATATATATATATATATATATATATATATATATATATATATATATATATATATATATATATATATATATATATAAATATATATATATATATATATATATATATATATATATATATATATATATATATATATATATATATATATATATATATATATATATATATATATATATATATATATATATATATATATATATATATATATATATATATATATATATATATATACATCTCGTTCCAGATAGAATCCTTTTGGTCTTAACGTTGCTACGTTGCTACGTGGTTACGTGGTATCAAATGTTTGTGTCGAATAACAATACAAAGACAATATTTTAGGAAATGCAATTATTCTTAGTAATAATCTAAATTTGCAAACTATTTTCCAAGAAAGAAAATTTTATTCAATATTATGTAGTAAAATCTTGTTTTTCATGAACTCCAATGATCTAGATGAATTTCGCAAAACTTACAATGCAGTGATGGATCATCCAAAAATTGTACTTAACCCTGTAACAAATAACTGTATTTCTCAAGAACAATATCTGTTAAAATCTATGTTAAATCCTGCGATTAAATCAATATTTTAAGGAAAGTTTTGGTTGAATATGGAAATGTAGCGATGCATTAAATGTGAGTTTCCTATAATCCTAAATCATTATTTATTAATCAGTTCAAAATACGCTTCATTTACAAATCATAATTTATCAACTACGAATACATTTTACACATAATTTTCATTAAATTATTTCGAATGATGTTTACTTAATTCTCAATTTCAACCGAAAAATCTTAATGAGATTTTTTATTCAGAATAAATAAGCTTTTGCTGCTTTTAAATAAATATTACGAACGCAATCATTTGAGATTACATTATTTTGCAGTAGCTATAAGTGGATTCACCAGATTTTGTAGAAAAGGATGAAAATTTAATAAACCACAATTAATTCCTGATTTTAAAAATCTGTTTTCATAGCTAAGGATTTTCTGAGCACTGATATATGGTATCAGATCCTTATTTATTTTTTAAATTATTGTCTCATATATTTGAATCTGGACCTCTTGGAATAAAAAATGGAGAATGGATCTGTCCCCTTCTTTATGCTGTTTACATTATTTTGTTTTATGACATAAAAAAGCATTTACTCTTATGCTTTGTATTTACCTCTTCTATTGTAATGACATTAGCAATTTAAATATCTGAATAATGATCTAGTTATATATTAATATTTGTAAATAAAACATGTTTATTGAAAAATTTTATCGCCACTTTTGAAATTTTGAAAAACATGTCTATGAAATTTTAAACGAACATGTCGTTCTTCATGTTTTGATAGGACAGTGAGATTCAATTTTACAACAATTATTATTTGTGCTGACGTTTTAAAATATTTCCTTTTTATTTTAAAACGATTAAATGATGTTTCCTATAATGCTTATCCCGCAATCTTAACATTAATATTTGATGTTGAATTTAAGCTTTGTAAAATATTTTTATCTGCATTAATTAATGAAGGTATGAATAAAGTTTAATGCATTTTATTATAATTATTTTTTACAAAAAATAAAACTAGTTACTCTTACTATCATATAAAATGCATTTATACAAATAAATAGATCAGAAATTATTTTCACACATTTTTAATTATATTGTTATTCAAATGATAAATTATTTTATTTCAATTATATAAAATGAGAATTTTCAGTCAGATAACACACAAAAATATCTGGTAGGAATTTTTAATTAAAATGAAACACACTGTATTTTAAATATATTCATTACCTGTCTACACATGACTATTCTAAACATTGCCGATCGTATGGTCCAGCAGTCATAATTTTTTTCAAGGAATCTTTAGCATGCGCAGGAAATTTTCTATCTGGGATATATTTTTAGCTTATACATGCTATAAAAAAGAAGTTCAGAAAACTGATAAGCATCAAAATCAATAGATGTGCATGTATAATGACAAAATGTTTAATTATACTTCTGTTGTTTAAAAATGGCAGTGCTCAATCCTAAGGCTTGCGTTTTCAAATAATAGGTTGCTGCTACTTGTCTACTGACAGCTACTTAGTTATTCATCTTTTTAAGAATGTGTCTTAATTCAATATTCTCATGTCAGTTTGAATTTTTGATACCTCTCTTTCCAACAAAAATAAAACCAACAGTTGCAATACACATAAAACAGTAGTTTAAGAAAAGACATTTCATAGCAATGATCGCCGTAACCTTTTTTCAGTCAGGTAAAAAACAAATGAAAAACTTAAACAATTATATAAAACTTATTTTCAAGCTTTTGGACCAGTAAATAAATTTTATAGTATAAATTATAATGCAATGAATGAAACTGCAACTTCGATTCATTTCTTTAAGTTATAAAATGAAGGTATTTATTCTGTGAAGTAACTCTAAATTATTAGGGTTTGATATAAGTTTTACTGCGTCCTCCATTAAATCCATTAAAGAAAAGAGTCTATACAGATACAAGTTAAAAAATAGATTAGTTTTAGGAATATTATGTATAAAGTTTAGGAAAATTTCTTTATAAAGATTTTAGGATTACATTTGGTGCATTGAGGAAACTGATTGAGTTAATTGTTAATTTTTGATCGAATTAAGTTAGCTGAAAATTTGTCTTGACGATTCCACAATTTATATATGGAAAAATACACAATTTGGCTTAATTATCACTAAAATTTTAGTCATCTGAAGGAAAACAAAAATGACTCGTTTAAGAAGTACATATTATCAGTTACGCTCTTACGGCATCTTCAAGCTGTTAAAATAATAGCATTTTATATATAACTTATGCTGTTGTTGTAGCTTATCGTCTTGAAGGATCTGACATTTGTCAGATCAACTCCAATAAATTGCTGACAGTCAGAAAGTCGATGACTACCAGGGGATCTGAGGATAAATCCTCCCGGGAAAGTCCGACGCAATCCAGAATATGTTTCAGTAAGACTGGATGGTCACAGCATTTTTTACAAGTGGGATAATTTTTTGTACCACGTCCAAACGATAAACATTTTAGATGTCCTCTTGAGAATCTGGCCACGGCAGTCTGAGATTTTTGGTCACATTTTATTTCCAGAGGGGTTCCAGAAGATGTTCTAGAGTACCATGGGTGCGTGGGTAGAATTTGCCAGATTGAATGTATAGATTTTTCATTAGAGTAAAGTTCCTGTTGTATGCAAGTGATTAACCAGTGGGCATATCTTCCTCTTATAATCATAATAATTTATATTTCAGTTTTGCTCGTTATATTGACTGAGAAATTATTGTTACTATTTATGAAATATAATTTTTCCCCGAACTATAATTTATGATATATGTATTAATACTATTTTATTCCACAACGAGCTTAAGGGAACCAACAGTCTGGTTGAAAATAACTCATATACCTTTCCAATAACATACAACTAATTTAAAGGTTTTATACTGGTGCAAATGCTATGAGGCTAACACATCAGGAAATAAATTCTTATCATTTTATAAAGAATGTAACCCTTTGATTTAAGTTAAAGTTTTATGTCATATTTTCTATAATATTTTGATGCAAGTAAATATGATGCTTTTCGACTGAAAACCTAAATCAAAATTGAGCATATATTTGAACTAGAAAACATTTTTAATTACATAACTAGCAATTTAATTAATAAAATAAAAACGTATTTAGTTAAATAAGTTATTATCAATTTGAAAAGCTAATGTACATTTCAGATATATATAAGCTATCATGTCTCATGTGAAATGATAAAATATATAAATATGTTAGAAACATCCAAAAGCGAAGAAGATGAAATAACGCCATTCGGGTTTATAAAATGTAGTTAGAGATATTTATTTTTCGTTTATGTCCCAGTAGTAAAATACTTATTTGTCCATAGCTGACATGTCCAGATATTTGAAATTTGTAGTTTTGAACTGCCTGATAATGTTATTTTTCGTTTTCTTGTCATTTTATTCCTCGTTTTCTTCTTTCAGGTATTTTCCCAGTATCAAATTACCTTTCAGTAGGTTAGAAAGCGTGATATTTTAGACAGACGAAATGCTTTATTTAGTATTATTTTAATTTAGTTTTTATTTCATATATTAGTAAAAAAGATCGAAATTTATGTAGTAAAAACGAATACTGGTGAATCATTAAATGTTTTAAATACTGAAAATAAATGCGAAGGAATTAATTTGTGTTTGGATAATGGATGAAAAGATAATTTTAGTCATCTGCATGATATGACCTCAAGAGAAACGGATTGCACATTGCATTGGCAAATAAGGGGGCAAGAATAATTTAAATCATATTAAGGTATCTGTGGAATTGAAAGTCCTATGATCAGCCATTGTGCAGTTACCAAGGGTGTAATTGTCTGGAGAAAATTTTATCCCCCTCCAGATCAAAGTAAAAATTGAGGGTGTGGATCTTCTGGTAGAGCAAACTATCACAAGAGTTTAGAGCAAACTCGTACTTTTACCTTTATGAAACTCTGATTAAGCGAAAAACGCAACCAATTGGCTTAAATTCGCATAGCCAACGACATAGCGAGCTTGGCTTATGAAAGTGTCTTAAGTAGCAATAACTAATCATGCTAATAATCCTTAAAATGGCAAATTTACTTATCAAAAAAAAAAGACAAGTTTGAACATTTTTATGTTTAGAAATCTATGAGGCTATCATGAAGTTTAATATAATATCATAACATAAAGTATAAAAAGCAAACCCCCACACAGGGATTGGAAAAAAATAATAGCTAATAATAATTTTGATAGCTTATTTAATTTCACGCAATAAGCAATAAAGTTTCATGAATCGTATTTCAAAGTTTTATCGTTTTTATTTATTCAATTATTGTCATGCAATATCATATAAAAGTGTTCTCAAAGTGTCATCTCCTCAAAATAATTTTCATTCTTTTTAAATTTTAAAAAGCTTCAATATAAGAAAAACTAGTTATACTTTGGCCATCAATGATATTTCAAATTTAAATTTTGTAATGTGTTTATGAAGTGGCATTTTCCACACGAATGTAGCCGTACGCAGTAAATAATGGTGATTTATCTAATATTTTACACGAAACAGTATTTTGTAAAACCAATTTAAAATTTAAGCCTTCCACACACAGCAATACTGCTTTTATCTTACTGGAACTATAGAAATTAACCAGATACAGAGAAATACATGACAAATTAGAGAATGTAAGTGATATACAAATAAAGAGGAATTATTTTAATTAAATTTCATAAGTAAGACCTTATGTTAAGTGGATTATTCAAAAGCAATTTAATAATAATCATGAAAATGTTATGTCTAAAAAATGCAGCTTTTGATATGTTGTCATAAATGAGTATATCATATTATACATTTTTATGAATTTGTTAACGTCGTTAAATGAATACCCTAGAAGGCTTTGTTTTCAAATGTAAATTATGCTGTTTGAATATGAAATTATTTTTCAATATACTTGATGTTATCACTAGAATGAATATGTTGAAGAGTAGTGAAACATTTATCATAAAAAAATAAAAAAGCATTGTTAGGAAATGTAAATGAAGTCTAGGTCCCCGTAATGGTAAACATTTTTTTTATAATTTTTTAGTGAATTTCTGCTTTTCACTTTCTAACGATTGATTTTAGGGAGAAAATATTTTTTCGCGTTTAATTATGATAATACTTACACCGCTTATTTTAATTACACTTAAAATTACGAGAAAATTACATTAATTTATGAAATGGAAATTTTTCATTCATTTAATGAAGAAATACAAAAAATATTGTTAATATATTAAAACAATTCAAACATTTTTATACAAACAATAATTTCATGAAACTGAAGGATTTATCGCTCATGAGCTAAAGTTACTGTTGCAGTTGTAAACTTTTTATTTTTGAAGTGAACAAATTAAACAAGTTTGTGTACTTATTATTAATTAAACAAATTAAAAAATGTCAACATTAGAAAGCTCAATAACATATTTTAATTTCATTTAATGTATAATTATTATAAATTTAAGTAAAACAATATTCTTACTAATATTGTTAATTTTGATGTAAATGTTATTGCAAATTAAATCTCATTTATAAAAATTTTACTCGGAAATATGGAGGTTTTGATATCATATGTATGAATTATATATATATATATATATATATATATATATATATATATATATATATATATATATATATATATATATATATATATATATATATATATATATATATATATATATAAAATATATATATATATATATATATATATATATATATATATATATATATATATGTATATATATATATATATATATATATATATATATATATATATATATATATATATATATATATATATATATATATAAATGTTGACCGATGGCTAAGTGGTTAGCGTTCCGGACTCCTGAGCAGATTCCTCAGAACGGGTTTGAATCCCGGTTTGGGCATGGAAATTACTTTCTTTCTCTGTAAACGGGTTTGTGGTGGTATGGCGTGGACGACGCTACTCGCCTCCGTGACTGCTTCACAGGTGCACGCTGAGTAATGACAAATGAGTGGCAGTTTCTGGGCTTGTTGTGGCATAGGGTTCATTATATATATATATATATATATATATATATATATATATATATATATATATATATATATATATATATATAGATAGATAGATAGATAGATAGATAGATAGATAGATAGATAGATAGATAGATAGATAGATAGATAGATAGATAGATAGATAGATAGATAGATAGATAGATAGATAGATATATAGATAGATAGATATATAGATAGATAGATAGATAGATAGATAGATAGATAGATAGATAGATAGATAGATAGATAGATAGATAGATAGATAGATAGATAGATAGATAGATAGATAGATAGATAGATAGATAGATAGATAGATAGATAGATAGATAGATAGATAGATAGATAGATATAGATAGATAGATAGATAGATAGATATTTGCGTATTAAATATTTCAAAGCATTAATTGAATTTATGCTTCCATACATCATTCTTCATTATCCAGAAAAATACTGTACTACATAAAAATTCAATGAAATTGATATTTATATTAATTTGTTGTTTTCCTTTCTATGAAGAATTAAATGAATATTTCAACATCATTTAATTCCTGTAATATTCATTTAACACAATTTTATCTCAGATCTACTCGAATCTTATCATGCTAGCCATATTTAAATGTTGCTGAAAGGCAAAATAAAGTTAATGTTTTTACGCTGCTAATTTTGCAAAAGTCTTACATAACAATGGTATGACACAAAAATCACTAGCATGAGTGCAGAATTTTTTTATTACCAAATAAATATTCAAATCTGTAGAAAAATGTTATTTACACATGAGCAAAATTCTTTGTACACAAATATGTACACATAATGGTTATCTGTTATGATATTCGACAACTGTTAGAAATTCTGCTATTGTCCCGGTGTAGATGCATCAACTACAGTCAGTGAAAAACAGTTGTCAAGTTAATAAGGCAACCATCGAGGTTTGGAAAAAGGTTTTCTGTTTATTCTAAAATCACAAACCATTTTCTAAATTTTCGAACCTAAAAAAGAAAAGTTTATCACTAAACAGATATAACTTATATTTTTCTTTATTAAATTAAAATTCATTTGCTGTCAATTATTTTTAAGGATTTATGTTATAATTCAGTAATTTAAAACCAAAATTTTTATTAACATATAAATAAAATACTGATTTAAAACATATTCTTTTTATATTTATTTGTGGTTAAATAAATAATTTTGTTATATTAGATAAACTCATTTGAACCAGCTAACTCTTATTTTAAGCAACTCGAGAAACTGTAGTACATCCCTAAGATATCAATTCTATTTTTTTAGAGCTGAATTCGGTATTTCAATGTAACGGGAAATTCCTACAAAAATTCTCAGAAAGAAAGAAAGTGTCGGAAACGTCTCTTCAAATACCACTCAGCATCGAATATATTTCAGCATCTTTTCTGAAGAAAAAGTGAAATTGATGCGTGAAAACTTTCTAATCCTTTGAACTGGTGATCTAAAATTTGTGTAATGGCCCGTGTAAAAGGAATATCGATAAAAAATCTTTGTAAAATTACAATTCAGGTGGAAGATCAGTGATTTTGAATTGAACTGCACAAAAGCACTACTAAAAAATTTTGTTAAAAAACACCATTTTTTTGGATAACTTTTTTTAATACATGATGATGATAATAAAATGAATAATTTACTTTTATTTTTATAACCAAATTTTGTGCTTAAAGTAATATTGTGCTTACTTCGAAATGGTAATTTAAGCTCTTTTATTTTTCAGATAGTTTTATTCCTAGATCTACGACACTGACATCTCAGTTTACAAGCTCAAACTTTTAAAAATATCACGCTACTGTCTGTATAATTGAGGAAATTCGTTCAGCGTCTTTTCAGTGCTGCTCATTTCGACTAATATTTTCACGTTTAATTTATATTAGCATTTTATGATGTATTTTTACAAAACATCAATATGAAGTATAGGTTCATTAGTGCAGCATAAATGAAATTATAAAGCATAAAGTTCTTTCTTGCTAACTATTCTCTTTTTCAGACTGATTTTGCTTAAGAAGATAAAAAAATATATAAAAAGGAATCACTGTAATAAAGGTGCATATATACTGATATATGAGCGTTTTGTTATCTGAGCCATTACCATTTAATAAACTAAGACTCATTATAATGTTATACAATTTTCATTGGTTCCTCATAAGCATCAACTCTTACATGATGCAAATGTTCAGCTTTTAACACAATGTTTATACATTAATAGTTAATAAAATTATTTATTTCTTTTATAAATAATATCAAAAAATATTTTAAAATTAATCCTATTTATATTCTTGCTCTCTGTTAAGTTACATCATTCAAAAATACCACATAATATATCATATCATATATTTGTCAAAAATATAATTAAATTGAAATTTCATAAATAACAATGAGTAAAATCAATTTATTTGCAAAATAACAATTTAGAAATACTTTTAATTTTAACTCAATATTAATGAACAATTATCATAAAAAATAACTATTCGCTTAAATACTTTGAAATTACATAAAATTTTACTCTAATGAATTCACAATGGCAGGTTTTAAACTCTGTTATTAATTAAATATATTTTGGATCAAAATGTTATGTAAGTTATAAATTATAAGATGTTGTAAATCATTAACTGTACACCAGTTTTTAACATTTAGTTTTTCTAACTATTATACTTTTTATACTTATTATGTTTTGGTTAACTTCGTGGCTAACGATGTTATGATACAAAATTAAACCAATGCTAAAAAAATTACTTGATTCCATTTAATAAGTTATGATAACAGTCACATACTGTAAAAATGAGGAAAAGAATAATATCTAAATGCAATTACAAAATACTTATTTAATTCAAGAAAAGAAATTGGACTAAACTATCATTTATAATTCATAACTTAATTACCAAAATATATTCTATTTTGATTAAAAATGTATATATATATATATATATATATATATATATATATATATATATATATATATATATATATATATATATATATATATATATATATATATATATATATACACTGCTGGACAATTGCTAAGGACGGATAACACTATTATCCATAGTAACCACAAAATGAAAGGAAGCAAAATGTGGAAAATTAGAATAAGTTCGGGATATAGTAAGAAGAAGTATGCGTATGCAATTTTTTTCCACGTCTGTTCATCGCGTGATAGCGTTCATAAGAACTTTAAAGGTTTTGACGTGAGTGGATAGTTGTTGTTTCAAGTCAAAGTTTTACGGGAAAGATTTAATAGACGAATTAGAAATTTTTGGCATGTCTTCCCGACATCACTTAGATGATTTTATGCGTGGCCGAATTATTTGAAAGATCGAAGAAGAGCGAAAAATAACAGATTTTGCCAGGGAGTTCAACATCGCTCACAGCGTTGTTTCACGGCTGTAGAAGTCATTTAAAACTACTGGAAAGTGTAGTAGGTGGCACGAGGGAAGTTGTGTTAGAAGTACGACGCCAGCAAAAGACAGATATATCGTCCTATCAGCAAAAAAGAACAGGCACACCACAGCTCAGCGGGTGGAAAATCAGTTTCTTGCTGCCTCAGGAAAGCAGATCTCCCGAAAAGCTGTTTCAAGACGTTTGAGGGGAGGAGGACTATACGCCCGCAGACCTGTTGTGTGTGTCCCATTGACCAGACAGCACCGTACTGCCCATTTGCAATGGTGTCGTGAGCCTCACAATTGCACTGAACAGGACTGTGCATGCGTACTATTCTCAGATGAGAGTAGGTTCAGTCCGTCATCGGATTGTAGACGCCATCTGATCTGAAACGAGAGTGGTACTGCTTATTGTCCAGAAAATATCCAGGAAAGGGACCGATATCCGACATGCAGTGTCATGGTGTGGACCGCCATCAATGGTGTTCAGGATCGCTGTTCAGGAATGTCAAGACAGCGAGGGTATTCAACGCCTCGTATGGCCATCATGTTCTCCAGATCTAAACCCCATTGAAAATGTGTAGGATGCTTTGGGAGTCAAGTTGCTGGTCGAAACTATCCTTCGACAAACAAGAACACCCTCATCCGTGCACTCCTAGAGAAATGGGATAAATTGTCTCAACAGCTTCTGGATAATGTTGTGCATAGTATGATACGACATCTGGAATGTTGCATCATACTCCACGGTGGACATATCCCATACTGATATCTTTCTTCAAGGTTCCTGCTGACTTTTAGATGCATTGTTCCATTTTTCCGTATGCAGCGTCAAATGAAATTTTTTTCTTTCAGATGTTTCACAGCTTTTGTACTTTCCATAACTACAAATATACTTTATTCTAATGTCTGAAAAGTATGGTAACTATATTTTATCCTACTAGGCCTCATGTCTCGCTTAATGTTATGCTACATTACAATTTGTGATCCGTCCTTAGCAATTGTCCAGCAGTGTATAATTATTTCTACAAATCAAACAAATTTCAATATAAAACTTTGTACAGGTTAGATACAGCACTTTAAATCCTTACCCAGAAAAAAATAACTGCTTACATCTTTCGTACTTTGATTTGTGATATTAGATTATACTCTGAAAATTGATAATTAAGAATATTATTTAATATTTTTCAGTTAATTAAATTCCTTTTTTACCAAAAGAACACTAGAATCAGTCTGGAATTGTAAAGATTATTTAATTGTATTCCCCTCTTTTTCTGCACAATGTTTCTATTTCTTTATATTAAAAAGAAGGATTGACAAGTATATTGAAATTTTAAAACAATATTACTTTTGATATTGTAAATAATATAAATTCTGGATTCTTCATTGATTCTCAAACGTATGCTTTATAATTTCCCATTTACTCTTAAACTCAATAATTTAATTCATATCATATGGTTATTAATTTCTATGAATAATGTTAAGAGAACATAGAATAATATCTAATAAAGTATGTTATAGAATCATTTTCATAATTGATTTTTAAAATACAGTTTTTATGAAAATAGTAAATAACTTATCGATATTTATATTGTATATTCTAAATAGTTTAGATCGCTTCTATCTAAAATTGTAGTACCTAGATGAGACATTGCTTACAAAAATATATACTATTTGAATATGGTGACGAATATATGATTAATTAAAATGTAACTAACTATAGAATTTTAATCCTTTAATAGCTTGGATATTGTTGACATATCGTATGGATAAAATTAAGCTGTATTTAAATTTATATCTTAACAAACTATTTTTATAAAAATAGTCAAACATTTCTCATAACATTCAGAAATATTTGTTTTAAAATAATGTAAAGAATGGAAATACACAGTATATTATTTTGGCACTGATCTCAAAATAAGATATTTATTAAAAATAAGACGTGGTGATAATTAAGAAAAGTTTTATTAATTAGATGTATTTCATAAAATAAAAAATTAATTAAAATTGTCTAACAATTATAGTTTTAATGCCTTAAAAAACAACTTACTGGGTCATTCGGTGCGAATACTTCATGACGGGGAACAACAAATATTTAAATCCAATCCAATCCATCTCAAAATACAAGTCCTTACTTTCAGAATGTTTCTGAAAGTCTTAGAGATGTTACTTTCTTTGTATAACAGTTCCTAAAAATTATTTTAAGTTATTGAAATAAATTTGAACACTTCAAACGAGTTTCAAAAAAAAATTATCAATGAAACATATTTATTTTTAATTCTTTTTCATCTATAATATCGAAAATATTTGATGCTTTTTTAACTATCAAACATATCAGACAAACTAGATGTCGAGCTAAATAAAAAGGCATGTAACAAGTATTCACCAAATACTGTATATGTTTTGATTATATTTGAATATATTTATATTGAAATATGTTTTGAATATGTTATAATTTTGTTATAGACCAACATAGAAACTATTGCATTAAGGGAGAACTTAAATTCTTATGATTTCATAATACTCAAGAAGGATTTACATTTCAAGATTGATTGCAAATTTAAATTAGAGATTTACTTCAAATTGACATATTTTTCTAATAACAAATATGAGAGCAAATCATACGCATACAAAATGAATATATGAGATTAACTATAATAAAATCTTATACGTAAAAATGTGTATTGATAAAAAAATATTGTAATATTACATAATAGAAATTCAGATTATAATAACTATATAATACTAATTATATAACGAATACCAATAATAAAAACCTATATTGAAAATTACCTGTTATTTATATTATACGTATATTGTTATAACACAGGTAATAAGAGCAAATTCTGAGCAGTTGTACACTGTAGACAATAATAGCACCGAATACAAATATATAAAAAGAAGAAGTTTTGTTATTATGAAGCTTTTAAATACATAATTCCATTACAGAAATCGACTTTTAAAGAATTGCAACCTAATGAAAATATGAATTATACTTTAAAGAAACAGGTTAGACTTCTGAGTGTTGCCAAGCCACTGCAGTTAGGGTAGGAAATTTCAGATCAGAAGAGAACAGACATAACGGTGTTCGATTGGTTCACATTAAAATTACAGCTGCATATGATGTAAGTAAAGACAGAGAAGTATTCGAATATCCGAATATCAGGACTGTATTTATGGATGCGTCATATGATTTATTATACAAAATTACTACAATCTGATTACTGCTAAGTGACACAGTGGAAAAAAACAGTTGAGTTGAGATATAGTTTTATATTTTATTACTAATCTATAATTGTTACAATGATTTAAAAATTGTGTTGAATTTTATATAATACATATTCCTACTACACTTTTTCTAGTGCAGAAACAGCCAAGTTTGAAATATATTTCACTCTTTACAATCAAATCTTGTCTGGAAAGAAAATTTTACTTGCACAATCTGTGATTATATTAAACAAATGAATTATACATTCCTTTATTATTTCCGAAAGAAAGTTTTACTTGCTCAATCTGTGATTATATTAAACAAATGAATTATACATTCCTTTATTATTTCCGGACCCAATCGTCTGAATCGTTGGATTTATCTGGTTACTGAGATTGTAAAACAGTTATTATTTAATTTATCATTCATTTGATTTAGTTAAATTTGTTTAGGATTAAGGAGAGAATATTATATTCATTCTTTCAACAATACTTTTTGCTAATCATATAAACCATACCTTCATCTTTCTCAACTTCTAGAACTCTTTGTTTATTTATTACACAGTTAAATTGTGCTTAGCCTTTGAAATAATTTTTTCCATCGTACATTTCGACGTTATACAAATTGCACTTTTGTCAACTAGAATTGCATATAGATAATAATAAAAATATTTTAGTTACCTAATGTAAGTAGTCAATAATTTTTTTGACATTCTTTGCTTTGTCCTTGAAAAAGAAATTTTTTGCTTTGTCCTTGAGAATATTATATTCATTCTTTCAACAATAGTTTTTGCTAATCATATAAACCATACCTTCATCTTTCTCAACTTCCAGAACTCTTTGTTTAATTATTACACAGTTAAATTGTGCGCAGCCTTTGAAATAATTCTTTCCATCGTACATTTTGACGTTATACAAATTGCATTTTTGTCAATTAGAATTGCATATAGATAATAATAAAAATATTTTAGTAACCTAATGTAAGTAGTCAATAAGGGTTTTGACATTTTTGCTTTGTCCTTGAAGAATATGAGAATAGGTTTATGAATTAGGGTACTGCATGATTTCAAAATCTGTCATGTGGGAGTATGCGTAGGGTATCTGTCATGTGGGAGTAACAATCGAAGCACGCACAATATTCATGATGAATGGAATACACCAAGGGTTCGTTTGGTTATGTTTACTTTAGACTTCAACTATATTGAAATAGGTTTATTAAAATTTGCAAAAAGTCACCGAATGTGTCAAAAACTTTTGAAATAGGGATGTAAGTGAATGCACTTCAAAGTATTGGTTGAAAACATTCTGATTTAGAAAATTACGCATCTGTGATGAACCTTGCAGTATACGACAGACAGACAACGAGAAGAAGAGGCCCTGTTCTATTCCTATTGGCTATCAGGTTGTGCCTCTACTTCAGTCTAGAATGTCGGACACCCTGCACGGAGTGCCAGGTGCCCGCTGGGAACCGTAATCTGGGAGCTTGAGCCTTAAGAGGTTCTCCAGAACGCTCGACACATTGTTTGAGAGACGAATGCTTTACAATGGTGGGGCTTTCAAGCCTACAGTGATCTACGCAGTAGACCACTGTATCACAGTTCGGAATACAAATTTGAAATAACAGAATTAATAACATAGGATCAAGTGAAACAGAAAAATAAATGTTAACAGGATCTAAATAAATTTAAGTAAGGATGGCTGAAATATTTACATAATTTACGAACAGAAATTGATTATAGTTAATGAAATTTAGAAGTTTATAGGAATAAAATGTAATTAGTTCTTTACATGTCTTGAAATTTAGATAAGTACAAAGTATTAGTAATTTCGGAATTGAAAAACTGGTGATTAGTTTGTTTGTTACTTGAATTGAAAAATTTAGTTAATTTTCGAGATCTGTTGACTCTGCTTCTGAGTTATAAGGTTCCTGTTGGTGAGCAGCCAGGTCTTTACACATTTGGAGTCCTTTTTCATGAAGGAAAGTAATTATTTGTATTAATTTTTTTTGTTCTGAACTTGTTCGTTGTGCAGAATTTTAGTAACTGGTAGTTGGTTTGAATAGATGATTTTTTGATTTGTAGATCTTTGGTTTGAGGACATTCTGTGATATAATGCAGTAGTGTACCAATTTGGCCACAGATGCAAGATGGAGATCTGGA
The DNA here is from genome assembly GCA_037975125.1 of Latrodectus hesperus. Classification (NCBI taxonomy): domain Eukaryota; kingdom Metazoa; phylum Arthropoda; class Arachnida; order Araneae; family Theridiidae; genus Latrodectus; species Latrodectus hesperus. The sequence goes on from CM075862.1 coordinate 6,154,208, forward strand.
TTTGTTAATTCTGTGGAAGTAGCTGGGGCAGGGCGCATGGTTTGTTAAGATACAATTTAAATAAGGATTGGAATATAGCACATCTGATGAAACTTTTGGTATTAGTCTTCTTGTATGGTGACCATTCGGCGAGTTGTTCCATAGAGATTGCCAGCTTTGCTGTATATAATTTTTAATTTTTGATTTCAGACTGGCTCTGGACCACTTTAAAGGTGTCAACGGAAGAGTTGGATGGGTTGCTGCTTGTTTTGCCGCTTGATCAGCTGCCTCATTCCCCGTGATTCCAGTATGTGCTCTTAACCAACTTAGTTGGATGTTCGTATTCTGGTTGTGAAAAAGTAAATTTTGAACGGATCTTATTATTGGGGATTTGTGTAACGGGTTATTTAAAGCCATTAGGGAAGATAAACTGTCTGTCCAAATTGTGACACTTTGTAGTTTATGCTGGATCGAATAAAGCAGTGATTCTTTTATTGCTAGGGCTTCTGCCTGGAAGACTGAATTATACTTGTGTAGTTTTATGAGATGTTGATGCAGTAGATTGGAGTTTTCAAAAACTACAAATGCTGCTCCTGTTTGATTATCTAAACGAGACCCGTCAGTATAAATATTAAATCGTGTTGTTATCATAACTGGATTAGATGATGCTTTTGGCAGATTGAAAATTTTAGTTTGATGGCTTCTGATAATCGGATGTAATTCATCTTTATTGTACGGATATTCATAGTTAGAGAAGAGCAGGGCAGTGTTGTCTTCAAGAGTTGCATCTTGGCACAATTGTAGAACTTTTGTCTTAACTGTAGTTGCTTTTAATGTTAGGTGCAAGGGTGGAAGACCGGCCAAGACATTTGCGACAGCTGTTGATGTTGTTTTGAATGTCTTAGTTATTAGTATGGTAAAGTGCCTTTGCAGTGATGACAGTTGGGCTTTTTTCCTTGAGGTTAAGGGCAAAGCCCAAGCTGAAGAACCATATGAAATTATTTTTTCTACTACGGTGCTATATATTATTTTTAGAAATTTACTCTTTAGTCCCCAATTATAACCAATCATTGAGCGTAAGTTTTGTGCGATGGGGAGAACTTTTGGCTTAAGTGATCTGATATGAGCGAGGAAATTTAGATTCTTATCTATTTGGACTCCTTGATAAGGGCAGTATACGACAACAAGCAATCAGATATGAATGCCCTGCAGTTTAAAATTGAGGAATACCTTAGTCTAACACTGTGATGAACTTGAAAGATAGTTTGACGTTCCTGATAAAAAAGTCAGACTTTTGTTGCAACACTGACATAATATAGACAAGCTCAGCAAATAGGTTCAACACGTACTGTTAGAAATCCACGTAAAGCAATGAGTATCAGCCTGCATACCGTTGCTTTCTCGACACCATGACATATACATATTTCATTGGATACTTACTATAGCCAAATATTGGATCCTGTGTGATAGTCCCGAATGTGCCAAACCTTGATTGTCAAACCACAATGTTTCTCTTACTAAATAAAATCACGTGAGATAATGATTTGCATCTCCTGAACTAGTGATCAAAATGCTCCCAACAAGCTGTTGCAAATGAGACAAATAGTTTCTGTGCCACTGCAGTCCTACCAATTAAAACTTCCGAAACAGAAAATATTAGTACAGGTGAATGATAAAGGTGCATAGCCACGCCTAGTCGCATGTCACTTGTGAGACCAGGAGCAACTAAATGCTTAGTAACATTTTTATTTCTCTTCTAACCATGCACTCGCAAACTACGACCTGTTATACTCCTTGAACAACATATTTATAAGAAAACTCTTTCATTAATGAAGCAGATTTCAGCCAAAAACAGAGGATACAATGAAAGTTTTTAGTATAGTTCAAAAAAAGAAAAAAAATGCTGCAGGTTACAGGATGTTCAAAAGTGCTCACACTTGTGCAGTAGTCGTTGACAACAAAGTTATGAACTTAATCATTCATGTGCAGATATAATTTAAAGTACGTATTATAGTAGCATGGTCAGGTAGTGAAAAAAAGCGTAGGTTTAAGATGTGTGGTTTAATCGAGGATAAGTGCACGAAAAATGACACTTGCATTGAATAATGATTGTTCACGTCATAAGAATATATTAAAGTGATACAGAGAAGACAAATAGGAAAATGTTATTCTGGAGGATGTTGGAAAAGAAGGAAGGCCATAAGCATCAGTAACAGAAAAAAAACATTTCTGCTATAAAGCAAATGTTTGACAAAAACCAATCGATACAATCGATGTTCTTCGACATCTACCTTACAGTTCAGATCATCTTCTTTTTCTTCTTAGAGTTGGGTTTGTATGCCATTGGACACCCCTGCTTTTATCAGCATTCAGTTCAGATCATAGACCTTGTAACTTTGCATTGTTTCCTCTGTATCGACGCTCTACCGATAAACTTTAAGACACCACCATTTCACTCCATAACGAATATTTACTCATAAGATATATCGTTGTCTTTGGTAACTACATAGTCTGATGGCAGAGCAGATGACTTGTAGCGTGACTAAATGTGGAAAGGTGCTGAAAATATTTGATAAGGGATGATCATGGTATGCGAACAGCATTTTAACAGGTGATTATATTTGACTGTATAATTACTATGAGCTGACTGAAGCCTAAATCAAGGTTTGAGTGCTTTATTATCGGGATAAATACATAACTGCTAGAAAAATCTTTATCTACACCAAAAAAGATGAAAACTGTATTTAGAGTGTGCTATTTTGGATGCACAAAAGAAAAGTAAGCATAAAACTAGCAGCCTAAGATCATATAGTCAATATAAAACCTGAGAATGAGAATAAACACTTGGTTTCTCACCCACGACAACGCTCCATCTCACCGTGTCAAAGTCAGCATCGAGAATTTGACGACTGCAGGAGTGAAATTTCTTCGACATCTACCTTACACTTTAGATCTTGGTTCTTGTAATTTCGCATTGTTTCCGCTTGTGAAAATAAAGCTAGAAGGAAAATTGTTTGCAAAAAAACTTCTGAGGACTTGGGACAAAGTGGGTGCTTCACTCCTGGATAAAACTTGGGAAAAACGGCTTAAATACTGATTTCGACGCATAGGAAAATTTTTTTTAAATCTAGTGAAAATTCCTTTGAAAAAATTCAATAAATAAAGCTGTTTTGAAATTTTTTTGTAGTATCCCCTGTATTTTTTGAGTTCTATGCATCTGAAACTCCCGAATTTTAATGTAAGCACACATTTAAAGACATATTAGCAGAAATTGCTGGAAGGAGAAAGAAATTAATTTCGAAACTAAAAAAGTTAAATGTTTTTCACATAAATTTAACGTTGGTAATTATAATCGGCAGTTATTTGACACGTGAAGGAAATTGATTTTTTGATTATATTGCATCTAGATATAATTTCATTATATTTCATCTAAATATAATATAATTCCTGATAATCTTTGAATAGTACAAAAGTACTATACAAAATTTATAAAAGGTAAACACTAAAATCCTATTGTTAAGTTATGAATATTTAATATAATTTGATTTATTTTTTTTCATACTTTGAAAACCTATAAAACCCCATATAGGTAAAAACTAGAGATAGATTTTACTGTTTCAAAACTCGTTAAATTTTTTATATCAAACGTCATGTACAAATATCGTTGGACTAAACTACTTTTATCAGTAAAATTAAGATGTAATTTAATAAATATAGGGCATAAAATTTGATTAAAAGTAATTTGTGCTTAATTAATTTAATTAAATATTAAATTAACAGTTTGAAAGATGCAAGACAAATAGAAATTATTGAGAAATATATATATATATATATATATATATATATATATATATATATATATATATATATATATATATATATATATATATATACAAATATTTCTTGAGATAAGTTCCTATTTAAGGGATTAAAATAACAAAATGTATGGAATTTATTCTTTTTTCTTCATTGTGATAAATGGTTTTAATTTTTATATAAAAAATTTCAAAATTCTTACATAATTAATTATATATATAAGATATTTTGACTTCTCTACGCAAATCAAATTATTCAAAGTGTTAAAATACTTGCCTTGATTTCGTTACTTAAAATTAATGTTTCCTCTACACGCAAGTTTGACTTTCGACGGTGTAATAAACTTCAGCAACTTGTTTCGGAAGTCTGGGGGAGGCAGAACACATTTCAACCGCAACAGATGTGGCATAAACTGAAAAAGTAAAAGTAAATCTGCATTTTTAATCCTATCTTAATTACAGTTAAAAACATAGTAACGTTTAGAACGCACATATTAGAGCCACCTTTAAGATAAAATATGAAACTAGAAACTAGTGTACTTTATGAGGTTGTCATTTGTAGGATTCATTTTAAGCTATTTTATTCACAAGAAAATGTACACGTTAAATATATTTGGAAAAATGTATGAAATGTATGTGATATTTACAAGTTTACGGATTTGTCAAAAAATACTAACAATAATGGCACGTATTAAGTATAATTTTAAGTTTAAAAATACAATAAATTAATACTTCTGCAATTCAATGACAATAGCTTTTTCCAACCACTTGTTATAACTCAGAATATTTGTAGTCATTCAGTTCATTTCCCTATTTAATAAAAAACAGAAGAAAATGTTGACTTATGGAATTGAGGAAAGAATATACGTCCCACTACAGCAATCGCTGCTTCTTATCATGAAATGTAAATGGCATTTTACAAGAAGTCAGTACTGTGAAGGTTTGTAAGAGTTAGATGAAAGTGCATATAAAAGTTGCTCAGAGCTTTGCTATATTTTATTTTTAAGATAAACACGTATCTGTGGTTTCAAGATAATAAATAAAAATTCAAAAAAATCAAGCATGTTACGGAATGAAGCAGGATAACGCCGTTTATCGATTTTATATGATTTTTTTTTTGGAAATAATTCGAAATTCGTGAAACGTTTGTTAAATATTGTGTGTTTAGTTAGCCAAAGATTACGAGTCGTGAAAAGTTTTATACTTTACTTCATATCCTAACAGAATCAGCGAGTGACTTTCACATTTGTGTCATCAAAAATTATTGGAGTAATTGTTCAATGAAAAGATATTATCTAATTGTACCATGTGCTAAAGCATGCACAGAGTTGTAACTTACACGTGCGTAAAGACAATTTATATTTCTGTAAGCATAAAATCAAAATGTATCTTATTAAAATTTTCTCACCGATATTGCTATTATTTCTATCTGATTAAGTTGATAAGGGTCTTATATATTTAATCTAATTTGGTTATGATTGAGTTAATTTGTTTGGGATAAAAATTTTTCGTGGATAAACTATTTTTGCTTGTTTAAAAAGTAGGATGGATTCTGAAAGGTTTAAAATACATATAATAAGAATTTCATGTAATTGCAATCTTGAAGCACCATGATCTAAGTAATGAATGCATAACGATACCAAACAGACCTGTAAATTTATTGAAATTTTTTCCATGTGACTATATGAATTAGTAAGCATTTTTAAGAATATTCTAAGATCCTACTTTAAAACAATTGATCCTGTTATTGTTTTTATAAACAATAACAATTAGCCATATAATTATTATCAATGAGTGACATTCAGTTAGACACTAAAGGTAAGGTGTATAAGTAACAATCATAGTAACCGGATAAGAATTGTAATGAAAAGCTTTGAATCACTCTCAGTCATCTGAGTCATTCAGTGTTTAAACGATTTTAATCCTCATCTAATCCCATGGATTTGACAATTGCTTTACAATAGATATTGGGTTTATGTGATTATTTCGTAATCAATCATTTCATAAAAAAATATTATCAAACATTGTACTGTTGATACTAATCCGTCATGATTCAACAACAGATAGATCTAGTCCGTGAGTCTATGCATTCTAGCAAAGTCTATCACTAAAAGTGAAAATGCTGTTAAGCCCCCTAAACATAGACCCAGGCAGTTTAGTTGACTGTAGGTGACATAACAAACCCATGGTAAAGGAAAAGAGCAGCTTCTTTTGGTTTAAGAAAAAGGAGCTCTTGAAGGGGGGAGATAAACTTTAATCCTTTGTCTGTGTGCCTTAGCTGAGTATATATCAAATGTCTTTTAAGCCTTTGGGTTACACTAACAGGAGTACACACTCTCTATAAATACAAGCCCACTACGCCTGCGGAGATTTAGATGCAGAGTCTAGAATTCCATCTCCGACGAAATACTGTACATTATCAAAATGAACATCACTTCATAAAATTAAATAATCTTTAATAAGCAGAAAAAGGTGAATGTGCGTGCTTCAGGAATACCTGTACACATTATAAGATTATATAGTCATCTAGTTACAATGCAGTTACAGTTTCCAAGCAAGTCTTAAGTAATTTACGTAGGTGCGAAAATAAAATTAGTTTTTCCGTGTCGGCAGGTTGGCAAGCCAGGTCGGGAGTTACGGTGGTGAATGGCATGGTCACCGCACGCCCATTGGCATCTTTCCACCCCGATGAGTCGTCATACAGGACTTAGAGAGGTCAAACATTGCTAGATCTGCATGAAAATGAAGCTATTTCCATTTTATGTAAATATTATTTTCTAATTTAGGCTTTGATTTTTTTCTAATAATAAATAAAATGCTAAATAATCCAATAGTTTAGGAAAATTTCAATTATTTACTATATTGAACTAAACTTTGGAGCAAGACAGCCCATGGAGGCTAAGGCCGACTGTGCCAATCATCGTTTTCTTAACCGAGAGGCCCTAGAGTGCGAAGCATGTGCCCCGATTAAATGGTCAGCCAAATGCGGAACTTTCAGTGTTTAGCTCCCAAGCATGCTTGGTACTCAGTTTATTGATCCACTGAAGGGATGAAAGATTGAGTCTATCTTTCCCAACCCGAGGACAAAACCTCGGATCTTGTGAGCGTGAAACAATACCACTAAGCATACATAAGCTTCATTTACAATATTAAATATAAATATTTACAATGTTTCATAAGCATAATTGATATGTATATCTTGCAGCAACCCAAGTTACTCAAATTTATAATTATCATTATAATAATTTGTTAAGTGCATTAGATGAAACATACTGAACGAAATCGAATCATAAATAAAAAGTATTTTTTATTATAGAATGAAACCAATAACTTTAACGGATTTATTAAAATTTTATGATTATTTGTATTGCCAATAGAGATCCTAATTTAAGTTTCAAAATTATCAAAATATTGATTTTTTTGTAGATTATCTAAAATGATTCAAAAATAATCAATAGTAAACATTATTCTAGGTATATCACAAAAGTAAACTCTCACATGTCATTTGTCTCATCAAATGCTTACACCAATACAATTAAGCAATATATACTGACAGATTTTAAATATTCAAAATTTATTTTTAAAGGCATATATTCTTTCACCGAATGCATTATTAATTTGTATTTACTTACACAAAATATACATTGAAAATAAAACAATGAAATTAAACATCTGAACAAGTAAAATAAAGGGATTTTCAAAATTATTTTGAAAATGAAAGTATATTTATATTTGAAGAATATAAAAAACAATGGCAAATTCATTTATTTATAATTTAAAACATCATTATCTCCTTTTTTCTGGTTTACAACCCATTTTTAAATATGTACTAATCAAAAAAACTATTTTTCATTTAATTTCTTATTTTTTATATCATGAACAACTAAGTTTCAAAGATATATGTCTTATTGAAGAAGTCACTTATCTAAGAAAACTGCTAACAGCCTATTAGACAGATGCAACTAACAGCTGATAACATATAGTTCTGTACAAGAAACGCTTACATTTATCTTTTTGTTGCGAAACAAGATGACAAGAGAACCCAGCCGTAGATATAAATAAATAAAGAATTACATACAGTGGTTTGTTAGAAACACTGTCAACACATTTTAACTTTATTTCAATTTTTTTGAAATATATATATATATATATATATATATATATATATATATATATATATATATATATATATATATATATATATATATATATATATATATATATATATATATATATATATATATATATATATATATATATATATATATATATATATATATATATATATATATATATATATATATATATATATATATATATATACATATATATATCTATATATATATATATCTATATATATATATATATATATATATATATATATATATATATATATATATATATATATACACACATATATATATATATATATATATATATATATATATATATATATATATATATTTTTTATAAATGGAGTTGATTGATGTTTATTAGAAAATTTTAAGTGCACCCTGAAATGAAATTTAATTTCACTGACGGAAAATTTTAAACTATATATTTTAGTTCCGAAACAAACCTATATTTTAAGGAAAATACGTAATCTTTCTTTTATATTTAATAATTTCACAAATAATTATTTTACAGTTATATAAATTAATTTTGAGATTTTAGCTTGTATATGAAAATGAATTTATTAAAAAATTTGGGTATGTAGATATTGAGACATAGTAAAAAGTTGTTTTAATAACAGAGATAAAATTTAATTTAATAAAAATAATTTAATAAAAAAGGATAAAATAGTAAAATACTAATTCATAATGTTTTGTTATTCAGATATATTTAAAAGTGCCATTTTAAAATTATGAATAATCATGACTAATGAAATCAGAAAGAATAAGGAAGGAAGATAAAAATTGTATCCTTTAATTGTGAAATCTAGATATAATATCAGATTAGTTACGTATATAAATAATATAAAATGCTATTTCTGATCTACTCTCAATTTAATAAGCACTCTTTTAAATGTTAAGAGACCGCAACACCATAATACTAGTTTTCAGATATAAAAAAAAACCTGAAACTAATATTCATAAAATAAAGGATCGCAAATATATTTGGTACTTCCAACTTAAATTCATGAATTTTTCTTTAATGTTTACAGGAAACATTTGAAACTGTAATATACTGATTAAAGTAATATTTGCAGTATTTTTAAAGTAGCTGTTAAATAAAGCGAATAGAAATATTTGAACAATTTAAAGTTTTTCAAATTCTGAATCTAAGCATTTTCAATAAATTTCAGTGTATCATGTTCATTAATTCTTCTTCACATTGAAATTGAAATAATTCTAAGTCAGGTTAAATTATTTTCTAATTAAATTTCCTGAGACATATTTATTATTTTAAAATAATGAGGAACCAGATCATTTTGTGATACTAAACAAGATATAAATATTTTTATGACACTTTGAGGTAGAGATAATTTTTGGGTATAAAAAAATTCTATTAGCTTATTAACAATGAAATTGATTAGATTCTTTGTTTTTCATTGCTTTATTTATGTGTCGGGAATTTTTGTGAAATTAAAGTATAAGTTATGAATTGAAATAAATATTTTTATAGTTAAAAATATTAGTGAAAATGTGTATAAATATTTTTGTTTATATTTTTCTATTACTGTTCATCAAAGTCTCTATGATGCAGTTTTTTGAAAAAGAAATATTTATTTTAAGGTATTAACATTTTAAATATCTTCATTATTTTTAAATATACATATTTCTAGGAAATATCAGCTTTAATCAATATTTTTTTAAATTCTTCTCATGTTATACAAACAATAAATAATGATATTTTATATTTTTTTACACTGACTATGTTTATTCTGCATATAACAAGCCATTGTTTACTTTGCCTAAATATCGGATTTACACCAATTCAAAATTTCTTGTATTTAAATAGCATACAATTTGCTTTTCAATAAATTTAATCAAATAAAGAAATATTTTCTCACGCTTTTATTTTTTCAATTCATATAGTTATTTAATGAAAAAGTCTCAACAAAACAGCTTCTCTTATCTGTTTTCTCTTAAAATACAATGTGTTCATGTTTAGGCAATAACGCTACAACTATATTAAATAATTAATTATTATGAAATATAATTCACAATATTAATTATTAGGCAATAAGATATTAAAGTAAAAAATCGTAATAATTATTTTTGATCTATATAATATTTTTAGGAAAAATAATTAAAATTTCTCACCTTCAATATCACTTGGTAATGGAATGATATCAGGGCTTTTTTCATTTCCATCTACAAGACTATCATTTGGGTCCTTCTTAATTGGTGAAGGATATCTAAAAAAACAAATTTTCAAATTATTTGAGTAAAAATGTATCATATTTTATTTTAGATAGTGAAATGGAGGAAATATTTGGTGTTCTAAGGAAAATGAATCTCATTAAAAATACTGCAAATAAAATATATTTCAGTTGCTGTAACATTACTTCCTATTTTTAATAGTTGTATTTCAGTGTAACAGAGTATAATGAAAAATACACTGGAGTTATATTTTAATAGTTTAAATATTGGTGTGTACATAAATTTAGGAAGTTTATATGTTTATAATGTAAGGTTTTGAAATATTCAGGGAAAATCTTTTCAAATATTTCAAGTATTTAAGGAAAAACAATGATACGAAAATACTACCAATATTATTCAGTTATTTCTTAAATATTATTTGATTTTGTTTCAAAGTAAAGGATAAATATTAAAACAAAAGAGAAAATATTTTTCGGAAAAATATTCATTTGCCATCGTGATTAACTAATGCAGTTAAAATATGATGCAGTAGAAAATTGGGCACCTTAAAATATTTATTAGCAATTTTAATGGCTGTTCTGTTGACTGTAGACTGACTTTTATGTTACAAAAATATTCATATGTCTACTTATATTCATACTGGCGAAATAAACCTTAGTTTAGTAAAAATGCAGAATGTAATATAAGGAAGTAGATTTTTTGGCAAGTTTCATAAGATTTATGAAGAAAAGAGTGTAATACACGCATCAAGTAATATAAGTTATGATGGATCATCTCAAAATTTACCTGTGAATAACTATCGGCAATAATGACTTTAAACCCACTGTGAAATGTCATTCACTTGAAGGCATGCAATTTGCATCATTGTTTTAAATACTTATAAGTATTATTTTCAGTCACAAGTCAGTTTTATTCCAATTAGTATTGTATTAATTTATCCATCCTGCATAGTTATATGTGACCTTCTAATATTTTATGGATAATATTGATTTTAACAGAGTCAAGTTTTTATAAATATATACCAAAATTAGTTCCTTTACTTGCTAAAATCATGCTAATGCATCTAATTACACAAGGTTGTTTATGTGATGCCCCTTATATAATTTTCATTCATATTTCAGAGCTTCATGATATTATTTTTCTTTTTATAACAAGTTTAAATTAAGAATTTTATTCAAAATATTTAGTTATAAATGTTTGGTATATTTCACTTTATTAAAATATATTAAATATGGTACACAGAAAACAAAAAACGAAATTTCGTAACTATTTCTGGACACATTTGAAATGTAATTTTGATGCCATCTAGTATGATTCTTAATCTAGTATGATTCTTAATCTAAAATATGTTATTCTGAAGTATTTTAAAGCATCTAGTATGATTCTTAATCTAAAATATGTTATTCTGAAGTATTTTAAAGCATCTAGTATGATTCTTAATCTAAAATATGTTATTCTGAAGTATTTTAAATTATCATTTATGTATTTTTTGATTTTGGGGATATAAATATAAAAATTATTAGCAGAAATATTTCGAATTATTTCCTACAGCTAAAAATCCGAACAGCTTTGCCTCTCTTTTTCTGCGATTAAGCTACATTCTTTTACAAATAAAACCAAAAATCATTCCAGAAACTAAAAGTATTTCAAACATTTGCACGAAAAATGTAGAGCGAAAAGCCATCCGAGTGAAAGGAATGGGGAAATAATGACTAAAAAAGCAAATCACCGATGCCATTACGTCAATTTGAAAGCGTTTAGATGCGATCGTAATAGCAGTTTCTTTCTTCTTTTGTTAGGGCAATATGTACAATAAATTAGGTGCATGTGTTGAAAAAGATTGAGAAAGTTCTATCGCATAATATCTTTTCTATCCAGCCTCACTTCCGCACGATAATTGAAGTAGACACAGAAGGGTGGAGACCATCAAATGATCTCATTTCCTGCTCACAAGGCAAGTTATATCCAGAATCGGAAGCGTAGCCGCATACCCTGGGTACTCGATGGTCTCAGCTGGTGATACAGGGGCCATCTAGCTGCTATTCATTTCCTCTCATATATGTGATTTCGCGGATTACGTTAGAATTGTGATTGCAAAACTCAGATTTGTATCATATACACAAGGGCATGATGGGTAAAAATTTATGGAAGGAAATCGAGTTATCATACAGAGAGATACAGAAAAATATAGTTTGTTCCTTCTGATTGCTTATAAATAAGTATAGGAGTATTTGCTATGGATTGAATTTTTCATGTGAAATTTGTATTTTTGTCATTTAAATGAAATACTATGTTGAAAATATTATGAGAGACATAAATATTTTGTCTGTTAATATTTTTAAGCTTTTTCACGTAAGCATTTGAGAATTAAATTTAATGTGAAAGTAACAATGGTGATTGCTATAATTATACTATTTTAAATTTTGATAATTTGAGATTTAAAATAATATATTTATTTTTAGTTTGCTGTTACTGTTTATATTTTAAATATTAGATATTATATTATTCAATGAATAATTTAAAAAAAAATAGCAAATAACCATTTTTGGAAACTAAAAATGGTCATATTTTCTATATTCAATAGTATTTAACGTTTTTTGATTTTCATTGTTAAAATAAAGCTTAATATTTGGTGTTCTGTTTTAGGATTGGTTGAAACAATATCATTCATAAACCTCATGACACTTATATTGCCTTTTAAGAATTTTCGCTTCAGAAAAATATCATTTTTTTCCTCACATATATTTGCAAAATGTTTATTTTATGTTTTAATTCATAATGCATATTTAATCTCAATTTAAACACAAAAAATAATTTTACATTGGCTAATTCAGAATATATCTGATATATTCTAAGCAAATTAAAATATTTTGCAGCATATTTGATTAAAAAAAATACCTTAAAAAATCAATAGAGGAAAATATTATTTTAATGAATATTCACTAATAGTAACATCTTGATGTTTATTAAATGTTTTCAACAAAGATTAAAAACAGTATAGCATTTATTGCGGGCACATTATAAACTATTTATTATTATATATAAAATTTTTAATTGTAATAATTATTAAGAATTCAGAATTAAGAAATTTCTGAATTTGTTACATTTTGGAGCACAAATAGTTATTGAATATCATTCGAA
>CM075862.1:6172468-6282468 GCA_037975125.1 Latrodectus hesperus
TAGAATTTAAGATGTTTTTATTGTGTTACTAAAGTTTCTGAGAGCGTTTTTGTTGAATAGCCAAGACAAAATGTACCTTAACTCAGATAAGCCTACTGTCCTATATTTAGGACAGTAGAATATAGGACAGTAGGCTTATCTGGGTTAATTTAAGAATATTTGTGTATTTAAGTACATATATAAATACCGTATGAAGTACTATAGGGAACATTTTAATATTTTATTAACCCAGATAAGCCTACTGTCCTATATTCTACTGTCCTAAATATAGGACAGTAGGCTTATCTGGGTTAAAATAAAAATATTTAAAACAAAGATATTGTAAAATATTGAAGAGAAATATTGAGTTCAACAGTAGCTTGCTTTAATATATATTCGCTGTGATGGAAAAGAAATATCTTTCACTATTGGTTTTTATATAGAAGTTTGGTAATCTATTGATAAATAGTTTCTTCAATAGATTTAAGTATTTTTTTCTGAACACATATAATTCATTTGATTAAAATTAATTGCTTTTAAGCAATAGGTCCATGAAATCATTCCTAATATTGTTAGGGAAAGCATTATGTAGTATAAATAAACTTTCGTTAATATTTTAATATTCAATATATCTATAAAGTTACATTAAAATGGCATATAGAAAGAAATTTAGACTTACAAGCAACTTGCATTATATTGAAACCTAAATAAAGCAATGTAGCATATAAACATTTTGGATGATGCGATAATACTTTTCATTTTAGTATTTTGCATTAGGAAGCATATCAGGTTTTTCTTTTGATTATAGTTTTGATAAATGAAAAACACTTTCTATCATTTTTGTTAAATTAAAATTTATAATTATGATAATTATTTTATACATATAAATAAAATTCATAGTAATAATAAGAATAAAATTCATATTCAATGAATAATATGCTCAGGATTACTGTAATATTCAAACATTTTAATTAAAAATTACAATCCAAGACACATGCAGTTTACAAAAGAATTAGAAATAAAATGTAGTTTATTTTTTGTATGATAATTATAATTTTATTCCTTTTCTTCTTTAGACAAGTTAAAAACTCCTTGTGTGATAATTTTACAAGATTTATATTAATCCTCATTTGAAACATTCTTTTATAATTTTAAGTTCATTTCATATAGGATGAACATATTTAATTCACAAATATATAAACTGGAAAAGTAAAATTTCTTAAATATTAAAGCTATGATGCATTATGATTCAATTTATGGCACATTGAGCAGAATTAATGCATAATTTGTATAAATCACAATCCAAAATTCATCAGAAATGATTAACCTCACATACTTTCAGTTTTGCAATACATTTTTTAACCAATACGTACGTCTATAATTTTTTATATTTCAATTTAAATGAACTGGTTTACATTCTGTAAAAAAATATTTCTATGATAATGTTTAAAAAATACTTAAACGCAACATTTATGAAATTTAATGAATCAAAAATATAGTTATAATTCAATAAAATTTCAAGAAGGGAATTACAGAATTAGCTGAATATGTTAGTAATTTTAATGTTACTCCAAAGTGTTATCAACCATTTCAGTTAGAAGCAATATAAAAATTTTTTTATGCATGTATAAGTCGTGAAGTCATTTAAATTCAAAGAAATATTTTGAAAAGAAGCATTAAAGTAATATTTATTGAAATTGTTTATATTCTATTACATCTCAGTTTAAAAAACCTTTCATTAGTTTGTCTCTCATATTCTCTAAACCATTAGGTTTATGTTTGATTATAAAGTTAACAATTTACTGTAAGAAGAGATATATAACTTTTCATTTGATATTATTTTTTACTAGTTACTTAAATTTTGTATATCCAAAAATTTTAATTTCAAGAAGAATAAAGCTAATTATATATTTAGTGATGTTACTTTGCAGGGATTAAAGCAAAAATAACTGATACTTAAGTATATAATCTAGTGTAATTTTACAGGGGCAGTTGAAAATTACATATTGGTGGACTTATATGTTTTATTATCATTTTTATCTTTTAATGTGATCTGATAAAGTCCTTTTAATAAATAAATACTTAAGATAAATAACCTAATGTTTCGTAAAATAATATTATACCTAATATTTTAGGAGTATAAAAGTAACTGAAATAACTTTCTATAAATTCATATAATGTTGAGTGATTAAATATGCACGAGGAATATTTTTTTATCAACATGAAGAAAACGATTGCAACTGAAAAACTATAAATAATATTTATCGGATAGCTACATATATCACATATATGTTAATAAACATGCAATGAAGGATATACTTGGTATAATGTTCATTCAGAAGGACGTTATTGCTCATAAGTCAGTTTAATAAGACACTTAAAATGGTAGTTTTCTTACATAAAGCCCCAAGATACTTATAGCTTTTTATCACTAGCTGTAAAAATGGCAACCGATTTTTTTTAAGAAATTCAGCAGCTGGTCTTTCCTATGAATAAATTACAGAACTTTCTGCACTCTACATCTCTTAAGTATGCAAATAATATTTCATTTTTTTCCGAGCATCAACAGCATTCAACTTTGATGTATTTTATTCTATATTTATTATGCCTTCTACAATCATCTTTGCCTTTTCTTATTTTTTAGTTTACCTTCTTTCGCGTGCGAAAGTTCCCCGCAAGAAGGTCATGTTTTATTACTTTAATGTAAAAATTCTTCAACTTTTGAATTATTCTCCTAAGAATAATTTAATGCAACTTCAAATTCTCAAAAAATGTCAATTTTTTTTTCAATTAAATATTTGCTTTTTAATTTTCTTAAGTTTTATTTTGCTTCTTGCTATTAATATATGTTTTCCTTAGAGTATATAGGTATATAAAATACAATTTCTATTTCTAAGTTATTTTGAACATTATTCCCCAGTACCAGATTAAATGAGATTAATTTGAATTAGTAAGAATACACTTTATTGTAGATTTGATTTGGGATATAGAATCAATATTTATTGATCTACTTCTTATTTAATCAAATAGACACCATTATATTTCCTTTTTCCAAAACATTTAAGTTAAGGAAAAAAAATTAAGTCTACAAAATCAAACATTATTTTTTATCACAACTTCAGCGTAATATATATACATATACATATATATATATATATATATATATATATATATATATATATATATATATATATATATATATATATATATATATATATATATATATATATATATATATATATATATATATATATATATATATATATATATATATATATATATATATATATATATATATATATATATATATATATATATATATATATATATATATATATATATATATATATATATATATATATATATATATATATATATATATATATATATATATATATATTTAATAGTATAATTTATAAAATATGCAAAGAATATAATATAATGAAACAAAATACAATGAAAAATGCCAAATAGAAAAAAAATATATTTTGGATTGAATTCTACTTGCATATTTTGGATTGGGTTTTGCTTCTTTTCTTGTTTGATGCATTGGTTTGATTTTTTGGTATAGCTTTGGGGTGTGATGGCTTTTTTAAGACTATGTCTTGGGTCATTGCAGAAAAGCCATAATTAATGCCAATGTGGTCAACACCCCCTGATGAAGCTGGCCATATTGGTACTTTATTCCATTTATATTTATCTTTCTTTAAAGTGTTTTCAATGTAATTCTTTTTATTGTATTTTTTCAATGTGTTATTTTCCATTTGATATTTCAATATATCGTTTTCCATTTAATATTTCAATGCTATAATATTTCAATGTGTTGTCTTCCATCTGATATTCCACTTTTGACATTTAATTTTTCAATGTATTTTTTTCTATTTGGCATTTTTCATTGTATTTTGTTTCATTATATTATATTCTTAGCATATTTTATAAATTATACTATTAAATATATCTTAATAATACTATTCTAGCTGCTTTTGCGCTAAATGTACTGCTAATTTTAAAACTTAAAATTTTATGTATTCTTGTGCTTTTGGTTATATGTCTAACTTTGCATTTATATTTTATGTATTATTGAGCTTTTGGCTATACATCTGATTTTGCATTTATATATATATATATATATATATATATATATATATATATATATATATATATATATATATATATATATATATATATATATATATATATATATATATATATATATATATATATATATATATATATATATACATTTATACTGTAGAGAATATTATTTTAACACGTGCTGAAATTTATAATGCTTTTTTAAGCATATTTGCTTAAATTGTTAACAAGGTTTACCAAAGAAATAGGGTTAAAATTACAATAAAAGGGAAGTGATTACCATGGCAAAAATCAAATACATGTAAATAATACAAAATGTATTTTTTATTATATTGAATCATTCGTATTTATTATAAATTAAAATAATAATATAAGTATAGAGCATAATGAAATGAGCACATTAATAAGAGGTATAGTTGAATAAATTTATGCGCGTTTGTAGTATATATTTTTTTGATAAAATGTTATTACCAATTTTCTGTAGCACCATTAATACATATAAGAAGCTTTATAATAAAATATTCCCATTGGCAATGAATTTTATAGAATTCTGTTTCCTTTTTTTAACACCTGCTCCTAATAAAGCAGTTCTTGTTAAAGAGTTTGAAACAAATGGCCTCTACTGAAAACGAATGCATTTTCTATGCATTTTCAGTCATAAAGATATCTGGTTATTACATTTAAAATGAGCTCGTAAATTTTATCAAGATAATATTGGAGCGTCAATAAAGTGACTGTTGCTAACTTTCTGTGTATCCAAATAAGCACTTTTCTCTCAAGAAAATTGAGTTGCTAAGCCTCTTGACGTATTTCTCAACTTTTCTTTTCAGGTAATAAAAATTCTTGAATTCTTTGTTTTCGTTTTTGACTATGAATAAAATAGCTTACACTTATTGGTATTTTGGAGAAATGTATTTGATATGTTCTTTTCAGAACATTATCAAAAGAATCCCTTTAATGGGCAGACTAGAAAATGCATCATTTTGTTTTATGAATCGATGGGAAAAATTGTGTCTTACAAATATGTATGTAATCAGAAATTAGCTTTCTATCTTATCACTTAGCTATTTATTATGCATAAAAACATTAACAATTTGAATTTAGGTACAATGCAATAATAACAACATTAAGAAAATTTTCATAATATTTTTAGATTGACTAATTTTTAAAAATCACTATTTTTTCGACGGAATCTAAATTGTTCTTGATATTAGATTAGATATTTATGATCATTAACATATTTTACAAAAAAATATACGTATAAAATGATATTTCACCTTAAATAAGTATACATGCATTTTATGTAACTAATATATATATATATATACATATATATATATATATATATATATATATATATATATATATATATATATATATATATATATATATATATATATATATATATATATATATATATATATATATATATATATATATATATATATAATTTTTTTGTTACAAACTATTAAGCATTGAATTTTATAAAATTTAAGAAACGTATTAAAACAAATATTCAGTGAAAATGATTAAATTTTTAAGTATAAAAATATTAAAATTGTTATTAGCATTCAATATTAAAATTAAATAGTTAATAAATTTAAATCTTTCATTAAAATGTCTCATATCTAAAAAGTTAATAATTTTCCGATAGAATTAGCCCTATTTCATAAATTTATTTCTGGTTTAAATTTTTTTCTTCCAGATAAATGGAAAATCATCATAAAATTAAATATTCCTGAAAGTTCATAATTTTACACAAACATTTGCGTTAATTATGAATGATTTCAAATTTATCTTAATTTAAGCTTGGTTTTGATAAAGAAAAAATAAATATTGAGAAGGATTCAAAACTTATAAATATAAAAGAAGAACATTTATTCACAGAATATATATTTAATTAATAATAGACTTTGATTAATCATTGTTTAATTCAGCACTTCATTTTGCAACATAATTTAAAAATAAAGATTGAAGTATTTTTAATTTATAGGGATGAAACATAAAATGTAGGGTATATCATTTTCATCATAACTAGGTGAATATATATCACGCTTCAACTTCAAAACATAGCTTCTTCAAAATTAATATCCAAGAGATTTCAGATACTTGCTTCAAAGGCATTGCAGTTCAACCCACTTTCTTAGATTAATACTCATCCGTTGTTTCCCAATCCTGATCATTTGTTTCCAAATGAATTCTCTTCTAAGACGAAAGAGTTAAGAGATAAGGAACTGCTAGAAAGAGATAAATTATTACCTACACCATGACCCCATCATTTCCTCCTTGCATACGCATCCACTCTCAAGTCATCAGTCATGGAACTAAAGTCTGACTAAGGTGAAGCTTGTGCTAACCACACCATTCTTACTGGGAAATATGATATAAGGTACTTCGGCTCAAAACATTTTACATCTTATTTTATATTGTAATATACATTGAATTTTTCTAATATTGTTCTTATTCCCAATTCTTTAATTCAACTCGGAAATTATAGATATCTTTAATTGTATAACTCTGAAAACTATAAAACGAGAAAATGTTACTGCTAATGCTAGGCAGCTAACATGTTCTCTATCACATTATTTACTCCAATTCCTTCATTAAATGCAGATGCCAGGACATTAAATCATATAATATTTTTTCGTTTTAGTTTTTAATAAAATTTAAATTAAATTCATAGTCAAAGCATTACTAACGATATATCATGCATACCAGACAGAGATTGAGGAAACGCATTCGAATCTTTATTTTATTACAGGTATTCAAGTACAGCACAGTTACAGTTAAAATATGCAAGAACGATTCTTACAGTTAAGCAGATGAAAATATTAGATATCTGAAAAAAAATTAAACTTAAAAAAATTATTAAAAAGGGACCTTTTGAGGTATAGAAAATTTTTTAAGTTATTAAACAAATGAATAATTAGTTAAAATTTTAACAAAAATTGTTTTAAATGTTATAATTTTATTTACGTTATTTTGTAGCTATTGTTTGTCAAGACATGTAATTTACTTAGAGTTTGAATTGTTTCATCATCTGTTTATATTGACCGAACAGATCAGCAATTAATTTGTATAAATATCAATTGTTAAATTAAATGAACTATAAACAATATAAAAATTATTTCACTCAGTTTTATAAATTGCCTTAATTTCTATTAAAATAATAGTATATTCACGAGAAAGTGACAAGTGTGTAGTATAAACGATAAATTTTAGGAGACAAATTAAAATTAACTTGCCTTATTCCTGATTAGGTTATTTATTCCTGGAAAATTTAAGGCATTTATTATTCTTTCTACCAATTGTTGTAATTTAGTTGATAAAAATAATTTGATAAAGGCATACAAACTCTTTGCTGCTTAAAAAGGTTTTCTTTTATGGTATATCTTTTTCAATATTATATGGTGGTGCAATGTATACTTCCCACCAATTAATTAATTTTTAAATGTTAAAATAACGTAATATTTACTAAAATTGGCAATCATTTGCCATTTTTACAAAAAACATAGAATTTGCCATTTGTCTACTAAGGCATATGAGAAGAGTACAAGCTATGTTTACATTGCTCGCAATGACACATTATGTACTGATACTTGGTGTTAGAAATTTCATCGAAAGTAATTTGCATGAGTTCTTAAATTTTGGAATACACAATTTAGAATATTTAATTTTTGAATCTAATTCATAACTTCTTATGTAGATTTTATTATTTGCAAATTATATTTTATAAATGTAATGTAATGTGAAATAAAAGGAATGGTAAACGAAAGATGTATTTTATAACTTTGCATATCTCCAAGTGGGTGATAGGAAAAATACTTTCCACACAACAAAAATGGTAATAAAAATCAATAAAAAATAATAAATAATCTAAATGAATTTATTTTTAGAAATTAATCTCAATTCCAAAAATAATTTAATATAGTATTACTATAAAAAGGGGCTCTATATATAAAGGATTAAAGGAGGAGACTCTTATTATAAATTTATTTAATATTAATAATTAAATGTTTGTGTTACTAAGTGCTTTCATTCAACATTAGAAACTTAAAAAAAATATTTAATATTTTTTGTTACATAAGGCTAGGATGAATCTAAACGTGTAAAACAGCTCAAGCATTTCCGAAGAAGAATAGTATATATAATAGGAAAAAAAAACAAATATTTAAAATAAATAGAATAAATTCAAGTGGAAACATTACAAATTTTAGATACAGAAATGAATGCATTAAATGTAGTCTTCACAAGGAATTCATAAAAGTTCCGATATTCCAGCATAATTTGCTTACCTCTTCCTGTTTTTGATACTTTTTATTTAGTTGTGGGTATACAAGAAAAACTTTCATATTCATGATGCTTGATTAAAGATTTGGCGTGTACAAAATAGAAGCATGTTTATTTATTAAGACGATGTGCCGTGGAACCATGTTTGTTTGCATTCCACAAATTGCCACAGCCTTTTTATGTGGTTTTTAAACCAAAATTTTTTTCAAGTGTCTCGAATAACCCTGAGTTTTTTTCATTGATTTTGCATCCTGATTGAATTTAAAAATATACATTAATTTTTTAAAAATATGCTTTTCAATTGATTCTGGAGGAAATGGTTTGAAACTTCGTGGTTCAAGTGTTTTTTTTTCTCTCTCTCTTTTGGGTACTGAGTCTGCATTTTTGTTGCCGTTCATACTCACATGTGAAAAGATCCTCCATTGTAAAAACGATAGTTTCGTTGCTTTTATGAAGAAAGTTCAATATTTGTATTATTTTTGTGATTTGGTTGCCTATGTCATGATTTACAGCTACTGCATAAATGACTGCTTTAGAATAAACTAGAATAACTACTGATGTATTCATAGATAGGGAAAAGGGGCAGCTTCTGTTATCCAAGTGGACCGGAGCACCAAAGGTAGAAGGTGCTCCGGTCCACTTGGATAACAGAAGCTGCCCCTTGAAGATGAGGAAATTTGGATTTTGTCGGACAGCCGGAGCGCCATCCAGCATCTTACTAACTGGCACAGAGTCCGTGATAATACAGGAGTAGCTATCTTGGACAAGCTTAGACGACTCTCCTTATCTCGTGAGATTCACTTACAGTGGATCCCTTCCCATGTAGACATTGCGGGTAACGAATTGGCTGATGCCCTAGCAAAAAGAGGTACTGACGAGCCTTTGCTTACTCCGGCGTCTCTTACCTATTCTGAACTATACTCTAGACAGAAAGGCCTTGTTCGGTCTGCATTTGCCATTCCCCCCGTGCACCATTGGTACCAGGGTAATCGTCCTGGCGGATCTCTATCCCTCCGGTGCAGCAGACTGGAACAAACTACAATAACTCGTTTTCGAAGTGGCCACCTAAGATCATTGGCATTTAACAACAAAGAAAAGAAATTTCCAATTTGCGCTAAGTGTTTCAAAAGCCAAGCCACTCCGGATCATATCCTTGAGTGCTTGGGACTCGATAAAGAAGATCTTCTGGAGCGACCATTATTGGTCATTGATTTCCTGAGAGTGTACAATATCATAGACTTGGTCTAGCGCTGCTAGACAACAGGGATCAGCAACAACAACAGAATAACTACTTAAAAAACAATTGATCTTTATTTTGAGATTTTTCATAGCCAGTGAGATTACAAAGATCTCTGCATCAAAATTCAACATGGAGTGTCTCACAGGATTATATTGGGAAAAGAGCTTAATGTATGCTCCAACCCAGAGTTATTTTGCATTTTAGAGTCACCAGTACACACCCTAATCCATTCAATCAGGATATTATTCATGCAGCATGCATAATGTATTTGTCTATTATTGTATTAGGATTTTATTCCTCAAGTTATTAATATCTAGCTGGTAATTTATATCAGTATATACAAGGCTATTAACCATAACATTGTTACAATTCATTGGTTTGTTTTAAAATTATTAAAATGTTTTTAAATTATTTATTTTTTCTATTTACATTATTGTTATTCCTCAAATGCAAACAAAGTTATTTTATTATATGTTGAGATTTTAACATCAGTAAATTTTATCCTAAATTTTTTTTAAATACAAAAACATTTTATAAAAAATCAAAAAAAAAAACAACTTCATTTCCTACTAATTATTAAAATTTTTTTTACTGAGTACGAAAATTATTAATATATTTATAGTCTTTTTATTTTATAAGTTTAAAATTAATTCGTATACAACTTTAAGTCAGTTTAACTCCAAAATTATAATAAATATAGACTATAACATAGAAATACAAAATTCCTGGTAGCAAATAACAAGAGAGTTATAAAA
The DNA here is from genome assembly GCA_037975125.1 of Latrodectus hesperus. Lineage (NCBI taxonomy): Eukaryota > Metazoa > Arthropoda > Arachnida > Araneae > Theridiidae > Latrodectus > Latrodectus hesperus. The sequence continues at coordinate 6,182,828 of CM075862.1, forward strand.
TAAAAAAAGAATGTTATTTTGTTGTAAAAGTTTGCTTTCCATATTGATTTTTTTAAACAAAAAATATTTTATACTGGAATATACTTATTTATTTATAATTATGGATTTCTACAATATTGAATAACATATTTCTTTTTCCACAAATTTAAAGTTTCAAGATGTCTAATAAAAAACAGTCGCGTAGAAGCTTAACAGTTACCTCAAAATAAAGCAACTTCACGAAAAAATCATGGATAAAAATACAAAGCAATGATGCATTTATCTGGACAACACAATTTATTGTTCGTTCGTGTGAAAGTTGGAACGACGCCAGATGTCAATAAACGGTACAACTCAGGCTTCAAAGTAACCCCAAAACTCATAAAATCCGGGATACCCATGATTCAACATGGCGGGTTCAGAAAACTGAACTCTTGCCTCAGTTCCGCCAAGAAAAAAAAATAGCTTGATGGAATACGAATATATTTCGCAAAAAAGTCAGGTAAATAAAAAAAATTTTAAGTACATGCCTGAAAGAAGGGAAAAAGTTAGAAAAGGCTTGAGAAATAAAATATTTGTTTTGATGGACTTATTTTTGTCCGTTATTCTTATTTTCATTTGTCATGATAAGTATGTGAGAGTAAAATTTACTTTTGTATTGCTTTTATGACTCAGAATTTAGAGATATGCGTTGAATTTTTAATATCTGGTGCATAGAGGAATTTGAATATTTTATTAGAAATCCAAAGAAAGTGAATAACAATAAAATAAAGTTTACTTCTTTATGAAATTTTGTACACAATTTGTTCGCATTTCTTGGAATTGAATGCTTTGCTGTACTTAAAATACTAACTTATGCTTAGTTTTTCGCATGTAGTTTGTAATATTCTTCTTAGGAACGAATGAATAGTAAATATTCATTTAGTTTTAAGTTATTTTTCTTTTTTAGGTTGTGATATTTTGTTTCGAAATGAGTAAATAATATTTTATTCATTTTTATATCTTTATCATTTCTCTTTTGTCATACTTGAGAAATTTTTAAAAATATTACAAGTTTTTTTATGGCAAGAACATTTAAAAGCATACAAATGAAACACCAGTTTATTTACACAAATAATTTTTAAAAAAAATGTTTTTTGAAGTGTATTGAATTGCTATTAAACTTTCACTCAGACTTATAAAATTCTGAATACGCTACTTTGCTATAAATCTTAAATTTCAAAATGGAAATAACAAAAATAATTAATATTTTAGTAACATAGAATAGCAAATCTGAAAATAACACGTATGTATGTAGTGTATAATATTTATTTATTTCTGAAGTCTAATAAATAGTTGCAAAATATGAAAATAAAATTACCTCTGAGATATTATATCTCTTTCATATTGATGTCAAATATACTTAAGTATTAAGGTAATTAAATAATATGAAATAATTGAAGGGGGAATCAAAGTAATTGGTTTTAGTAAGCTAAAACTCAATTTTATTAAAAAACATCAAAGGTTACATTACATAAAAGTTATATATTCAGAATATTTTCATAATAATTTACATATATTTCAATCTTTAACACATTGTAATTTCTTAAATTTTTGCCATAATCTAGAATAATTAAGAAAATAAATAAATCATTAAATTATATTGAGTATTAGAGTTCATTGAATTATTTAAAAAAAAAAAACAATATACATACTAAAGTAACATTTTATTTTCCAAGAACAATGCTTAGAAATGAAATGAATGTGTGTATAAAAATGCTATAACTCAAACTACCTTTAAATTTCTTAAATGCCAAAAATCTATTTAAAAACAATTTTTGAACTAATATTTGAATATAAACAATATTTTTTCAAATTTAATTTTGAGATATGATAGCTAAATTTCAAATTTTTGCTGCCTATTATTTTACAACATCATTTATTTTTCAATCACATAGATAAAAATAAACATCAATCAAATTCACAAGTTTCTCACTAAGTGTAATTGAATTTTTTTCTTTCTCTTTCAGGCAAACTTTAACCGTGTGGGAAAAAAAAAAACAGTTTTTCTTTTCCGTTTGGTTTTACAGATTCTACCAAACAGCGTGAAAGTTTTCCGATGACAATCAAATAGAATTGTGTAAGTGAGGGGAGAACAAATAAGTTATTCTAAATCTTAGAAATTTTAGAATAAAGATCTTAATCTTCAAGAGAGGCTTTGTTATATAAGTATAAGTTACCGTAAAATAAACATTAATATAATTTTTGCGTTTTCCTAAATTAGTTTCTATAAACGTTAAAATTACGATTACAAATTTAAAAGCTATAAATTTTTTAAAATAGCAATGATAATTTACGAACAAGGAGGCGGAACTTCTGTCAACAGTAAGTGGAAGAAGACGCGTTTTCGCCAAGTTCCGATTCATTGCTGCTAACTTAGTGTAATAGTGTTGGTTTAGTATTCATAAATCGGTGCAGTTTTACATTTACCAGTAATAATTATTACATAAGTTTAATCATGATGTTCACTTGCAATGGATACCTTCACATGTGAATCTCCACGGGAATGAAATGGCCGATAATCTTGCTAAGGAGGGTTGCAGGATTTCAAATACTCCCTCTTCCACACTTACTTTTCTGGAGTTATACTCCCGGGAAAAATCAAAAATCTCGGAGGAGTGGAAAACACCCCTCACCTATAATTGGTACAAGGGATCAAAACCGGGTTTGTCCGCTTTGATCCTCCCATGTGACAGACGTACCCGGACTGTTCTCTCAAGACTTGCTAGCGGTCATATTAAGTGCCTCTCTTTCAACGAGGGCAGGAAAACTTTCGTCACCTGCACCAAGTGCCAAAATCATCAGGCTTCTCCTGAGCATCTTTTGGATTGCATGGGTCTCTCTAGGGAGGATCTCTTTAGCAATCCTCTTTTAGTCTTCGACTTCCTTACAGTCAACGAACTCGTGGATCTAGTCTGACTCCGTCAGACACGGAGGATAAGCAACAACAACAACAACATAAGTAATCGGTGCAGTAATAATTATTACATAAATTGGTGCAGTATTACATTTTACATCATCTGTAAGAATTTCAAGTGATTTCTTGAATAATGAAATGTGAATTATTAACTAGCTAGTGAGAAAAATTTCATAATATGCAATATGACGCTACTGCGCTTTTAACAAAAGCTGCCTAGCAAATGATCGCTCACCCCCAGTAACGAAGTTTTGTGACTTTCACAGTATAGTTAATTAAACAACCGCGATTAACTGTTTCATCACCATTGCTTTGCAGATCAGTGTGAAACTGCTATCAACCTTGTGAATTTTTTGCTATTTGGATAACAAGAAATTTTATTTTCAACAACTTACATCGGAAGCATTAGACTTATTTCAACTTCATAGCAACAATTAGTCTCATTATGAGTGGCTAAATTTACAGATAAGTGCACAGATGCGATATTATTTCATTCCTCGCATTGATTCAATGGATTTTGTTGTACAGGTTGTGTTGATTGGACTATTGGATCTGGAGTTGTTAAACTTTTAATACATGTAAAAATTCCTGCTTTTTGCCAGTTTTTCGTTTAACTTTCTTCTAATGTCTTAATTATTCATTAATAACTTCGGCTCTAATTGTTCTATCATCCTAAATTAAATTTAACTTAGAGTGGATAGTACAAGGTTTTTAAAAATGTTTGGTTTGTAAATGTATCCACAATAGTTAATTTTCTAAAAAAAAATTAATTTTTATTTTTCTATGTGTATTTTTGTTTATTTAAGAGCAACTTTCATTTTGAAACTGCCAAATAATAAATTTTTTAATTATTCCATTCCAATCTTTTTATAATTATTCGAAGCAAGCTCTTGTGAACAAAAATATGTTTTTCATTTTTGAAAATAATCATAATTTAATGATTTATGACCTAATTGTTGTATCTTAGGATTTGTATTTTTCTTAATTCCCCCAACGGGTTTCTTCATTCTTCCCCTACGTATATGTATTGCCATACTGTGATATTTTGTAAGTCCACTTTTTCGCTCCTGTACAGGTCCCCCTTCTTCATTTTCTTTTTAGCCCTTTGGTCCCCAAATTCCACTTAATTAATTAAATTAATTAAATACTAATCAGCATTTTTCTCGGCTCCTAATAGCCGAAAGACATGGCACTATTTTCTGAGTTCCTAATTTTAAAATGCGCTTCTAATAAGGTCATTAAAAGCCATTAATCTAATATTAATTTAATTTTTTTTAATTACAGTCCTTTTATTGGACTTTAACTTTTTCGCGTTGCTAGCTAATACTAAATTTGGCTAAGCCAAATATAAAATAAATAAAAATAAAATAGGAATGGTCTAGAAATTTAAAATTTTATTTTTAAATTTTATGTTGTTTTCGCTTTATTTTTATTTATTTATTTATTTTCCAATCTTATTCTTGCATTTTAACTTCCTTCTGATTTTCACAATATGAACTTTTAACTTTTTGGCGTTCTTAGCAAAGCCCTTTAAGTTTTCTTTATAAGGATTTTTATATCTATAAGAAATATACTTTTCTAGCTTTATAAATAGAAACTTGTAAAATATGAAGACATAAATAAAAATTAAGTAAATAAAAAATCTCATTCAGTTATTAATCTATTATATCTATTTATCATCTTATTCACTCAACTGATTTCAAACTTGCTTAGTTTAAATTTTCGTAAGTTATTTTTGCATTTTTGATTTTTCAATAATAATTTTAATATTATAATTTATTTGTAAATTTCTTTTATTTTTTTAAATTTTAATGGTTGTTTTATTGTAAATGACTTCATATTAATTCTTATTTACTGGTTTGATTAATGTTGGCTCGGCAAATGATTGTGGTGGAGGTACTGCACTTGGTATGGTTAGAAGGACCAATGGACTATAGCAAATTTTAGTTCTTTGTTTTTTTTTTCTCCCTCTATCTTTCTCTTCCAATATTCTTTAATTAGAATTTATCCACAAATCTCCATATTTAAGCCAAGAGCAATACTAATTGGGTTATGACTTGCCAAGCAAAAAAAAATAATAATAAATAAATAAAATTTAAAATTTTCACATAAATTAATAATTTTAATCAAATTCAAAGAATATTTAAAAAAAAGGAGAAAAATAAATAGTTTTTTTTATTAAGTCTTAATATTTCAGCTTCTAATTCACTGTTAGAAGGGTTGTTTGAAACATTATACTACGCAGGCGATTTTCTACATAGCAAATTAACTGAAACTAAATTTTAATATTTTTATTATTATTATTACTGTAATTAGCAAAAATTAAATTGTAAAATTTATTATATACATCATTTATACTTCTATTGCACAATTGTTTTTATAAAATAGACGGATTGACTGTGGCATCTGGGTCACTTGACTCTTCATTGACTCTCCGTACTATGGTAAAAATGGTCATCAATGAACCCACAGTCAAAAGCCGCACTCAACGCGAGGACAAGAATTCGGAGAGAAATGTTAACTCTACAACTCCATTGGAGATTTGCTGACCATGCTGAAACAGAAACGGTCTTCCAAGAGTAAATAATTTCTTACGAAACACCTAGCAAATTTTAGATAGGTGTCGAGAGTTGGTTGAATAAGACTCGCGTTATCACAAACTCTATTTATCATTTCCTATTCGTCAAGAACTTAATACTTTGCAACAGCTTCTTGAGCACAGTTTTAGCCCAAACTCACTGGTTCATGAAACAAACAGCAAACTTACTTAGACGAGTTGGCTAAGGTTGGAGGAAAAAGCTGTTCAAACTTTCAGCATTAAAAACACTTTGCGAAAACCAACCTCTTTAAAGGGCTTAAAGTAAGGGCAGCAGAATAAAAATCAATATTCTTCAGCAACACAAAACAGCAAGCTACACATCCAAGAGGCTAGCAGAATGGCTAGTGCACAAGGTGTTATGCCCAAATTTTGCAGAGAAAGTATCACCACTGTATCCAAAATGCAAGCAAATGCTACAAAACCTCAATCATTTTCACTTCATCAACAGTCTACACCGATCATCGCACCAGCATCTAAACAACAAAGGTTATCGATTCCAGTGACAAAGAATGTACCAACCAATATCAATAATGACCATAAGGACTTGGTATCAGCAGTCACAAATAAAACGCCCTATAGCACCCGAACATCTTCTTCCAATGAATCATATCTCTCAAACACGATCACTCCGTGTTTTCAGTTAAGGCTGCCAAAAGTTTTTGTACAAAGTACGCCATTTCATATCCACCCAAGAGACTTTCTGGACCATCTTCTTGTAAGCTGTAACACGATAACCCAATGACAAATCATTCGATTCCATTGTTGTAAACGCGGCAGCAAATCATATAAATTAGTCTTAACGCTAGATATAGAAGCCTTTAACATAATCAACTCGAGCACGTTATGGCACCGAGGAAGGCTTTATCAGTTCAAGGGACATTTGGCCTCATTAGGTGTTTCAGTTGCCAACGATTCAATCACGACGAAGCGCAATGCAACTATAAAGCTTATTGTATCCATTGCAGTGGTCCTCATCATTAAAGCATTTGCCAATCCGATGACACGGACAGTATCAACTGCACCTACCTCTAACAAAAGACATGATAATCAGTACAATGTCCGTCACTCTGCATCCCACTCCTACTGTTCAGTCTACAAATTATTAGTTTTAGAAGTAAAATCACATACTAATTTTCAAACATACTCACCTACACTCAGATCTAGCTAAATTAAGTTCATGATTTTAAACCTATAACTACATTAAATTTCTAAGCTATGAAAAAGTGTTATCTACATTCCTTCCGGTATCCAGTAAATCATTCAGCCTACTTCCAAATAATTTAAACATCACATGTACAGTTATTACCAACTCAACGAAACAACTGAAGCAAATTCAAATGAATTCAAATAAATTTAAGGAAATCTAACCTCCCACTGATCTTCTCCCCATCACAGCAAATGAACACCAAATAGACTTCTTCCTGGCTCAGGAACCATTTCTTTAAAATAGGTAAATCTCTAATATCACCCAAAGTTGGACATAAAATAATTTAATAGCGGCGATTTTCTCAACCCCAAAGAATTTAAGACCAATATTAGTTCAGTTTTCGGAAACAAATATTGCAGTTAAAATCATCCTCGACACAAACGCCCTCTAAAAATTATTTCCGCATATAGTCCCGCACCAAATCACTGCAGTAGAGGATCTGTAAGCAACAACCGGCAGCAACCTTTCAAACACCCTGTGTGAACACGATTCCCTTCTGCGAATGCTCAATCCAGAACACACTATAATAGGTGTTGACCTAAATGCACACAGTATGTTATGGGGATACAGTCATAATGAATCAATAGGTGAGCAAACTGTAGATTTCATTCTGACAAGTGACCTTTATAAAATAAATCAGATTCAATACCAACATTTTTAGCCAATCATCGACAGGGATGGCCTGATCTAATTTTAACTTTCAGTGAGTCACTAGGAAATTTATGTATGTATTAGGTTGGTGCGTATGAAATGTCGGATTCTCTTTACATGCGGACGTTTTCCTCCCTGTTTTCGTTATACTTTTGTATTTGGCATAACCTCATTCATACTCGTATTGTCCATTGCCAGAGACTCATTTCAGCAAAATAGGTTTTCTCGAAGGTCTTCCCTTTTTTATTTCCTTTGAGTTTATTGCCGATATGAATTCTGCCGACATTCGCGTCATTTTCTTATATGAGTACAAACTTGGTAATAGTGCTGCAAAAGCTGCACGCAACATAAACCAAGCGTTTGGGGAGAATACGGTTAACGATCGGAAAGTGCAGCGTTGGTTCGAAAAATTTCGGACTGGCGATTTTTCACTGCAAAATGAGCCGCGCGGAAGACCCAAAACGTCTGTGAAGAATGATGACCTGAAGGCTCTAGTGGAAGCGGATCCAGCCGTATCCACGAGGGAACTTGCTATCAGGATGAAGGTTGACCATACAACGATATTGAGACACCTTTCTGAGATTGGCAAGGTTAAGAAGATGGACAAGTGGGTACCGCACGCACTGACAGAGCGAAATAAGCTGGATCGGTTAAACGTATGCTCATCATTGCAGCATCCACCATATTCACCGGATCTCTCGCCGACCGATTTTCATTTTTTCAAGCATTTAGAGCTGTTTTTAAGGGGCAAACACTATGAAAATGAAGACAGTCTAAGAAACTCGATATCAGAGTTTATTAATTCTAAAGACCAAAATTTTTTAAGACAGGCATCTACGCTTTAAAATCTCGTTGGGAGAAGTGTATTGAAGCGAATGGAGCATACTTTGATTGAATAAACAGCTTTTGAAGAAAGATATGCAGTTTTATACAATCACTTAAGAATCCGACATTTCATACGCACCAACCTAATAGTAAAGTTGGATGTCCTTGACGTCGAGGCACTTAGTAACCATAGGTATATTTTTATCTCATTCAATGCAGTAACACAGTCTATTTACTTGAAACGTTTTAAGACAAAATTTGGTGGTCATACTAAATTCTAGAATCTCCTAGCTCCAAATATCACGTATCTACTAACCTTGATCAAAAATGCAATTTCTCCCAAGGAATTGGACCCAGCCACAGAATCACACAAAATATTATCTTAAACTGTTCTCGCTAAATAAAATAAAACAGTACCGCTCCATAAGTACACTTACATGGTTTTCATGGTCTCTTTCCACAGCTAGAAACGAACTACGGGCACTTCGACGCCATTGTCAAAGAGCATCTCTTGAGGATAGATACAACATCTTGAGTATATATAAAGAAAAGAGAGGTCAATATAATAAGCAGCTATGATCAGCAAAGAAAACTTCCTGGAGGAATTTCTGTTGTACAGTTTCCAAATCATAAAGTTCAGCATACAAAGCAACATTCAAAACCCTGTTCTACCATCACATTTCTTCAGGCAATCTTCTACGAATCTCAGAAGCAATGACTTAGACCAAGCCACAGATATACTAGAATTTTTTCTTCCCATACTTCCCCCAGCTTCGAGTTCCTACAACATCACTCCATCTTCAAACGATATTTAAATTAGCAAAGGAGAAATTGCTAGAAAAATCAAGTCATTACATGATGGCAAAGCACCAGGCTGTGACTGATTAGACATCATAGTCAAAAAAAATTAATTCCATATTTCCAGATTTTTTCTATCAGCTAATTACATATATATCGTGAAAATGCAGTTACAATTACAGTTTCCAGTCAAATATGTTAAGTAATTTACAAATAAGTAAGTTAAATTAAATTTAGTTTTTAATTGCCTCCAGGTTGGCATGCTAGGTCGTGAGTTGCAGTGATGCATGGCATGGCCACCGCAAGCATATGGAAAGCATGGTTACGTTACATTAGAAGCATAAATATTTATTTTCATCTTAAAAAAGATTGATAACTATATAAAGTTAAGGCAATCAAACGTAATTGCTGAGTTCAGAATCAAATATTTGCCTTTTCTTTTAAAGCAAACGATAATTTTAATAACCACTCTCAATTTCTATTTAATGTAAAATGAAACATAACAATGTATTTAGAGAAGAAAAATAAACAATGTGAAAATAAAATATCATTTACACATTGAGCTTAAAAATTAATATATATATAACATTTTGTGTTCATCTAGCAATATTGAATATAATAATGACAAACCAAATGATCACAATTCATTTTATTTAAAATTATTTGCGATTTAGAAGTCTGTATATTGTTTTTCCGGATTTCTGTTTGGGCATCTTGACACTAACACTATCATTATTCTATTTATAATGTACAACATAAATATGTGAGTACACAGTTTTTTTAATTTTTAAGTAATATATTCTATTTAAATTGTTTTTATATAAAAATTTATTGAAAGATTTTAAAATTAAATTTAATTATTTTTTTCATTGAAAAGAAAATTTTTATAATATATGTGTATATACGAGGGTTACTCTGAAATTTCTGAAATACGCCCAGACAAGAATTTACAAAATAAAAATAACGGTTTAATTTTAGAGTACAAAGTATTTTAACACAGAAGACGGTTTTTTAATGACTTACTTCAACTTGTTTAGCGTGGAATAAATTTAAACAGAAGAGAAAATGGAGTTGACGCGAGAACATTTTCGCGCTATGATTTTCTACGATTTCAAAGCAGGATTCAATCGAGAAGAATGCGTTCAACGGTTGCAATTAGCATTGGGTGATGAATCTCCAGCTCGTGCTACTGTATTCAGATGGTTTAGAAAATTTAGAAGAGGTCGCAATTTTCTTCAGGATGAAGAACACACAGGAAGGCCACCGTCAGCAGTAATCCCGGATAATGTATCTGCCATACGAAAAATGTTAATGCATGATAATCGCTCAAATAATACTGAAGGAACTTAACATTGGATCCGCAGCCATACACAAAATCATTCATGAAGAATTACATATGAAAAAAGTAGTTTGCTGTTGGGTTCCCCATAATCAAACTGAGCATCAAAAAGAGGAGCTTGTCAGAATCAGTAAAGAAACTCTTAATATGCTGAATGATGGTGGCCACCGCATCATTTCTAAAATTGTAACAGGTGATGAAACGTACATACCGTTTTATGACGTTCCAACACGTCAAGAAAGCAAAATATGGGTCTTTGAAGATGATCTTAAGCCAACAATGGTGAAAAAACAACGCGCACTGAAAAAAGTGACGTATGCCGTTTTCTTCAGAAGTACAGGATTGGTCAAAGCCATCAAGTTGGAAGGACAGAAGACAGTAACAGCAAACTGGTATACTACTAAATGTCTTCCAGAAATTCTACAAGAACTGAATGTTAGGGGACTAATGCTTCACCATGACAATGCATCTTCACATACAGCCGGATTAACAGTTGAGTTTCTTAAACAAAAACAAATTAAAGTGATCGAACATCCGCCGTATTCACCTGATCTAGCTATGTGCGACTTCTGGTTATTATTTAATCTAAAAAGAACTTACGTGGACGTCGTTTTCATTCAGAAGAAGAGATTGATGTGGCTATAAATGCATTTTTTTCATCTATTCGAAGAAATGAATGGCTTGAGGCATTTAATCTGTGGAAAATTCGTCTACAAAAGTGCATTGATGCTGGAGGAGACTACTTTGAACACACCTAAAATTTCGTAAGTATAACTTTAAAAACCTAGTTGTATCTCAAAAATTTCAGGGTGACCCTCGTATATATATATATATATATATATATATATATATATATATATATATATATATATATATATATATATATATATATATATATATATATATATATATATGATATATATATATATATATATATATATATATATATATATATATATATATATATATATATATATATATATATATATATATATATATATATATATATATATATATATATATATATATATATATATATGTATATATATATATATTTAAAAAGTATTATTTTTAAAAAGTGTAAGCATTTTTCATTCAAATTACATTCAAAATATTCTTTGGCTGTTTTCGTAATTGTTTCTTTTCATCAAAATGTTTTTCGGTATCTAATTTATTTTATTTCAATCCTTATTTAAACTTTTTCAAGATATATATATATATATATATATATATATACTATAACTATTTTACCATTCTATAATTTTCTCATAGTAAATAAGTAGGTCTCACAATATTCAATGAGTTACTCTAAATAAATTTGTGGTTATAAACTCATAATCCTCAAATGTCAGTTCCTTTCAAACATACCGGTATTTGAATTAAGTGAACCAAGAATTCCAACTGACTGTAGAATTAAAGCATAGAATTAATGGCATCGTATTCAATTGCGTACATTACATATGGGTTTGAGCACGGATCAGTGGATTTCCAAACACGTTACAACTCTCACGCTAATAGTGTGTGGTGTAATTATAATCATAATATCGTTATAGATATATCTTCATAACATGTATACGAATACCGCAGTCCTACTATATTTGCAATCAACCCATTGTCTCTTCGGAGGTTACTAGAGCTAGAGCTAACTTAGTAAAATGCGCCTCAAATTAATTTGAATACTTATTCCATTTTGCCATTGATATCAAAAATAAAATATTTAAGCATAATTCCTATTATTTTCAAATATTGTACTTTGTTAAGCAGATTATGTATACTTGAATGTGAAATTGTCCGGCAAATAGAAATTTATGGTAATAACCTAAAAAATTAAGAAACAAATTTGTATTACTTTAAATTTAAAAAAAGAACAAAAAAATTTATTTGCGTTAAAATAAACACAACAATTTCAGTTTAACATATCCAGTGACAGAAAATTTTGGAGACTTATGACGATGTTTGTATCTTTTTGATAAAATAAAATTTAGAATAATATTTTTTATACTGTATCTTTACTTCGTTCGAATTTACATTCTTTTAGATATTTTATTTGGGCACAGTTGCCGAATAATCCATGATACCAAAGTCTGAGATGGCGATTTTTCGGTGGATTTTCTTATGTATTTGGTAACTTCGTTTTTATTACGTTCATACACATGGAAACCTATAAGAATTATGCAGAAAATTCTATTTAAGTAACCCTACTATTTACGTAATCACGCACGTAACGATACGTCATCTTGGCAACATTTCTTCATCGCCAAAATAATTCAGAATTTGGAATCATGGATTATACGGCACCTGAGCTTTTAATTGCTTCCAGAAAATTTAATTTTAAAGAATTTCATGTGATTTTGGATCTGAAATATCTACAAGTTAGTAAGATCAGACACATTACAATATTTCTTAAACTTTTACTTTTTGGATAATTAAAAGAAACACATTTGTAATCATTATCCATATCCCGATTATCTTAGGTAGCAATAAATGTAGAAACTATGCATGTGAATTTTTATATTTTTTGGCTAAATTATTGGTTTTACTAAAAGCATTTAATTTGACGAAAATTTTAAGAAAAAATGTTGGTTGTTTAAAAGAACTAAAATTCAAATCCAGGAATCATATTTTTAGAATGTCTAAATTTCTTTAATATTCTAATATTCTAATAAATATTTTTCAGATGGAAATTATTAAATTTTCTTTCAAAATTACTCAAACGTATTTTTTAACTAATGGTAAATTTATATTTCATAGGCTGAGAAAGTTTATGTTTTTCATATTAATCATTCCAAATAATGTAAACATAATTATAGTATAAGAAATTCAATTAAAATGAATTATTTTTCATGTTATACGGGAAAATGTCGTCATAATTTAATTCTTTTTATATATATTTTGTTATTATTATCCATGCATGAATAAATACATCGATCAGGATATTATTCCATATGTGCCGTTAGATTTTAAGATTGATAGGGGAAATTATGAAATATTAAATTTCCTTTTTATTAAATTTCAGATACTAAAGCAATACTCTTTATAAATAATTAATTTTCAGATAAATCATTTAATGTTATTTAATTTCAAAAATTATTATTAATAAGAAAAATATTTTAAAACAGTTGAAGACTTATTATTATATGCAAAATTATGTGATGTTTAAAACAATTGCTATTATAATTTAAATTAATGTGTTGTGCCTGTTTACTCTTTCTTTTTTAAAAAGATAATGATTTTATAGCATATATATATATATATATATATATATATATATATATATATATATATATATATATATATATATATATATATATATATATATATATATATATATATATATATATATATATATATATATATATATATATAAAATTGTTAATAGTAATTTCGTTTGTCAAACACATTTTACGAATTATCTTACAGATTTATAAATAAGTATATGTTATCAATAGCGAAACTACATAAATTTTTCCTAAAAATTTTGTTCACTTGTATTTCAAACATGACATCTTATTTTAAAAGGAATGCGGTATATTGATATGCATATTATTTTAGTAATTACTAATATAACCAAAGCATGTTGAAAAAAACCATGGGAATTTTTTTCTGAATAAAATATAATGACTGATTTATTATCAACTTTTTGTCATTTTGAAGTATTTCAGTAGTTCTAACTATTAACGGAAATTATTTGTTTTGATGCATAAATTTTTAAGCAATCATATTCTTGAAATTTGCTCTGCATCCATTATTAAGTAAATTGGGTTTCATTTATTAGAGTAAATTTTATTAGAGATTATGATAGTTTAAGTATAAGTAATCATTAGACAAAAGTATTAAGAATTTTTTAAAGCATATATAAAGAACTGACTAAAACTGTCTTGGGTGCTTGTTGAGACGTATTTGAAGCAGAAAAAAAATGCACAGGTAATTTTTTTCTAAAAAAAAAATGTTTCTTAACTTAACTTGGACATAATTATTTCGAAAATCTTCATTTTTTCACAAAACAATACTTTATTTTTTATAATATTAAGAAGTAGGCTTGATTAAAAAGAAAATGAAATTAACATTTCCTAATTTTTTTATTGGATTTTCTCTTTATTTTCATGAGTTAGGTATATGTTATTTTTATTAATTATAATTATTTACTCGAGCATATTATTGAATTTCATTAAAATAATTACACTGATCAATTAATATGTTAAAACTAATCTATTAAAATTAAAGAAATGGTTAAAATTTAAAACATAAAAATAAACTAATTTTTGACAGTGACATGACACCATCTCCCAAACTATACTTCTTAAAATAATTCAATAATTCACATGTCTTTAAAGCAAGTTTGCATAGTATTACTTAAATAATGATATCCGCTCGGCTTTTCAAAATTGGCGAGCACATTTCTCTCCAAAAATCCTACACCTGTTAGCTCGGAAACAATCCACGCAAGACATTTATTTAACGTATTTCAGAGGAAATGCATAGCAGTGAATCCTCTTCCAGTGCTCCGCATGCCCTTGTCATACAAGAAGTCATGATACCCCTTCCCTTACTCATGCGTTATTCATGAGTGCAAGTACAAACACGAATAAAGATCACGTGATGGGTAGTTACGGCACTCATTTGTCGCATGCCGGATGGGAAGGTAAAATCATTAGAAAAGCTGGTTTCCACGCGTTTGTCTGCGACGTTATTTGTCTTTTGATAAAGGGAAGAACTCTTCTCTGCGTCTCAACACTGGAAGTTTATCATTTTTAATACCTTGTCCCGGAAAATAAGCAGGACTCGTGTTAACGTGTCGTATATGAGAGAATTAATAGAATGCAAATTAATTCTTAAAGAGGTCAAGAATTTCTGCAATAACCGTAACATAACAAGTGCTATGATGAAACTATTATTATTAGAAAAGTACAAAAACTAATGATAAAAAATACACAGTTTTCTCCTTCCATTAAGTATATGTTATCATCAAAATAATAATCCACCGAATACATACCAGAAAAAAATTATTTGAAACTGTAAATTAATTTTTACTTCAGTAATGTCTATAATTTTGGTATGTCTGCAATTTCAATACTAATTACAGTTATTTTTAATAAGAGCAAATAAGTTGTACAAATTGGCTTAATTATTTCATGTATTTATATTTTTAGTTTGAGAGCATCGATATGGATAGATCAAATTCAACATAGATATAACATCAATACATCAAATTTTACAACAAATGTATAAATAGATAAGTGATACGATACTTTGAAATATATGCGTATCTGGGTACGTGTGTGTGTGTTACGGTAAAAGTTATAAACTGGTAATTACGCATAATCCCCAACTGGTAATGAATGGGGAATGTAATCTATGTAAAAATCTATAAATGTTTCAAAATAATTCTAATGTAAAAATCTATAAATGTTTCAAAATTCTTTTTCAAAATTTTTATTATTTCTTATAAATCTAAGTTATTGACAGTTCGTACACTTTTTATTTATACATTAATAGTTAAGTTGGATTTTTCCAAATTTAAATATAATATATTTGACAAGAAATTTATTTATTTGATATAAATAAGTTGTTTAAAGCTTTTTTTCTTTACCCTTAGTTTAATAAATATGAATATATTTTTAAAATCAACAGTTTTTTAATAAAAGTTTCAAAAATGTGGAAATTTTGGTTTGATTTATAAAATTTTTCATTAAACAATGAAAATCCTACATTTTAAATTAAATATATGACAACGTATATTGATTCAAGTTGAAATATATTTAAGTATAAAATGTATTTTAATATTTACAGGCAGGAATTTTAATCTCATTTAGTAATAGATGAAATCATATTAAACATTAACTGACAATAAAAATATCTTTTCGTTTATAATTATTCCTTTTAAATAAAGTGAAGAAGGATCACTCATTTTTATAAAAGAAAAATATTGAATTCTCAGAGATTAAAGATAATCACACTTAAAAATTTATTTTCTATTCGCGCAGAGTGGAAAGCAATTAGTCAGCTCTCAATACTAAGCATCTTTGTTATTGGAGATTTCTGTTGGTGTCAGATGCATGAGCTTTCAATAATGTTTCTAATTTCGCATTGGTTAGTCGTATTTTTACAACGCTCTTCTTCTTTTTAATAAAACATTGAATAATGGATGATATGCGTGAATGTCTTAACTTCAAATTCTTAAATGGACACAAAGCAAGGGAATTGTGGTTTTCTGATGAAAGAAAGATTTGAAGACATGTTAATAAAAGTGAATAAAAGTATAAACAAAAGCAGTGGGAAAAACAATGTCGTATCTTCTTAATCTTATCAAAGATTAAAAAAGATGCGACGTATTACAAGTATACATTTCAAAACTAATTTTTTCTTTAATTAAGTTAATTTTAATGTGAGATTTTATGTTAACTTTGAAAATCCTTTTACTATAATTCATAAAACACATTTATCAATAGGTTATGGTGCTACAAACAGAATGTTAAAAGAACTTTAGAAAAAGTAAAAAAAAAAAAATGTTATTTCTGAACTACGAATGATTTTCTTAAACTTGTGTGAAAGTTGACAAAAGAAGTGAAAAGTACTGTTATGACGCTGTATTAAATTTACGCGGCGAATTTATCACACAAGATATTAGCAATCAATTTTTTTATTATCCTCTATGATTGCACACATCTAAACATTACATTTTCTGGAACATTTTATAAATGAAACACCACCAAAACATTCTCAACAGGGCCGCTCTAAAATCATATTTTTTGAATCCAGCCGAACAGCCCGCCATCCTCTCTTTTATGTATTTATTTTTTAAGCTTGTTTTGTTGCCTCCACAGCGCCATCTTGTGTCGTCGAAATCACTACAGTACCCATAAATGGAATTGTTTTTTAGTCTTCAAGGAGATGAACTAAAGATGCCAGGTCAACTTGATATAGGACAACCAGATAACGAATTGAAATTTATTTTTGTCTACCAAGAAATTCCTACAGTTGCGTCCTCTAAAAAGCAGATGAGCAGAATAATTTGCATAATTTTTAATATTCTTACTATATTTGAGCTTGTTGAGCTTGCAAACCAGGATGTTGAAAATATGATAAGTTCTTGGTTAGCAAACAATAAAACTAATCCGAAGGATTGTATTTTGTATAACTTTTGAACAACAGGAGATTTCATATTGATATCTAGAGTTCACCTTATGAAACAATGTTCGAGATCCCTTTAAAAGTAGGCTTAATAACATCTTCTTTCCTAAATAACAATATTAATTACCTTAGAACCAAAGAAGATATTCAGAATTTAATAGAACTGTCTGAATTGCGTCAGATAAACCCACCAACAATATTGATTCGAATGTGAAAAATAATGCTCATCCACTTGCAGTTGATTTTGTGAATCAGGCAAATAATGATGAAGTGCTTAATTTAAAATAGACAAATATTTCAATTTGGTAAGAACAAGTAAAAAAAAACACAGAATAAGTGCCTAAGAAAGCTTAGAATCACATGCAAAAAATACTGAAAGAGATTCAAATCTTAACTTTTCTTCTGCTAAGATTGGTGACTCAGTGAAACTAAGATTACCAGATCCTGGAACCAGGGGGTACGTGTACCTTCCTGGGGCTTGAGCACAGCCACCAGGCGCGTCGGCAGGTGGTGGATAGCCGAATGTCCTGTAGGAATGACAGGATAGCCTTGAATATAGAATCAGAGGCCGCGAACCAGCTCCCGTAAATCCTGGTGTTATGCGTTCCGTGCCTAGGGCTAATTGGCACCGCGGTATTGGTGTCTTAACGGAGCCTCTAGTTGCTTGGCGAACTTCTAGAGTAATTTGCCTTGCCCAGTAACTCAGGCAATGCTGGGTGGACTTATATTACCTGAGCTTTTTAATTGTTATCTTGTGGCTGAAAAGACACAAGAAGTAACAAACCTTTCTGCATTTGCAGGTGAAGCCTCTAAAGTAGACCTTGCTGAAAAAGACAAGGGAACTCAGAGGCAATCTTGTAAAGGGGCAGCAATGTATCCTTCACTTATGGTAGAGATTACCTCTAAACCATCATCTTCTGGTGAAAGTCGGGAAGCTATTCCTAGCATGACTGACTTTCTGACCAGATGGGACTGTTTCAGCAAGACTGCTGTGCTGGAAATGTCATATGCAAGAGGAAACGGCAGAGCATGTCATTTACGAATATGAGGCTCTTGCCCTCCCTAAATTAACTTCTTTAGGCTTCATCCATACTAGAGAGTTACACCTAGACTCCATTAAAGGGTTATCGGACTTTATTAGTAAAGTGGGTGACCCGAGCAACTGGAACTAGGAAACATTGGGTTTGGAGTTAATGGTACAAAATGCTGATAAAAGCAGAGGTGCCCAATGACATACAAACTCAATTTTAAGAAGAAGAAGAAGAAGATTACCAGATGTAGACCAAAAAAACAACGGTCGAAGAAAATTATTAGCTGTTATATTAGAAGTTCAGAATAAAGAATTTTATCTTTTAGAAACAAAACAAGAACAACTTTCACAGTGGTATACCAGAAATCAGTTCACAGTTTATGACAAAAATATTTATGTTACTTTAAATGTTCCAGATCAAGCTATATCACTTCGAAAATTATAAGGAAATCATTTCTTTCTGTAGGTCAGGGGTATTAACAATCTGTTTACAAAAAAAGCACAAATCTGATAAGTGTAAATGTAAGAAGCCTGGAAAACAGTGAAATTTTAAATGTCATAATTGCTTAATGTGACTAAATAAGTAAACTTACTAGTAAGTATAAATAAATGTTTTTTAGAACGTAGGTTTCGTTAGTTTTTTATATAGAACTGTTTTGTAAAAATTTAAATATTATAAATGATTTTCTTTATTACGGGAAAAAAAACATAAAAATTATCTAAAAATACTAGTTCTAGTTCAAGGTCCTGATTTGTTTAGATAAAAATAAATTATTTAGCATAATAATAAGTTAGGTTTTTTATTTTAAGTAATTTTGACCATTTTATATTTTCAATACCTTTTGCGACTTACATTATAAAACTATACTATTACATAATACATCTATCGTAAAATATCTACTGAAATAAATGCATAAAAGCTTTGCTGTTATTTAAATTTTTAAAATTGAAATATTATTGTAAGTTTTTTTCTAACTCGTCATAATGTTCTCAAATAATGAAGAACGGAATGTTTAACAATATTTAAAAATATAATTATATCGAATTAAGATATATTTTCTGTACAAAATGATCGGAATTTCTTACATTCCCCAATATGAGTTGGGGATTTTATAAAATTACTGGTAAAAGTTACAAATATTTTTAATTTATCACATATACCAAATGTAGGGGTGTATGTGTCAGTGAAAAAATTGCATTGCAAAATTATATAATATAATATTTAAAGTTATTAAAATTATTCTTTTATAATTATTGTATTATTATTTTTAATTATTATTACGTTTTATACCTATCAAATGTTAAGAAAAGCATTAATTTTTTTAATGATTTTCCCTAATGACTGATGTTTGAAATTAAAAACATTTCATGTGCAATTTACTTATTTTTATCTACAATATTGTGTAAAAATTATTCTGAAATATAATATGTTTTACATTAAACGCTTAAAACTCTTTTTAACAAATTTTCCATGGAATTTAAAAAGAGAATAATTTCCTAAATTTGATGAATAAAATTTTTAATAAAATATATATTTGAAGATAGTCTCCGATTTTTGCTTATGTTACTATATAATATTCTGGTGTTTTTTTTAATCATTGATAAATGAAAATCTTCATAATAAAAGAAAATTATGAGAAATCAATAGCATAAATTTAATCCGAGTATGAAGTTGCAGTGAAATAAATCGTCTAATTCTGTCTTTCATGAGCGATGGTCTATACTTTCTTCAGTTATCTTTTTAGATAGTTTCACTTCCATGTTTAGCTTAGACTAAGTTATTGAAGAGAACGAGTCAAGTAATCTTTCATTTTGAACCAATTCCCCATTTTCTTGGATGATGAAAGTAAAAGAAATTGGATATATGCCCACGCAAGCCCATGCGATGTAATTAGCTGGTAGGACTCCCCCCCCCCTTCGTCCTCCCAGAGAAATAGATGAACCAATCGGGGTGAGATGCGATGACGGATTGTCTCAAGTGGTGATTGTTCGCCCCGAACAGATCTGCGTGTGCCAGCCAATGACGTATTGCTACTCACACGCCTAGTGTTATCTTCTGTTTTTTCTTCTTTTCTTTTCACAATTCTTATCAACAAAGATATGAAAAACTGTTGAAAGCTATGACACGAAAGTTCTTGGAAAGGTCATTTATTTATGTCCAATGATTAATTACCATGAAACTATGTTCTTGAGGACATTCTGTCATTTGGACATCATATGCATTTATTATTAATAGAAAATCAGTTTTGTTAGATTTAATAAATTTTTAATTACTAAATTATAATATTACGTTACAATTATTATTTAATTAAAACCAATATTGATAACTTAAAAACTGAATTTCTAGATATTTCAATTACTATAAAAGAAAACTACACATTTACTGACATATATGATAAAACTAATAATTTTAATTTCAAAATTAATAAGATGATTTTCTGGAATTCAAACATTTCAATTAAAATTTATAAAAATATTATTTTTAATCAACTTAGTAGAATATATAATATATGTAATAATTTAAATAATATTAATAAACAAAAAAACAGACTAGAAAATATTTTAACTCATAATGACATTCCAACTAAATTTATTAAACACTATTTGGCTAGTAGAGCATTGCTTATAAGAGTGAAGTAAGGCGTAGTTTTATACTACAGAAAGGTCACCCAAGCCTTGAAGGTCTCATAAGAAGCTTAAAATGCCGATAGTATTTTACATTTAGTCACTAATTTATGTATTTGGTGAGATTCTTGCAGATTTGGATATGTAATTAGATATGACTTAAATCTAATGATTATTATATATTGAGTGTATTTTGGCAACATTGGATTTTGACTTATATATTTTAGATTAAATTCTGCTTACATATTTTGGATTAAATTCAGCTTCTTTCATTCTTGTTTGATACTTTGGTTTGAATTTTTGGTATGGCTTTGGGGTGTAATGGCTTTTTTTAAGACTTTGTCTTGGGCCATTGCAGAAAAGCCATAATTGTGCCAATGTGGTCAACACCCCCTGATGAAGCTGGCCATGCTGGTACTTTATTCCATTTATATCTATCTTTCTTTCAAACATTTCGAATGTAATTCTTTTCATTGTATTCTTTTCAATATATTATTTTCCATTTAATATTTCAATATATTGTTTTCCATTTAATATTTCAATATATTGTTTTCCATTTAATATTTCAATGCTTTAATTTTTCAATATATTGTCTTCCATTTAATATTCTACTTTTGGCATTTAATTTTTCAATGTACTATTTTCCATTTGGCATTTTTCACTGTATTTTGTTTCATTATATTCATTGCATTTTATAAATTATACTATTAACTATATCTTAGTAATACTATTCCAGCTGCTTTTGCGCTAAATGTATTGCTAAACTTAAAACTTAAAATTTTATATATTCTTGTGCTTTTGGTTATATATCTAACTTTGCATTTATATATATATATATATAATATATATATATATATATATATATATATATATATATATATATATATATATATATATATATATATATATATATATATATATATATATATATATATATATATTATATATATATATATATATATATACATACTTTAGTTTTAAATTTTACTTTAAGATCAAGCAATATTTATTTATCCTTAAAAAAATCATGATTTTTCAAATTATAATCAATCACACACAATAAGTATTATTTCATTAATTTTATTATATTAAAAACTTTAATTTGTTTTTACTTCTCATATTTTATTCACAATATAAATAGTTTAAAAACAAATTTTACACACCTAATATGTGTGTAAATTTGTTTTTATATTTTCATTTTGCATACAAACTAATATCACATTAGGACATCATATATTAAGTCGAATATTCAACATACCATGCCTTAAAGCTCTATAATTTGAAGAGATCTAGACGAAATTTCTTCGAAATAATGACATGAAAAATTTATATTTTCAATAAAATGGTATTTTCCAATTTAAAGTTTATTTTCTTCAGACTTGATACTTTACATGAAATAGAGTTAATTATCGCAGTGCATTATTAAATATTTTTAAGAAAAATATTGTATCCATTTATGTTTTATATAGAAAAGATTAATTTTCTCAGTGTGGAGTGCAAGATAAATTGGTCTTGTTCACAGCTTTTACTTGTTATTCACGCAGCGTTTCATTAGATGACACTTAAAAAACTAAATGAACTCAACTAAACTAGTTCTGAAATACAAAATATGTTAGTATAATTTGAAGAAAAGAATTTTCTCTTGTTTTTGAGGTTTTCATTTTCAGGGAGAAAATTTAATTGATAAATGGCTCCTCACTTCGGTACTTAAATTAATTAATTGTGAAAAGATTTTTCGGACAGCTCGGATTGCTTCACTTACAGCGAGCAAAAGAAATAGCATTAAACTAATAAACCGAAATTGTATTGAGCGTTAGAAAAAAAACCTAAATAAAAATATTCTTAAATTCATTTCAAAGCCGATCGTCACGTGGTATAGAAGCTTCGTGTAAAATCTTCCATGAACGATGTAACTGAGCACAGTTTGACAAGTCCACAACATTTTTTGATTTTTTTTTTTGCAGTTATCCATTTAGATTTTTTCCCCAGCTATCAAGGATCTATTATAATTTTTGACGCCACAGATAAAAATGACTTTACAAAAAGGAAGCGTAGACCATTAATTAGCTTACGCTTGAGGAGAAAAATCTCTTAATGTTGGGGAAAAAAATGGAAACGTAATAAATTGGAAACGCTATCATTTTGTCAAAGTTGAGGTGAGTTACCGTTTGACAAATTGACATTTACTTCATTAAAGCTAATGTGGCGTTGCTGGTCTCTCCTTTCTTTCAAATAAATAACCGTAAATTATCTGGAATTTTTTTTCAACGATCAGGCAGTCTCGAACCACTTATTTATTTGTGGTGTTTCATTGTGGACCTACCATCATTTTTGCTTTTACGCAAAAAAATATCGCTAATATTTTTTCATAACTTAAACTTCATTAGAAATCGAAATTTTTTGCTTAGAGCACACCATGCTGATTCTGTAACAGGAAGTTAACATTTCTTATTTGATGAGAAAAATAATGTAATTAGTGTTTTTTTATGTATATATTGCATTATCTTTCATTACCAAAACGACATAGGAAAATTGAAATTATTACATCATTCCATTTCAGCGCATATTTCGTGCCGAGCATTAATAACTTTTTTTTTTACTATATTTGAATGAAAAATAGAAGACCCACATGACTTATTTCTGTTTTAGCATTTTATTCATTGGTTTTAGTTTCAAAATGGTCACTCTCTCTCTCTCTCTTTCCCTTTATTGATTATTTTCGTTTCTTTAGGAGTCGAAACTAAATAATCATGATTATTGACTGAAAGTATCTCGTTCTAAATGAACAACTCCATATCACTGGAAGAGTATTCTTCGGACTAATAACTTCAATTAAATATTTTTAAGATGTTGTTGCAATATCTGTGTAAAAAATTTGTTTTGAATTGCATTCATTTCATGTGTTTGTAATCCATAAATTTTTCAAGAATACTTTTTATTCATTCAAAATAATCGAAATTCGTCATTACTCTTTTTTTAAAAATGACATTCCTAGTTTGCAGCATCAAAACGATAAAAAATTAGTTGAATTTTGACATTATTCATCTCTTTTAACGAATACTTTTCTTATTAATTATAAAAAATAATTGTTTTTGTAACTATTAGGAAGTGAAAATTATTTTTCTAAGAAGCATTTGAATATATATATATATATATATATATATATATATATATATATATATATATATATATATATATATATATATATATATATATATATATATATATATATATATATATATATATATATATATATATATATATATATATATATATATATATATATATATATATATATATATATATACATATATACATACATACATACATACATATATATATATATATATATATATATATATATATATATATATATATATATATATATATATATATACATATATACATACATACATACATACATATATATATATATATATATATATATATATATATATATATATATATATATATATATATATATATATATATATATATATATATATATATATATATACATATATACATACATACATACATACATATATATATATATATATATATATATATATATATACACATACATACATATATATATATATATATATATATGATTTCCCCTTTTTGGGGTAACCTAGTGGTTAGAGCATCGGTCTTCTGTGTGGAAGGGCGGGGTTCGGTTCCCAATGCCTCCAAAGACCCACCGAGTACATGCGATATACATGCGCGTTAAATCTGTGAAATCGAAAGTCCTGTGGTTGGCCGTTTTGCAGTTACCATGGGTGCAATGATCTGGAGAAAATTTCCTCCCCCTTCCGATCAATGTCAAAATTGATGGAGGGGATCTTCTGCTGGTGCCATCTATCGGAGGATTTGAATAGCTAATTCGTAATTTCACCTTCGTGGTTCTCTGATTAAACGAAAGTTTTACCCTATTGACTTAAACTCGCATAGCCAAGGCACAGCGAGCTTGGCTTGTCCAAGTGCCGTATGTCACAACAACACACCCTTTTTTGGTGAAAAATTAAATCTTATTTTATCAATTGTTTTGTTTTGCTTTTGCTATTACTAAAATGATTATTATAGATTTTTGAATAACTCAAAACTTTCACGTAAATGAATATTTAAAATATTTAAATTCATGTTAAATATTGATCTGAATGATATCTATCTCACACATTTTATACATATTTAATTTTGATGTAAATATTCAGTAAAAGTTTAAAAAAAACATTGATATAATAAGCATATTTATTTTGTTTCATACAATGTTCCTACTTGATAAAAACTTGAAAAATATTTGGTGTAAGCCTATGCAAGTATCAAAATTTTTCAAGTATTGCATATTTTAAGACAATAAAAGTAATTTCATTTGATGGATCATAATAAGAATTCCTAGTTTGTACGATGTTATTTTTAATATTTTATATCCTTCAAAAGAGGAGATATTCTGAAAATATGAGATACATGTTAGACTTACATAAATATTTAGAAATAAGTCTTATTGATATTATAAAAAAATTGCAACCCATTAAGATTTAAATGTCTACAGACTTAAATTCCTAAAACTGGTTGTAAGATACTTCAACTTAGGAATGCAGTACACTATTCTACTATTCTAATGCTAGTGCTATACTAACTATACTAATGCTAGATGAAACAGGAAATATAATACTCTTTATAAAATAACAAGAAAAAATTATTGATAATATGATTATTGGATACTATCATCAGCTATATATTTTTCTATATTTCTGTGTGAATGTAACTCAAAATTTCAAAAATAATGTAAATTACTTACCTTCTGGTACAATGTTAAAAATGCAAGGGATTCTCTGCACTCCTGCACTGTTCTTCCCCCAACACATTATGGTGCCGTAATCTCCTAGATATCTAGGAATGTAGTGTAAAACACTGAATGTCTTAGGATGACGTCTTTTCAAATCAACAGGATTTCTCATAGTATTATTCAATGTCCACTGGAAAGCAGAGGGTCTTGGTTCAGCTTCAACATCGCAGGTTATATTGACTGAATCTCTTTGGATAACATTGAAAGTTAACATTTCTGGAACTCTGCACACAGGAGCATCTGAAAATAATGTGCTATTAAACTATTTCTGTTTTAAGTTAAATTTAAGTCTATACATTTTATACAGGCAAAGTTTAGCTGATGTATGATTATGGCCCACCCTATAAACGGGTTTGTGGTGGTATGGCGCTGGTAACGCTACTCGCCTTCGTGACTTGGTTCACAGGTACCCGCTGGGTAACGACAAATGCGTAGCAGTTTCTGGCCTTGTTGTGGCATAGGGTTAATCACCCTTTTGTGCCCGCCATTGGAAAAAAAAGCTTAGTTGAATAATGGCAATCGCATAAAAAAGTTACATCAAGTTTTGTAACAAAATTAATTTTGTAGATCTTTTAATAAGAAGTGCTTTTTGTATTCTAAATAAAGATGTATTTCAACCTACAAATCAAGTATATAATTCTTTGTTTTACTGAGATTTAACATTTCATTACTTCGCATTATCTGAGTACATTTTGGAATGTAAATGCAATTTGTGTCTTTAACTATTGTGTTTTATAATTAATTATTCTGAAGCATGTAAGTGAATCTGTCATATATTTACCAATTTTAAGAAAATATATATATATATATATATATATATATATATATATATATATATATATATATATATATATATATATATATATATATAATATATAATATATATATATATATATATATATATATATATATATATATATATATATATATATATATATATATATATATATATATATATATATATATATATATATATATATATATATATATATATATATATATATATATATATATATATATATATATATATATATATATATATATATATATATATATATATATATATATATATATATATATATATATGGTTTAATGTTAGGTATGCAATATTTTCAACGGCTTCCCTTATATTAAATGAAATTTTATATTCTATTAGTTGGATATACTCTCTCTGCTGCTTTCTTTTTAAGTTATTCTGTATGTGGTTCAGAGAGCTTATAGAGTGACATCTAATTTTCGATATGCTTACTTAGGTTAAAATTCATCAGTGGATAACATATTTCTGAATTTTGCAGATCCTGAATTCTTGGGGTGATTTTTTCTTTGAAAAAAGAACTTACTTATATTTCTTATGAAATATACCGAAATAAACAAAAACCAAAAAGTTAAATGTCATTTCTGTCTGAAAATTTTGCTTAAATCTGAAGGTTTAACACAATGTACACATTAGAAAACAAATTATTTTCCAATTTGATTGTCTACAGAAACAATAAACGCTAAATTAATGCAATGAAAATAGAAACAAAAACTTCTTTAGATCTTATTTAGATGTAGTATATCAAAGTTAATATCCAGTGAATAAAAATATCATATTTGATTGAAGTTTCTAACTCAAAATAGCATGTACATTATAAAATGGTCTAATTAATATTTGAAATCGAATTTTCAAACAAAGAAATGAAGTCTCACTAATACAATAACCACAAAATAATTCGAATGATGTATGGGTTTTTTTTTAATTTCTTATAGTTGCTCAATTATTAAACATTTTAAATTGAGACTATTTTCCTTATCGTTGTAATGTTTCTCTGATTGGAAACGTCTTGGGAAATTTCAAAATGTATTTATTAAAGAGACCCAAAATAAAACTATTCAGAAATGAAAAAGAAAGCTAGGCATCATTATTTTAAAGTACATTTAATCTGTTGTAATGTAGAAAAAGGAGGGATGCAATGTAGTTAATATTGCTTTTTTTCGCTCACTGGTTGCCTAAAAGGAGGACAATTGTAAACGAAGGAAATAACCACAGCGTCATTTTTTGAAGTGAAATTTCTGGAATGAAATTTTACATCAACTATATTAATTATATCGAAATATAAGAAAATTTATTTAGTAATCCCATAAGTGTTTTTTTTTATTAATTTTTAAATTAATAGAATATACTGCAATTAAAATTAACATATCTTTAAATATACATCATTTTCACAACATACATCAGGAAACCAGCTAAAACCCGATTTCCTTATGTAAATTTCAGGTAGGCATTTAAGTCCTGATAAAAATTTTATGAACTACCAGAATAACAGAAATATTTATTTATAAGTATATGATCAATTGCTTAGTTTCAAAAACATTACATTCTGACTGTATTCTTACTCTTTTGCTATTCAATTTCAAGTTGCTACTTTTGACAAAATAAAACATCGAAATGTAATCATGACAATATTAACTAGTTTATTGTGATTAAAAACGCATAGCTACAGATGTTTGCATAATACTTGAAAAAATAGTTTAAGCTCAAAGTAAAAAGTTTTATCTGTATTTGATTAATTTGATGCAAAGTAAGGGAATTTCATAAGCAGATTGTTTGAGATCAGACTTCAAATTTTTAAATATTATAGACTAGGACAAGAATTTACATCCAAATTTTTTCAGTTAGATATATCCATTTTATGTTGATATTTTAAGTAAAATTAATATAAAGATTAAAAAACCGCTTAAAAATATAATTTTCTTTAGTATCTCGTATGTAGAAATTTTTAATAAAATGCCATTTGTTAAATTGAAACTTTCACTAAATCATATGATAAGGGTGAAATATAAATCCCAGAAACAATAATAAATAATACATTAATCAAATTAATAAATTCTGAACGCAAATTATTCATAACTCCTTTATTTGGCTTTATTCTTATATTTAAATAGGAAACACATGTATAATGACAAAACATAAGTAAGCTTAAAATTCTTTCTCATTTTACTGGTTGCATAAAAGTACTCTAAAAATTGCTTTTCCATACATTACATTTTCTTTCAGTATACCAGTGCTCAGCTCTATTTTAAAAAATTCATAAATTTCTTAAATAAAATACGCAGATTGTAGTGCTAAGTTGTTCATTAAGAAGAGTGGTAAAACTATACTATAGTTATTCTTTAAATAAATGAAACTAATGTAATAATGTTTCATTTCATTTCATTTTAAAAAATATGTAGAAATAACTAACAATTTCTTAAAAATCTATAACTTCATATTTTGCTGTAATAAATTCATATTTTATTTTTGAAATGTATTAATAATATTTTAAATAATGTTTCATTAATTGCTTTAGCCGAATCTTTAATTAATGGAAAATGCTAATCGTTTTCTGAATGCATTACTGAAAAGGTAATAATTAACACAAATCTTTTAATCTAACATGCTTAGAAATTTTACCAATATCCGATTATTGTGTTTAAATGATGGCGCAGCTGGAGTAGATTTGTCACTAATCGCAGAGAGAGAATGTTTGGCTGCGCCATTAAAACAGTTGCACTCATAATCTTCAAAACTTTCAAAATATTCAAATATTTCTCATTAACAGGAATAACCGACTGTAGAAATCTTTTTTTGTAAGTAGTTTCTGAATGTGGAGATTAATTTTAAAATCGGATTGTAATGTTAACGAAGAAAATGCTTAGATATACTTTAGATTATTTAAAACCGATTAACAAATTATATAAAATTTATCTCAAAATGAATATTACTTTCGATCATCAAAATGTATAAAAAATAATATTCACTGAATCATTTTATCAAATTTAGTAAATAAAATCATTCATCATTTGTTTATAAAATTAAATCCGTGGATATAAATATTATCAACATTAGTGGATAAATATATTAGAAAATAATCAGAATGGTGCGTAAACAGATATCAATATCTTCATTACATATAATGATATTCATACAGATAATGATATTAAGTAAGGATTGTATCAACAATTAATAATTAATTCAACATATTTTTTAAATAAAGTAATGTATTAGTAGAATAAGTCAGCGTATAAATTTATTAAATTGAATTTAATAAAAGAAATAGCGAAGCATTACATTTTATTCACAGTTATTTTATATTGGAAAGACATAACTTTATATTCTGGTATGAGAACATTTTTTTTGAGAAACAATACAGAGTTTTTTATTAATTTATGTCATAAGAAAAATGCTTAGTGATAAAATTTTGAGAGTGCAATTTGATAAACCCATTACATCATTTATCAAAATATAAGAATAAAGATTCAAAATAAAATATTCTAAAAATACTCATTACAAAGCAAGTTTTTTCATGAACAATATATGGAAAACAGTAGAGAATATCCAAAAAGTTTTTATAACGAATTTTCAGAAATCATTAGGAATGTTTTAATTTTTAAATATTATTTGCTCATAAAAACGGAGAAAATGACTTACTCATGAGGCAAGCTATATAGAGGAAATAATTGTCTCTCTATTTTGATTTTATATTCAATCATTTTTTATTTTGTATTTATTCACACACTTAATATTTTTATAATTTATTTTTTGATTTTTAATCACGATTGTCAAATACTTCGTTATTTAACTCACTGAGAGAGGGGTAAATTATGAGTTATAATTCAACTATTCATTAACTAATGTTTATATTTTTATTAAAAGAACATCTGCTATGATTGAATTATATGAATTATTCAAGAAGTGCTATTTATTTTCATTGATCGCTTAATATCCACTGTATTTTGTGTGATTGCATATATTTGTATTGTTAAAAACATTTCAACCAATACAAGCAATATTCTTTAACGCAAATTCTAAGCATTCAGTTTGAACCAAGTACATTTCAATAGTACCATAAGCAAGCCTTCATAGTACATCTAAGTTACAATCATCTCATTGATAGCTGAAAAGCTTTAGATGTGGTTTAAACTTTTCTTTCAATCAATATTAACTTGAGGTGAATGGAAAATTTCATCGTAAAGAGAAGCATTCAACTTTACTCTCCAATTATTAACAAAAACAATGCCGTCTAATAAAAATACTAATACGAAAAAAAATTTCTTAAACTTAACAGATTTTATTTACTCAGCAGGAAATTTTACATGACGTTTTCTGTAATTTTGTTTCAAGTTCTGTTACTTACATGAGTGAATTATATCAAAATACCAGCTATAATCTGCTTACGTTAATATTTCAATTATGAACTGAAATAATGTTAAATTGCAGTAATAAATCTTTTCATTAATTGTATAATTGTGCTTTTTTGATGTTTTCTTCAATGGATTGCAAACTATACTATTATTATACTCCTGATTATTATATTTATACTAATTGATTATACTCCTGATTATTAGATATTATTTTACTTATGAAAATCTAAGAGATAAAATTTGTCACGGATATAAAATAACCCGTATCAATCTTGTTGCTATAAATGTTATGATCGTTTTTATAAAAGAAAATCATTATGTACATATATATATATATATATATATATATATATATATATATATATATATATATATATATATATATATATATATATATATATATATATATATATATATATGTATATATATATATATATATATATATATATATATACACACATATATATATAGTTAAATAAACTGAAATTAAGTGATATGAGTCACATAATTGATATCACTAAATAAAAACAATTTTATAAGTGAATAAATATATATATGTAAATAAATATATATATGTATATATATATATATATATATATATATATATATATATATATATATATATATATATATATATATATATATATATATATATATATATATATATATATATATAGTTAAATAAACTCAAGTTAAGTGATATGTGTCACATAATTGATATCACTAAATAAAAGCAATTTTATAATTGACATGATTTATTAAAACGTAATTGCTAAAAGTAAATAAACTCCATGAGAAAAAAGGTACCACTTATAAATACTTATATATCACTTAAATATATTAAGTGATACTTAAGATGTATTTAAGTGACCTTTATTAAGGATTTTAAAAAGTTAATCCATTTTTAACTAAAGGAAAATAAATTTTATTGAGAGGAGCTCGAGTTATTCATTTTTCAATGTTATAAAGATACTTGAAAATTAATATTCTGCTCAATATTCAGGAAATATAATATTGTTTTTCTTGAAAGTCAAAAAAAAATCCTCTAACTTAACGAACTCTACTTTTAAACGGTATTTTTATTTCCAAAATAAAATTGATAAAACTGCCCAAATAAAATGTTCACAATTGGACCCCCGGGAGCTGTTCATGATAACTTTACGGCAAAGCTCAGCACCATTAGATTAAAAATCGCCTTATTGATGACTCAATTTAAAACCTCATATCCTTAAAAATGAAACTTAAAGGAACAAATTTCTAAATATTAAATATTTTTTACTCCATTTGAATTTTTGCTACTATACTACTTGATACAGCTAAAATATCTCAAATGATTTCTATTTTGGAAAAGATTAAAAATATGGTAAAAAACCATATTGTTTTGTTTTTTATATTTATCATTTTTAATCTTCAGTAAATAAGTACATCGTAAGAAATTCTCAAATCCTTAATATCTTAAGTTTTCTTTTATTTTCATTTTCTTAAAAGTTCTAAAATTGTATTTTAATATTTTTGGCTAGACTATTTGATATCATAGTCATCAGTTAGAAGTTAATGCATATGAGAGATTAATGCCAAAGATTTCCACTACTTCGTTTATCATTTTTCTCTACTTTATATTTTTATTGTTTTAATATTGTGGTTCAAATTTATGAAGTCCAATATCTCTTTCCTTATTCTTCATTAAAGATATAGTCATTATAATTCACCATTCAGTCAGTATAGTTATTTAACCCTTATATCTCCTGAAAGTTTTGAGAAAATAATATTACACATTTTTCAAATCATTTCTACTCAAAAAGAGTTCAATATATCATAAAATGATGCAATGCTCAAAAACTCAATACAAATCAATGTAATGTAAGTTTAATTTTAAAATTTAAAATTATTCGGTGATTTTTTTTTAATTTTTTATTTTTGTTTTATTTGCGAGAGTTTATGTTACAAAATGTTTGCGATCATAAACTTCTAAGCCCCTCTTAAAGCTTCATTATGAAAATGAAAGTTTTTAGAAACGTAAAGTGCATATTGAGTTGCTTTCGCTGCACGATAATTCCTCAATAATTTCTTTTTTTAAAAATTACTGCTCTCAATCTGCACTTGATTATATGTATCGTCAAAAAAAAAGAGTAAACATATGCATATAAATAACAAAAATACTGTAAAATACGAAAGTATATAATACATAGTTAGAGAAATTTTTAGAATTATTTTTTACAAAATTGTTTTGAAAATTTCTCCAACTGTATACAGAGCAATATTTTAAAAAAATCCCGACTGATGGCTGAGCTGTCTATCCCGGGTTCGAATCCCGGTTCACGCATGAGTGTTACTTTCTTTCTCTGGTCTCTCTGCGTTTCACTGTCCTTTCTTTTGTGATGATGTATGAATGTGGTCCCTTCTATAAACATGTTTGTGGTGGTATGGTGCAGGCAACGCTACTCGCCTCCGTGACTTGGTTCACAGGTGACCGCTGGGTAACGACAAACGAGTAGCAGTTACTGGCCTTGTAGTGGCACAGGTTTCGTCACCCAAGTATCCGCCGTCGCAAAAATTTTTTTTTTAAAAAATACCAGGTATCATTTTAAAAAAATGACCACAATGTGAATAAATAAGTGAAGTATTCTCTATTTTTGATTTAATTGAATTATTAAATTAAAAGTTGAAATGAATCCGCAATAAATATATAAAAAGAGAATTAAGTCAAAAATCTACAAAACAATTTAAGCAAATATGCATAACGCATGAAGCATTTACAAAAATTCATGTATTAATATATTTACAGTAAACAATCAAATGGTAAGAAATAGTTTTTTTATTTATATTCACTTATTAAAACTTCTTATGCATGTTTGGTCAAAATAAAAAATTTGCCAATGGCACGTATTTTCGTACATACATTTGAGGTAGAAACTAAAAGTATATGGAAATTGTATGTAATGCACAATCTTAATTATGGCACTCTTATATAATCAATATAATTTTCAATGATATTTTCAGAAAAATTAATCAAGTCTTTAATAATGTGTCTCTATAATAAACAAATATGGCATATTTCTTTAGATTCATCTGACTTAAATATAACAATACAGTTTTAGACTGTAGTCTGTCATTTTATAAATATATGAATAGATTGAATATGCATTATTAGTTCAAGAACTCAAAAATTATAATGAGAACAAGGTATTGCATGATTTGCTGATTCCCGCAGATCTAATTTTAGATACTTTTAAATAGAAGTATTCGTAAGCTCAATCTAAAAAGTTTCCTGCATTTTTCCAAATGTAAATATATTACAGTTCATTCTCTTCATTTCGTAAATAAATTTTTGTAACATTTAAATAATCATGTTCCCATTCAACACAATAATTTTAACACGACTGCATCTTATAGAAGTAAAGCAATAAATCTGTAGGTTATTGTATACAAAGAAAATAATTTTATTAAGAAAAATATTATTTAATATATAATACTTAAAAAAATAGAGAATTGTGTTTCATTGTGAGAAAATAGAAATACGTTTTGATTTTGTAGAATATAAAAGAAAGATGTAAACTGTGAATAAATTAATTTTTTAACATTATCCTTTATGCTCTTAAAAATAAGCTGCACAGTCAAAATAATTTTGAATTTATATCTCTACTAATTTTAAAGTTTTATTCTTTACTAGAGAATTCTTTTAAGTCCTTATTTGTTTCAATCAATTGAATTTTCGATTTTCAGCTTTTGTTTCATATAACTAGCAAAAAATGTCCTATATTCAAAATAATTTTTAAATGACCCTTTAAATCAAGTTACTATGAAAAGTTTATGTAATAACATAAATCAATTTCAATGGAAAAAATGAAAGATTCTATTTAAGTCTTTATTGTAAAGTGAAATCGAAACACTCGATTTTATAATCTCTTATTATAACTTAATACTATTTTTTTAAATGATTAGAAACCTTAATAAATTCTTAAACTGCTTTATATTGTATTTACTAACACGTTCAAAAATTTTCCCAAATACATTTGTGATTTTTGTTTCTTTTATTATATGTGCAAAAATTTTCACAAATATATTTGTGATTTTATTTCTTTTATTATAAGTGCAAAAATCTCCCCAAATGCATTTGTGATTTTTTCCATTTATTATATGTGCAAAAATTTTCACAAATATATTTGTGATTTTGTTTCTTTTATTATAAGTGCAAAAATCTCCCCAAATGCATTTGTGATTTTTTCCATTTATGATATGTGCAAAAATTTTCGCAAATATATCTGTGATTTTGTTTCTTTTATTATAAGTGCAAAAATCTTCCCAAATGCATTTGTGATTTTTTTCTCTTATTTTATGCGCAAACATTTTTCCAAATACATTTGTGATTTTGTTTCTTTTATTATGTTTCTTTGGAATTTCACGCATATGTGTCGCCACAATACCATGAGGCACACCTAATGGCATAATGTGACAAATTAAACTTCCAGAAACAAGTCTTGCTTCCAAACTAATTGACAGTTTAATTTAGAGACACCGTGAGAAATTATTAGCTCGTTTTATAGTCACTCATAAGGACAAGTAGCTTAAAAATATTTACAATAATATAAATCTTGCGATTATTGTGTGAAACATACATTAATTAAACAATTCTAGGTACACTGCTATCACTTTAAAAACAAATTTTCATAAAATGAGTTTATTGTAAATCCATCTATAATAATGTGCTTTTCAAATAATAAAAATAAAAGTTTATTTGTTTTAATAATGTAGAAGTTCACATTATTACTTATCATATTTTAAGAATTCTTATTCAACGGACAATTATATGATTTGTTATAATTCTGCATCATAAAAACAGATGATCCGTTTAACTGAAATATATGACTTCCCCGGAGAAACATATTCAATATAATTTTTGCTCTCTGACATATGAAATCTGTAAACTATGCAAGACAGTTCTGTAGAATCAATGCTTTTCATACTTGCTCTAAAGTATAAACGATTTCTCCGTAATAATATAATCACTTGATGTATGAGCTTTTAAAATCTTTCATATATATATCTTCCTTTCATTACTTCATTTTATGCAGCTAAAAATATTTTTTACTGCATTTCCTTCCCGCTTTCCGAGGCAATTTATTTCGATTTTATGATCACAGATGCGCTTCATCACTGACGACCTGTCAATTCTTTACCTTTAATATTTTTTTCTCTGTAATCCTCTTCCACGTAGAAAATGCCGATTCCAGTGTCATTTATAAGAAATGATCGTTTTAGGAGATGACGTTCCTCTTTTGTATCTTTCCTCCCTAATTTTCTTCCTTATTTTTATTGAGAGGTCAATTACTCTGAGATATTTTTCTCCCATTTATGATATTTTCTTCTTCTACACTCCGATTTAAAATGTCTTCGCTTCGAAGAGAAATCATATTGTACCTTCCTTCGCCTTCAAAGTATAGCGAAGTATAAAAGTACAAATTTGAATCGCATTTTGAAGATTTCTTTAAACTAATGAAACGAAGGCCTTTTTAAATGTGAAAGTTAATTTCTGTTTATTTAATTAAAATCATTCACGCTCTTAAAAATAGTTAATTTTGTATTCCAAATAATTTATGAAGTGTGAAAAAATATTTAAATATTAATTAAGAATGTTAAAAAATTTCTCATAATTACTTTCATAATTTAATTAAAACTGATGATTGCTATTTCAAGAGAAAAAAAAATTGATCTGCAATGAAATTTAAAATTTAATCTACTGTTGTTGTTGTTGTTGCTTATCCTCCATGTCTGACGGAGTCAGACTAGATCCACGAGTTCGTTGACTGTAAGGAAGTCGAAGACTAAAAGAGGATTGCTAAAGAGATCCTCCCTAGAGAGACCCATGCAATCCAAAAGATGCTCAGGAGAAGCCTGATGATTTTGGCACTTGGTGCAGGTGACGAAAGTTTTCCTGCCCTCGTTGAAAGTGAGGCACTTAATATGACCGCTAGCAAGTCTTGAGAGAACAGTCCGGGTACGTCTGTCACACGGGAGGTCAAGGGACAAACCCGGTTTTGATCCCTTGTACCAATTATGGGTGGGGGTGTTTTCCACTCCTCCGAGATTTTTGATTTTTCCCGGGAGTATAACTCCAGAAAAGTAAGTGTGGAAGAGGGAGTATTTGAAATCCTGCAACCCTCCTTAGCAAGATTATCGGCCATTTCATTCCCGTGGAGATTCACATGTGAAGGTATCCATTGCAAGTGAACATCATGATTAAGTGAAATGAGTTTTAATTTAAGCAGGATAGAGTTGCTGATCTTGTCGCCTACAAGAAGCCAATTACTAAGATGGTGGAGAGAACTACGGCTGTCAGACAAGATCCATAGGTCACCATAATCCTCTTCAGAAAGAATAGCTTCTAGTCCCAGGTCTATCGCAATCAATTCACTTCTGAAGACAGAGCAGTGATTGGGATTACGATGAGAAAGAGTGAATTTGGTGTGAGGGGTTTCAATATATATGCCACTACCTGCTAGAATATCAATTTTACTACCGTCAGTGAAGATTTTGATGGCATTGTTAGGAATGTGGCTTAGGTTTTCCAAGGTCAGTTGTCTAAGATGTTCTGGGATGTAGTCTTTCTTATTAACATGAGTACTTAAGTTAAAGTGAAAGTAAACCCTGGGGAGTCCTTCTGCAGGATTCAAGCAGCACTGTAATGAGTTGGATTCAACATTACTATTAGGTAGTTGAAGAGAGACGGCCAGACTGAAAGGGCTGTCCTTCTTTAATCTTTGATGATTACTCCAGCTGTTAAGATACTTGGAGGTCTTGTTGCAGAGGCCATAACTAGAGAGTTTATTATAGTATTTAACAAGACCAGCTTGTCTTCTAGTATGGAGCAGCTGCAAGTCAGCCTCAAAAAGAACAATATCAGAAGGACAGCTATGTCTTAAACCAGTGATAATCCGGGCAGCACTTAATTGAACTTGTTCTAACTTCTTAAGGTTAGTTTTGGATGCGCAACAAAAAATTGGAAACCATATTCAAGTATAGGCCGAATGAAAGTCATATATGTTGTTCTAAGGGTTGTTGCATCGGCTCCCCAGTCGCTACCCGCAATATATTTAAGAATGGTAAGACGTTTTCTACTTTTCAATACAATGTGTCAATACAATTAATCTACTGAAAGTTACAATTATAATGTCATTTTGCATTTTATTCCTTCATATGGATCAGTAGAGCTATTTTATGTTTGGCAAAGGTCTTTTAACAACTAAACCAAATCGCAAAATTTTATCACGAATATAAAAAACAAATCTATTAATCATAAACTGTAAAAGATACTTTAAAAGCATTATCAGATCAATTTGCTACTTCTCTTTAATGTACAAATATTGTAAAAATAGTAAAATTATTCATAAAAAATAAATTTTGATTTATTACAATTTGAAATCTTGCCTAGACATTTTTTTATAAATTAGATATTATCACAGTTTAAAATAAAATCCATTTCAAAAACTAAAACAAACGCTTTTTAAGTAAGATGTTGAAGAAGTAATGCAAATTCTAAGACAAAAATGTACTTTGACGTTTTAGAATGATCAATGGATCTTTACCTTTGATAACTTTAAAACGTCAAAGTAAATTTTTATCTTGCTCCCTAATTTTCTTTCTTTTAATTTTCTATTTTGGCATTCTAAAGTTTTCGATGGATGTTTTAAAAATTGAAAATATTTGAAATTTATATTTATTTGCAATATTTGAAGAAGTTAAAAAATCTGTCTATAGAAACATTATTTGTAGCATTTCTGCGAATTTTTTCCAATTCCGAAAGCGCCTTATCAGTATCCTGGTATTTTTTTTTGGACACAAGACTATTGATAATAAATGATTCCCTCCACATCCAGAGGCATTGAAGTAGATAGTGATATACC
This sequence comes from Latrodectus hesperus, assembly GCA_037975125.1. Classification (NCBI taxonomy): domain Eukaryota; kingdom Metazoa; phylum Arthropoda; class Arachnida; order Araneae; family Theridiidae; genus Latrodectus; species Latrodectus hesperus. The sequence goes on from CM075862.1 coordinate 6,221,881, forward strand.
TGGTCTATATACTGAAGAATATGCTTGATAACTCAAGCATATTCTATCTACTTTGCATATTCATAAAATACAAGATATCCTTAAATAGTTACATATTCTATGTTCTAGAGATGAAATATTAATAACAATGAATACACTAATCTATCATACATTTTTAAAAAAATCGAAAAAAAACAAAGTTCATTTAAAAGAGTAAAAAAGTTTTGATTAGAAAATTGTTTAAAAAATACATTCAAAGGTTAATAATTTTAGTTTTATATACTTTGTCGAATTTTAGATTTATATATGAGTTTGATAAAAAAAAATCCTTAAATACCTAGAAAGAAATTTTGTAACAATTAATTAAAAAGTAGCACATAAAATACATAAGAGAATAAGACGTTTTCTAGAAATACTAGCAGAATCCAACATTTTTTAATCATTATAATAATTTATCCACAACAAAAATAAAATGTATAATTTAGATAAAATCAAATCAAAACAAAAATAAAAGTTTGCTCCAATTATAAGCGAAATGTTGATATACCACAAAGTAAACAGTTTTCTGATTACTACAAAGTAAACAGTTGATTAATTTTTGTAATTTCATATATTTAACTTATAATGAGCTATGCAAATATATAAATACACGATTTCTATGAAAAAGAACAGATAAATGTTCGAAAATATTAAATAACTTTCTTTATCAAAATTAGCAAGTGACTCTCTTCTGATCAACTACAATTATATATTAGTGTCGAATCTCTCAAATGTTAACTTAAACAATCTGTCTGACAGAAAATTAACAAATTAGTAGCAAAGATTAAAACGCAATATTAAAAAAAAATAATTAACTGAAAAACAAATTACAACAAAAATTCGACCTGTAGATATAGATTGAATTAAATCTCTCCTATGATTTCTACGCAAAAAGTAATGTCTGAATTAGAAAATCACGATCAATTAAAAATTAAACATATGAATATTATATGTTTTACTGCAGAAATTATAAGTAAATTGAACAAATGATGGAGGTTTCAGTGGAAAAATGAGCACACATTTAGTTTTTGTTTCAATAAGCCAAGCACCCTCTCTATTGTTTACTTAGTACATCGATTATTTATTGTTATATTATTTCCATTGTATTTATAGTATATCGATTAGTTTCTTTGTAGATCGATCGCGTCTTTTCCCTAAATATAATCTTATAGATTTTTAAGTGCAGCTGGGTAATCATTAAAATTACTGGACTATTATGTATGCTATACATTAATTTTAGACAATTCAGAATATAATGCTAATGAATGTTGAAAATATAATGCTAAAATTCACATCAGTATGTTAGAGAGAGGGAATAAGTTTGATATATTCAGATTTTGACTAGAAGCTGAAGATAAAATGCTTTGCAAACATGTTATGACAGGAAATTCAAGAGTGACCATGCAAAACCTTTCTATTAATTAATTTTTATTGTCAGTCTTCCCATTATGTATTGACATAATATACATATGATTATAGAAATTATTGGAATGACTTTACAATAAAAAGTGTTTGCCTTAAACTTTTTAGATGTGTTATGTTGATATTGTTGACTTATTCTCTTTAAATATCTGACGTTTGTCAGGTCAACACCAATAAATTGTTGACAGTTAGAAAGTCAATGACTAGCGGGGGATCTGAGGATAAATCCACCGGGTAAGTCTGACGCAACCCAGAATATGTTTTGGTGAGGCTGGATGAAAGCATTTTTTACGAGTGAGATGTTTTTTTGTACACAAAATCATATGGAGGAGTTAATGTGTAGCCTCTGTTGGACCGAGGTCAGAAACACCCATGGACAAATCCAGTGGTGGAAGTCTGTCTATGCTTCATTGCCTGCAGGTCTCAGCTGAGCGTAATGGAACGGCCTTTACGTCTTAGAGATCCTACCAGAATTCTCTCCCGAAGTATTTTGCCCGTTCCGCCCAGGTACACCCCCTCTCCGACTTTAAGGATACGTGCAGGACTTGGGGGGTTATTCATGTTTTTAAGTATTGTTAGATGCCTTACACATTTATAAAGTAAATTGGTTTATTATAAAGCAAACGAGAGCTCTGTTATCATCCAAAAAAACTATGACATGCAGGTACATACAAAAAGATTTTATGGAGGCTCAATGTATATTAAAATGTCTATGAGGAAAAAAATTGCTCTTGAAAATTCTAATGACACGGGTTACTTAAGAAATGAATCATTAAGAGTAAAGAACAAATTAAGTTACATCACTCCGTAATTTTCACAAAAAGTCAATACAAAATCAAGCGTTTCATTGTTAATTGAGTCATATTGTATATTTTATAGTTCTTATTTCTAATGAGTTAGCAATTTATAGACTCCTATACAATAAAGAAATAGATGAATAGAGTACTTTTATACACCTCTATGGGTGTTCACAATAAATGAGTCAAATATTACTGAGTTACTATGTTGTAACAAAAAGTTTTGTCGTGCTGAGTCATTATCACTTAATGAAGAGGTGAGAGTTTTCATTAATCAGTCATGTATGACATAGCTACTGGTATTTATAAAGAACGAGTAACGTTATTTTGAAGGATTTGGTCATAGATAAGAAGAAATTTTGTTGAATATGATACCTAGAACTCATGCAAAATTTAAATCATATGTACATTTTATAAAAAAATATGTAGAGTCTATTAGATAATTAAAATATTTATTTTAAATGCAAATTTTCTCGATGCTTGAAATTGATTCTTTTAATTCAATCTCCAAGACAAAGTATCCGTATATTTCTTACAATTTACAAAATAATAGGGACTCAAAATACGTAATTGTTTTGGAAAAATTAAAGTGTAAAATTCAAAATATTTCTTGGAATGTTCAAAAAATATTAACTGGTAGACAGTTTTCTTTACGAGTAAGCAAATTGTCAACTTTTTAGTAGATAGGAGCATGTTTATAGAGACAGCTTGAGGTAGTAAAAAATGAATTTTATATTTGCTTGCGATATTATGAACAGATTATATATTTATTGAGAAAGAAGATTTCCTACTACTAATGGTCTATTTGAAACTTCCACATCTACTCTCATTAAAGTTCTTTTGCCTTTGTCTCAGAAATTGCTGAATATTATAAACAATATGTAAGTAATTTAACGATTATTCATTGATAAATAATATTTTATATAAAAAACACAAATTGAGGAGCGTTTGTTTTGTTTATTATGATTATATGATATAAATCCTTTTGCTTTGAAGTTCCATCAAAATTTTACTTTTGTTTCTAAAACTGGTATAGTTAGTTTTTTTTTTTTGTCAGAATTGATTTTTTATTGCAGCTCTAACCATATGTCAATTTTTATATATAAATTTCTTCTGGCAGAAAATAAGTGTTTTATGTTTTAATAATATGTATTTGGTTGGTTTAGAATACAAAAATAAATTTTATTATAATAAAGTCCAAGAAAAATTCTTACCAAAAATCATGGAAATGTCACTCTTAATTGTTCAGTTGTTTTATGATTGGAGATTGCAATAGTATTGACAAATAAGTTAAATTTATTATAAGCATAATCTGAAAAAGAGATTTCTGAGAGAGAGAGAGAAAATTTCTTGTTCTTGAAAATTTTTCTTGTTTTTCTTGTTGAAATTTTCTAATGTTCAAAAAAAAAATAATTTTTTTGGACTTAGCGCAGATTTCATGTTGTTTCACAAGATTCAAAAACAATATATATATAAACCTTACATAAATAAAAACATGAAAGTGAATATAAAAATTTTGTCTAACTTAAAATCTAGGAAAAAAAACTCGTTGATTTCATTAGTGGTGTCTTTACACATCATATTTTTAACAGTAAACAGTTTGGTACTTTTCCATTATACCAATGCTAATGAATCTAAAGAAATGGTATTTTCTTAAGGAGAAGCAAAAATAATATGACATAGATATGATGATTTTAATAGCTCAGAACTTTATTTTAAATCTGATATATACCAAATGATGCCAATTGAATTGACAGATAAGTGATAAATAAAGCTAAACCTAATAAATGCTAAAAAAATCTAAAGCTAGTTGGTGCAAAAAATGTCGACATTTTTGTAGGTTATAAGGGACATTATAGCAATATTTAATTTTGTTTCATTGAAACAAAATGCTGTAACATTATGCCTATGCAATTGAACATTGATACGTTTGTTTTAGTCAGTTTCTACCAGACATAAACATTGTCGTTTAAATCAATTTTGCCCATAAGAAAAATCATTTAGTTGATAAATTAAAAATAAAATAGTTCAATTAATTTTAGAATTTTTTAAAAAGTAAACATTTTTAAACAATATAGGGTGCAAATGGAACATTGAAGGCAGTAATTTACAATTATTTTCTTTCTCTTCACAAGGATTATTGAAGTGGCTGTAATGGAAAAGTACCGACAATTTAACAATGCTGGCCACCGTAAATGCAAAGCCCCAAGGAAGTGGGCGAATAACATGAAATTTAGAACATGCATTTGCGGAGGTGAGATATACAAATCATTAGAATTTCAGCGCAGACGCTCATCACGCGCGGCTGTGGCAAAACTTCAAAGCGCTTGGAGATTTTGATTATTTCAAATTCAGCAATTTTTTTTAAAGGTAAATTATACCTTTTAGAAAACAGCGCTCATTTTTCCGAGTTAGACAGAGGAAGGATAGTGGCATAGCAAGATTGTGGATTATCTTTCTGAAAAATTGGTAGTCGTGTTCGACGAAACCAAAAAAATGTAATGCGAATGTGTGATAGTTGGATGCAGGAAGGTACGACAGACCCACGTGTTCGATCGCATTCACCTCAGTGCACCACTTCACATGATGACAGGCAAATAGTGCACATGGCAGTGAAGGATCGCTCAGCCACATCACAAAATATAGCGCAGCACATTCAGTCAGTAACGCATCATCCTGTGTCTGCGCAAACCATTCGATGCCGTTTACAGCAGAGTAGTCTGTCCGTAAGTCATTCATTGCTTCTTCTACCCTTGACGCAGAACCTCAGACGTCTCTGCCATCAATGGTGTGATGAAAGAAAGATGTGGGCGGCAGAATAGAATGAAATTGTCTTTACTGACGAGTCATGCTTCTGTCTGAAACACCACGAGGGTCGCATTCGAGTTTCAAGACACCGTCGAGAGAGGATGCTGAACAGGTGAGTTATGCACCTCCACACTGGTTATGAACAGGATAATATGGTATGGGCTGGTATTAAAAATCATACTGGCACTCCTATAGTACGCATTGCTGGTACTTTAAACAGCCAAGGCTACATCTCCGAGGTGTTGGATCCATTTGTCCTTTCTTACCTTCAGGGATTGCTCGACACCATATTTCAACAGGATAATGTGTGACCACAAGTGGCACGCATTGTCCAAGCGCTCTTCGTCAATTGCCAGATTGAATTGCTATCCTAGCCATCTCGCTCTTTGGTTCTTTCACCGACAGAAAACATATTGTTCATGGTTGCTCAGTAATTGAACCAGATAACATCTCCAGCTGCCACACCAGATCAACTTTGGCAACGTGTAAAAGCTGATTGGTCGTCTGTACACTCCAAGATCACACCCAAAGTCTCTTCGAATCCATTCCGAGACGTGTGGCAGTGGTGATCTTCAACAATGGCGACTATCTTGGCTTCTGATTTTGGCAAGAACCACACTTCACAGACGGCCATAAATTTAATCATTGATACATAGTCAACATGTTATCTACAAAATGAATTTTGTTGTGATATATCTTGTCTTTTTTATGTTGCAATTTGAGAGTCCAGCAGTGAAGTTAAACTTTGAAAATTTCAAAAGACACATTTTTAAAATGCGGAATAATAACTGGCTGAATAAAATATCGATACAAAATTGATATTTTGTAGACAATATGCAGAATTGCATGTATAAGATTTAAATCAAGTGTAAAATTAATATTTTACTGAATAAAATAAAGTTGATATATTTAAAAATGATTTGCTTTTGTATGTTTTAATACAAGAATTACAAACAATAATATAGTGAATTATGATTTGCTTAAATTCTTAATAGTTAAAAGAACAGTAAAGATACCAATATTTATTTAAATTCTTAACAGTTGAAAGAACAGTAAAGATATCAATATATAACACACACTTCAATGTTTAATTCTAAAATAACAATCTTTCTTTCGTTGGATAGAGGTTAAGCGATGTTTGCCTTCACTTAATAATGACCTAATGGGGACTAAAGTTACCCAATGGGACTTGTGTTGAAAAGCTTTACTTATTTTTTTTACATTGTTCAAGGCTCTTTTTAGAAGTTTTTTTTGAGTATTCATTCAAAGCTTTCAAAAGAAGCTAATCTCAAAGAAAAAGTTTTCATCTTCATTGTTTGAGTTTCTTCAATGCTTTTTCATCGCGTTTATAGCAAAGATTACATGCTTTTTTCTTGTTCGTTGTTTTAAAAATGAAAATTAACAACAAAATTTTAATTTTGTTTTCTGATCCTACAAAAATATTTCTTTCTCAATTGAATACTTTAGAATATAGTTTGTTATTATTTAAATATAATATCCCTATTGACAATTTTGGTCTCAGTAATCTCCTGTAGATACTGGTAATTTCTTTAATGTTTACATGCTTTGTTTGTTGCACTCTAGAATTTTCATAAGAAAATAATTTTTGAAATTCATATAGTGTTTTTATGCTACTTTTGACTTTTAAAATTACGTTTTCATTATTTGCTAAATCATAGTTATTTCGTAAGAAACTGATTCCTCTCATGAATTAAGATTCTAATTTTGAGCAAGTGATATTTCTTAGCTTTCACTAAAAATGCAAAGAATATTAGTGTTTTCAATGTGATACTTTGATATAAAAAATCTTTTCCTGTGGACAGATTTCCAATTTTTTTGAAAAATTACTATTTATTTCCTTTAAGATAATTAACTATTCTACATTATTGCTCTATATTATTGTTGTAAAATAAAGTAAAACTATTATAAAATAATTTTTCTGCAAATGTTTCATAAAATAACAGTTTAAACTAATAGTAATTATAGTATTTCCATTGAATAAGCTTGTTGATTTCTGGCTATCGTATAACATGGGAAATGAAAGTGAGGAATTGAAAAAAAAATAATTTTAAAGAAAATTTATCAAAAATAATAAAATTTTGAAGAATTATATTGGGTGATAATTTAGCTAAGTTTAAATATAGTGTGAAACTGGAAAAAAATTGAACAAAAAAAAATACAAATATAAAATGTTTTCATTCAACAAGAAATGAAAAAAAAAACACATCAATAAATCAGCGAGTTACCACTTTATATACATACATAACTGTGTGGGGAGACCCCGGACTGTTAACAGGTGTCGTCTCCCCTACACCTAGTGTGCTCCTCACCACAATTAGGTCCATGAAGCCTCCACCATCGCGGCATTTATAAAGGCAAACAAATTGTCTTAACAAATTGGTAACAAGAAGTTACAACACATTTTAAGAGGTTTTAAGCCCTTTTAAACATCAGGCAATAGCATTAAATATTTTCTCCGAGTTAAAAGCCTCTGTATATAGTAAAATAAAAGGAAAAAGTTCTAGAAATTCTAATGTTAAATAAGATGTATAAAATGCTTAACTGTGTTTGTGTGTGAAATTAAATACATTCTATGCCTATCATTGATCTGTAAATTAAAAATACTTACATAAGTAAAGCAATAAGAAGCTACATGCGTCTTTAGTGTTACAATAATTTATAACTTATTACTTTATCTAATCACAGAATCCCCATACTTTACGATCTTAATAATTTATGTTTCACTGTGTCATTTGCTACACACAGTAAAGATGACAATATATAGCAGAAATAAATAGAACAAAACCACTACCAGGCTGAGTGGAAAGAATGTATCTGTTGATGAATTTTAACTAAGATTAAATACATTGACTATGAAATATTGCTTAAGTTTCAATAGTTTAAATACTGGGCTCGACTGGCCACTCATAGGGATAACAAGAATTTATTTCCAAAGTGCAATCTAATAAAGTTGAATCAAAACTTCCTGATAGTAAACTAAAAACACATTCCAAATTGTATTCTTCCAACAGTGCTTTAACAATTTCAATTGCATCATAAAATGAAAGCATTCTATTGGTTAAATTTGGATTGATTAGAAAATGATAATTTTCAATAAAAATGCAAAAAATAATCTATTGCAGTTTTCATGAATCTATTTATATTCGAATACATATTATTAATGGAGATTTGCAAAGAAATAATTAGCTTATAATGAAGTTAGGGCTTCCTTAATTTTACCTACTTCTATATGATAAATAAAAATAATAATTTTACATGATTGGAATATGGCTTGCATCTAATGCTAAAGTAGTGATATTAATATAAATTTTCATATAAATTTTCTTAAACTTGTTGAAGAACATTTTTTCTAACATTGGGTATTATTTCACTATTTTAGTATTTTATGAAGATTCAGTCTTCTTTTATTCAAATTACTCAAAAATAATATAAACTATTTTCCATACTGAAATACATATTTTATATATTAAAAGCACAATACGTATGTCCTGTTTTAAGATTTTCCTTGTAATTAATTTAATGGTGATATGGAAGAAAATTGTGGAAAAATTGTATAGATTTTCAATTTAATAAAGTTTACTTGTTTACTTTTGGGTATCATTATTAATAATATTTTTTATTGATTATTACATTATTTCTTTTCATTCAGACATATGAGTGCAATACGTTATATGAATTTAGGAAACAGATCGTAGTAAATAATGGTGGAAAATTTATGAATGAATTAGAAGTAAAGAAACACTTTTAACCATAGATATCTTTATTATTTATAAGTCAGTTTAGCATAAAAGCATCTATTAGCTCAGAAATTATACTTTAAATTATTTTTGTGTTATAGATAAATTTATTTAAGATATGTTATGGCTAATGCATTTAGTATAAAGTTTTATATTCCTGTACTGTTTAATACAACATACCAGACCATTCAGTACAAAAAGGAAGAGACTCTTAACGACAAAACCCCAACCAATTCAGAGTTTCATTGCTATTATCGGGCTTCTAGGGATAAAACTAGCAGTTAGAGACACGAAGCGATAGTATAACCCCATTCTGGGGAGATTATTACAGGCAAAGTTAGGGATGAGGGAAAACAATTTCTTCCAAGAGCTGTCTAGCGCTAAATCTTTAGCAAAGGAAGAAGGGGAGCAAAAAAAACTTTCCCTGTGTTTATGGATGAGAGGGTATAGAGGCTACAGAAAGAAAGTAATATTGGGGGTTCGACAGATAAGAAACCTTCGTGATTGATGACGTATTCTTTCGAACCGTAGAGAAATTGTCTTTGGGTGATGTGAATGCAATGAAACTGAATATTTAGGTTAGAGTCATTCTCTCTCCTTCTTGGAAGAAAAAGGTTTAAAAAAATACCTTGAGAGATAAGAGAAGAGTCTTCTACGCTTACCCCATTAGAATAAAACTTTTTAAAAACAAACAAGTTATCTTTGTGGTTTATGTAATGTTCCTATCTAACATAATTTTGTAGGAAAAATTAGCAAAGATTAAAAAGTTTTTTCTCGTTTGTGTGACAAAATTGTTCAGACCAACATTTTTTTAAGTAATCATATTTGATGAAACTTTCTTTAGAAAATTTATTAATTGGGTTCTTAAAGGTGTAACTGTTAGAATGGAAATAAGTTGGCATAATTTATTTATTTTAAGAAATTTGAATAAGCATTTTCTTCCTGTTTATCTAGAATTGAAATATTTATTACTTTCAAAAAGAATTTATTTTGTTTAATATCTAGATACACAAATTATTGCTTTATATTATCAAAATTACATAACTTAGAAAATTTTAACTAACGCTTATGTACACGTATGAGGGAAAAATGATTTAAAGTATTAAAATGATTTTTAGTGTTTTAATTAGCATTTCAGGAAAACTTAGTATCTGTTTATAAACACAAACTGAGAATAATGTAAGAAAAAACAATGAAGTGTTTGAATTTAGTTAATACACTGAAAATAATAAAAGTTAATTTTAAATAATTTAAAATTAAATAGTTTGAGAGCATCATGAGGTATGAAAAAATTGTGTAGTCATAAGGAATAAATTGTAATGGAATAAAATGAAATATGAAATAAATGATTGCAAAATTTCCAATTCTTTTTTAAATGTTGGCTGTTATTTTAAAAGGAAATTTTACATAAAAAACACAGGTTAATCAAGAAATTAAAAATAATCATAAAACGTTGATTTTTTCAAAAATTATATCATATATTTTGTAGACAGAAAAAAATAGAAGGTTTAAATTGTATAATTATAAAGTGGGAAATAATAAGCAGTAAAGGATATTTTTAAAGAAAATTCAAAATCAAGCTTATGTTACCGTGCTAAATGCACAAATTAAAGATGAAAAGTTAATTTTAATGAAGTTAATTACAATTGTTACAACATTTAACTAACAAATTCTTATCACTGAAATTGCATTTTAAATGTAACAAATAATTTAATACAAATGAAATTATTACTAAGAATGTCAAAAGGACACATTTTGAATTGGCTGATAGTAGACACTTTTTAATTTATTGAATTTTTTTAAATAATTGCATAGTATTCTCTTAAATTTTAATCTTGATAAATGATTTAAGTATATATTTGTTTTCCACTTGATGTAGTGAAATTCAATATACTTTCCTGATTGAATATATAATATGTCAGGAACATGTTTTCTTGGTACAACACATCATGGCAATAATAATTTAGGAAATTTTCTAACGAAAAAAATCTAAGATGATTTTTACTAAATTTTATGCATTTTAAAAGTTAAGTATTTAAGAAAATAAGTATTTATCAAAGAAATGAAAGAAAATTTACATCGTATTACAATACATCATAATTAAAATTGAATAACCTATTAAAGTTATTCGGAATAATTTATGTAGAAGCAAAATCTTACTGATATCATACATCAGTAAAAATGTAGCTTAAAAACTGTATATTGGTTCACAAATTTCCTACTACTAAGAATTATATAAGTATTTATCAATAAGTAATTAATAAGTAATAAAATAAGTATTTATCAAAGAAATGAAAGAAAATTTACATCGTATTACATCATAATTAAAATTGAATAACCTATTAAAGTTATTCGGAATAATTTATGTAGAAGCAAAATCTTACAGATATTATACATTAGTAAAAATGTAGCTTAAAAACTGTATATTGGTTCACAGATTTCCTACTACTAAGAACTATATAAGTATTTATCAATAAGTAATTAATAAGTAATGAAATAAGTATTTATCAAAGAAATGAAAGAAAATTTACATCGTATTACAATACATCATAATTAAAATTGAATAACCTATTAAAGTTATTCGGAATAATTTATGTAGAAGAAAAATCTTACAGATATCATACATCAGTAAAAATGTAGCTTAGAAACTGTATATTGGTACATATACAGATTGGTACATATACAGATAAACAGATTTCCTACTACTAAGAACTATATAAGTATTTATCAATAAGTAATTAATAAGTAATAAAATAAGTATTTATCAAAGAAATGAAAGAAAATTTACATCGTATTACAATACATCATAATTAAAATTGAATAACCTATTAAAGTTATTCGGAATAATTTATGTAGAAGCAAAATCTTACAGATATCATACATTAGTAAAAATGTAGCTTAAAAACTGTATATTGGTTCACAGATTTCCTACTACTAAGAACTATATAAGTATTTATCAATAAGTAATTAATAAGTAATGAAATAAGTATTTATCAAAGAAATGAAAGAAAATTTACATCGTATTACAATACATCATAATTAAAATTGAATAACCTATTAAAGTTATTCGGAATAATTTATGTAGAAGAAAAATCTTACAGATATCATACATCAGTAAAAATGTAGCTTAGAAACTGTATATTGGTACATATACAGATTGGTACATATACAGATAAACAGATTTCCTACTACTAAGAACTATATAAGTATTTATCAATAAGTAATTAATAAGTAATAAAATAAGTATTTATCAAAGAAATGAAAGAAAATTTACATCGTATTACAATACATCATAATTAAAATTGAATAACCTATTAAAGTTATTCGGAATAATTTATGTAGAAGAAAAATCTTACAGATATCATACATCAGTAAAAATGTAGCTTAGAAACTGTATATTGGTACATATACAGATTGGTACATATACAGATAAACAGATTTCCTACTACTAAGAACTATATAAGTATTTATCAATAAGTAATTAATAAGTAATAAAATAAGTATTTATCAAAGAAATGAAAGAAAATTTACATCGTATTACAATACATCATAATTAAAATTGAATAACCTATTAAAGTTATTCGGAATAATTTATGTAGAAGAAAAATCTTACAGATATCATACATCAGTAAAAATGTAGCTTAGAAACTGTATATTGGTACATATACAGATTGGTACATATACAGATAAACAGATTTCCTACTACTAAGAACTATATAAGTATTTATCAATAAGTAATTAATAAGTAATAAAATAAGTATTTATCAAAGAAATGAAAGAAAATTTACATCGTATTACAATACATCATAATTAAAATTGAATAACCTATTAAAGTTATTCGGAATAATTTATGTAGAAGAAAAATCTTACAGATATCATACATCAGTAAAAATGTAGCTTAGAAACTGTATATTGGTACATATACAGATTGGTACATATACAGATAAACAGATTTCCTACTACTAAGAACTATATAAGTATTTATCAATAAGTAATTAATAAGTAATAAAATAAGTATTTATCAAAGAAATGAAAGAAAATTTACATCGTATTACAATACATCATAATTAAAATTGAATAACCTATTAAAGTTATTCGGAATAATTTATGTAGAAGCAAAATCTTACAGATATCATACATTAGTAAAAATGTAGCTTAAAAACTGTATATTGGTTCACAGATTTCCTACTACTAAGAACTATATAAGTATTTATCAATAAGTAATTAATAAGTAATGAAATAAGTATTTATCAAAGAAATGAAAGAAAATTTACATCGTATTACAATACATCATAATTAAAATTGAATAACCTATTAAAGTTATTCGGAATAATTTATGTAGAAGAAAAATCTTACAGATATCATACATCAGTAAAAATGTAGCTTAGAAACTGTATATTGGTACATATACAGATTGGTACATATACAGATAAACAGATTTCCTACTACTAAGAACTATATAAGTATTTATCAATAAGTAATTAATAAGTAATGAAATAAGTATTTATCAAAGAAATGAAAGAAAATTTACATCGTATTACAATACATCATAATTAAAATTGAATAACCTATTAAAGTTATTCGGAATAATTTATGTAGAAGAAAAATCTTACAGATATCATACATCAGTAAAAATGTAGCTTAGAAACTGTATATTGGTACATATACAGATTGGTACATATACAGATAAACAGATTTCCTACTACTAAGAACTATATAAGTATTTATCAATAAGTAATTAATAAGTAATAAAATAAGTATTTATCAAAGAAATGAAAGAAAATTTACATCGTATTACAATACATCATAATTAAAATTGAATAACCTATTAAAGTTATTCGGAATAATTTATGTAGAAGCAAAATCTTACAGATATCATACATTAGTAAAAATGTAGCTTAAAAACTGTATATTGGTTCACAGATTTCCTACTACTAAGAACTATATAAGTATTTATCAATAAGTAATTAATAAGTAATGAAATAAGTATTTATCAAAGAAATGAAAGAAAATTTACATCGTATTACAATACATCATAATTAAAATTGAATAACCTATTAAAGTTATTCGGAATAATTTATGTAGAAGAAAAATCTTACAGATATCATACATCAGTAAAAATGTAGCTTAGAAACTGTATATTGGTACATATACAGATTGGTACATATACAGATAAACAGATTTCCTACTACTAAGAACTATATAAGTATTTATCAATAAGTAATTAATAAGTAATAAAATAAGTATTTATCAAAGAAATGAAAGAAAATTTACATCGTATTACAATACATCATAATTAAAATTGAATAACCTATTAAAGTTATTCGGAATAATTTATGTAGAAGCAAAATCTTACAGATATCATACATTAGTAAAAATGTAGCTTAAAAACTGTATATTGGTTCACAGATTTCCTACTACTAAGAACTATATAAGTATTTATCAATAAGTAATTAATAAGTAATGAAATAAGTATTTATCAAAGAAATGAAAGAAAATTTACATCGTATTACAATACATCATAATTAAAATTGAATAACCTATTAAAGTTATTCGGAATAATTTATGTAGAAGAAAAATCTTACAGATATCATACATCAGTAAAAATGTAGCTTAGAAACTGTATATTGGTACATATACAGATTGGTACATATACAGATAAACAGATTTCCTACTACTAAGAACTATATAAGTATTTATCAATAAGTAATTAATAAGTAATAAAATAAGTATTTATCAAAGAAATGAAAGAAAATTTACATCGTATTACAATACATCATAATTAAAATTGAATAACCTATTAAAGTTATTCGGAATAATTTATGTAGAAGCAAAATCTTACAGATATCATACATTAGTAAAAATGTAGCTTAAAAACTGTATATTGGTTCACAGATTTCCTACTACTAAGAACTATATAAGTATTTATCAATAAGTAATTAATAAGTAATGAAATAAGTATTTATCAAAGAAATGAAAGAAAATTTACATCGTATTACAATACATCATAATTAAAATTGAATAACCTATTAAAGTTATTCGGAATAATTTATGTAGAAGAAAAATCTTACAGATATCATACATCAGTAAAAATGTAGCTTAGAAACTGTATATTGGTACATATACAGATTGGTACATATACAGATAAACAGATTTCCTACTACTAAGAACTATATAAGTATTTATCAATAAGTAATTAATAAGTAATAAAATAAGTATTTATCAAAGAAATGAAAGAAAATTTACATCGTATTACAATACATCATAATTAAAATTGAATAACCTATTAAAGTTATTCGGAATAATTTATGTAGAAGCAAAATCTTACAGATATCATACATTAGTAAAAATGTAGCTTAAAAACTGTATATTGGTTCACAGATTTCCTACTACTAAGAACTATATAAGTATTTATCAATAAGTAATTAATAAGTAATGAAATAAGTATTTATCAAAGAAATGAAAGAAAATTTACATCGTATTACAATACATCATAATTAAAATTGAATAACCTATTAAAGTTATTCGGAATAATTTATGTAGAAGAAAAATCTTACAGATATCATACATCAGTAAAAATGTAGCTTAGAAACTGTATATTGGTACATATACAGATTGGTACATATACAGATAAACAGATTTCCTACTACTAAGAACTATATAAGTATTTATCAATAAGTAATTAATAAGTAATAAAATAAGTATTTATCAAAGAAATGAAAGAAAATTTACATCGTATTACAATACATCATAATTAAAATTGAATAACCTATTAAAGTTATTCGGAATAATTTATGTAGAAGCAAAATCTTACAGATATCATACATTAGTAAAAATGTAGCTTAAAAACTGTATATTGGTTCACAGATTTCCTACTACTAAGAACTATATAAGTATTTATCAATAAGTAATTAATAAGTAATGAAATAAGTATTTATCAAAGAAATGAAAGAAAATTTACATCGTATTACAATACATCATAATTAAAATTGAATAACCTATTAAAGTTATTCGGAATAATTTATGTAGAAGAAAAATCTTACAGATATCATACATCAGTAAAAATGTAGCTTAGAAACTGTATATTGGTACATATACAGATTGGTACATATACAGATAAACAGATTTCCTACTACTAAGAACTATATAAGTATTTATCAATAAGTAATTAATAAGTAATAAAATAAGTATTTATCAAAGAAATGAAAGAAAATTTACATCGTATTACAATACATCATAATTAAAATTGAATAACCTATTAAAGTTATTCGGAATAATTTATGTAGAAGCAAAATCTTACAGATATCATACATCAGTAAAAATGTAGCTTAAAAACTGTATATTGGTTCACAGATTTCCTACTACTAAGAACTATATAAGTATTTATCAATAAGTAATTAATAAGTAATGAAATAAGTATTTATCAAAGAAATGAAAGAAAATTTACATCGTATTACAATACATCATAATTAAAATTGAATAACCTATTAAAGTTATTCGGAATAATTTATGTAGAAGAAAAATCTTACAGATATCATACATCAGTAAAAATGTAGCTTAGAAACTGTATATTGGTACATATACAGATTGGTACATATACAGATAAACAGATTTCCTACTACTAAGAACTATATAAGTATTTATCAATAAGTAATTAATAAGTAATAAAATAAGTATTTATCAAAGAAATGAAAGAAAATTTACATCGTATTACAATACATCATAATTAAAATTGAATAACCTATTAAAGTTATTCGGAATAATTTATGTAGAAGAAAAATCTTACAGATATCATACATCAGTAAAAATGTAGCTTAAAAACTGTATATTGGTTCACAGATTTCCTACTACTAAGAACTATATAAGTATTTATCAATAAGTAATTAATAAGTAATGAAATAAGTATTTATCAAAGAAATGAAAGAAAATTTACATCGTATTACAATACATCATAATTAAAATTGAATAACCTATTAAAGTTATTCGGAATAATTTATGTAGAAGAAAAATCTTACAGATATCATACATCAGTAAAAATGTAGCTTAAAAACTGTATATTGGTTCACAGATTTCCTACTACTAAGAACTATATAAGTATTTATCAATAAGTAATTAATAAGTAATGAAATAAGTATTTATCAAAGAAATGAAAGAAAATTTACATCGTATTACAATACATCATAATTAAAATTGAATAACCTATTAAAGTTATTCGGAATAATTTATGTAGAAGCAAAATCTTACAGATATCATACATCAGTAAAAATGTAGCTTAAAAACTGTATATTGGTTCACAGATTTCCTACTACTAAGAACTATATAAGTATTTATCAATAAGTAATTAATAAGTAATGAAATAAGTATTTATCAAAGAAATGAAAGAAAATTTACATCGTATTACAATACATCATAATTAAAATTGAATAACCTATTAAAGTTATTCGGAATAATTTATGTAGAAGCAAAATCTTACAGATATCATACATCAGTAAAAATGTAGCTTAAAAACTGTATATTGGTTCACAGATTTCCTACTACTAAGAACTATATAAGTATTTATCAATAAGTAATTAATAAGTAATGAAATAAGTATTTATCAAAGAAATGAAAGAAAATTTACATCGTATTACAATACATCATAATTAAAATTGAATAACCTATTAAAGTTATTCGGAATAATTTATGTAGAAGCAAAATCTTACAGATATCATACATCAGTAAAAATGTAGCTTAAAAACTGTATATTGGTTCACAGATTTCCTACTACTAAGAACTATATAAGTATTTATCAATAAGTAATTAATAAGTAATGAAATAAGTATTTATCAAAGAAATGAAAGAAAATTTACATCGTATTACAATACATCATAATTAAAATTGAATAACCTATTAAAGTTATTCGGAATAATTTATGTAGAAGCAAAATCTTACAGATATCATACATCAGTAAAAATGTAGCTTAAAAACTGTATATTGGTTCACAGATTTCCTACTACTAAGAACTATATAAGTATTTATCAATAAGTAATTAATAAGTAATGAAATAAGTATTTATCAAAGAAATGAAAGAAAATTTACATCGTATTACAATACATCATAATTAAAATTGAATAACCTATTAAAGTTATTCGGAATAATTTATGTAGAAGCAAAATCTTACAGATATCATACATCAGTAAAAATGTAGCTTAAAAACTGTATATTGGTTCACAGATTTCCTACTACTAAGAACTATATAAGTATTTATCAATAAGTAGTTAATAAGTAATGAAATAAGTATTTATCAAAGAAATGAAAGAAAATTTACATCGTATTACAATACATCATAATTAAAATTGAATAACCTATTAAAGTTATTCGGAATAATTTATGTAGAAGCAAAATCTTACAGATATCATACATCAGTAAAAATGTAGCTTAAAAACTGTATATTGGTTCACAGATTTCCTACTACTAAGAACTATATAAGTATTTATCAATAAGTAATTAATAAGTAATGAAATAAGTATTTATCAAAGAAATGAAAGAAAATTTACATCGTATTACAATACATCATAATTAAAATTGAATAACCTATTAAAGTTATTCGGAATAATTTATGTAGAAGCAAAATCTTACAGATATCATACATCAGTAAAAATGTAGCTTAAAAACTGTATATTGGTTCACAGATTTCCTACTACTAAGAACTATATAAGTATTTATCAATAAGTAATTAATAAGTAATGAAATAAGTATTTATCAAAGAAATGAAAGAAAATTTACATCGTATTACAATACATCATAATTAAAATTGAATAACCTATTAAAGTTATTCGGAATAATTTATGTAGAAGCAAAATCTTACAGATATCATACATCAGTAAAAATGTAGCTTAAAAACTGTATATTGGTTCACAGATTTCCTACTACTAAGAACTATATAAGTATTTATCAATAAGTAATTAATAAGTAATGAAATAAGTATTTATCAAAGAAATGAAAGAAAATTTACATCGTATTACAATACATCATAATTAAAATTGAATAACCTATTAAAGTTATTCGGAATAATTTATGTAGAAGCAAAATCTTACAGATATCATACATCAGTAAAAATGTAGCTTAAAAACTGTATATTGGTTCACAGATTTCCTACTACTAAGAACTATATAAGTATTTATCAATAAGTAATTAATAAGTAATGAAATAAGTATTTATCAAAGAAATGAAAGAAAATTTACATCGTATTACAATACATCATAATTAAAATTGAATAACCTATTAAAGTTATTCGGAATAATTTATGTAGAAGCAAAATCTTACAGATATCATACATCAGTAAAAATGTAGCTTAAAAACTGTATATTGGTTCACAGATTTCCTACTACTAAGAACTATATAAGTATTTATCAATAAGTAATTAATAAGTAATGAAATAAGTATTTATCAAAGAAATGAAAGAAAATTTACATCGTATTACAATACATCATAATTAAAATTGAATAACCTATTAAAGTTATTCGGAATAATTTATGTAGAAGCAAAATCTTACAGATATCATACATCAGTAAAAATGTAGCTTAAAAACTGTATATTGGTTCACAGATTTCCTACTACTAAGAACTATATAAGTATTTATCAATAAGTAATTAATAAGTAATGAAATAAGTATTTATCAAAGAAATGAAAGAAAATTTACATCGTATTACAATACATCATAATTAAAATTGAATAACCTATTAAAGTTATTCGGAATAATTTATGTAGAAGCAAAATCTTACAGATATCATACATCAGTAAAAATGTAGCTTAAAAACTGTATATTGGTTCACAGATTTCCTACTACTAAGAACTATATAAGTATTTATCAATAAGTAATTAATAAGTAATGAAATAAGTATTTATCAAAGAAATGAAAGAAAATTTACATCGTATTACAATACATCATAATTAAAATTGAATAACCTATTAAAGTTATTCGGAATAATTTATGTAGAAGCAAAATCTTACAGATATCATACATCAGTAAAAATGTAGCTTAAAAACTGTATATTGGTTCACAGATTTCCTACTACTAAGAACTATATAAGTATTTATCAATAAGTAATTAATAAGTAATGAAATAAGTATTTATCAAAGAAATGAAAGAAAATTTACATCGTATTACAATACATCATAATTAAAATTGAATAACCTATTAAAGTTATTCGGAATAATTTATGTAGAAGCAAAATCTTACAGATATCATACATCAGTAAAAATGTAGCTTAAAAACTGTATATTGGTTCACAGATTTCCTACTACTAAGAACTATATAAGTATTTATCAATAAGTAATTAATAAGTAATGAAATAAGTATTTATCAAAGAAATGAAAGAAAATTTACATCGTATTACAATACATCATAATTAAAATTGAATAACCTATTAAAGTTATTCGGAATAATTTATGTAGAAGCAAAATCTTACAGATATCATACATCAGTAAAAATGTAGCTTAAAAACTGTATATTGGTTCACAGATTTCCTACTACTAAGAACTATATAAGTATTTATCAATAAGTAGTTAATAAGTAATGAAATAAGTATTTATCAAAGAAATGAAAGAAAATTTACATCGTATTACAATACATCATAATTAAAATTGAATAACCTATTAAAGTTATTCGGAATAATTTATGTAGAAGCAAAATCTTACAGATATCATACATCAGTAAAAATGTAGCTTAAAAACTGTATATTGGTTCACAGATTTCCTACTACTAAGAACTATATAAGTATTTATCAATAAGTAATTAATAAGTAATGAAATAAGTATTTATCAAAGAAATGAAAGAAAATTTACATCGTATTACAATACATCATAATTAAAATTGAATAACCTATTAAAGTTATTCGGAATAATTTATGTAGAAGCAAAATCTTACAGATATCATACATCAGTAAAAATGTAGCTTAAAAACTGTATATTGGTTCACAGATTTCCTACTACTAAGAACTATATAAGTATTTATCAATAAGTAGTTAATAAGTAATGAAATAAGTATTTATCAAAGAAATGAAAGAAAATTTACATCGTATTACAATACATCATAATTAAAATTGAATAACCTATTAAAGTTATTCGGAATAATTTATGTAGAAGCAAAATCTTACAGATATCATACATCAGTAAAAATGTAGCTTAAAAACTGTATATTGGTTCACAGATTTCCTACTACTAAGAACTATATAAGTATTTATCAATAAGTAATTAATAAGTAATGAAATAAGTATTTATCAAAGAAATGAAAGAAAATTTACATCGTATTACAATACATCATAATTAAAATTGAATAACCTATTAAAGTTATTCGGAATAATTTATGTAGAAGCAAAATCTTACAGATATCATACATCAGTAAAAATGTAGCTTAAAAACTGTATATTGGTTCACAGATTTCCTACTACTAAGAACTATATAAGTATTTATCAATAAGTAGTTAATAAGTAATGAAATAAGTATTTATCAAAGAAATGAAAGAAAATTTACATCGTATTACAATACATCATAATTAAAATTGAATAACCTATTAAAGTTATTCGGAATAATTTATGTAGAAGCAAAATCTTACAGATATCATACATCAGTAAAAATGTAGCTTAAAAACTGTATATTGGTTCACAGATTTCCTACTACTAAGAACTATATAAGTATTTATCAATAAGTAATTAATAAGTAATGAAATAAGTATTTATCAAAGAAATGAAAGAAAATTTACATCGTATTACAATACATCATAATTAAAATTGAATAACCTATTAAAGTTATTCGGAATAATTTATGTAGAAGCAAAATCTTACAGATATCATACATCAGTAAAAATGTAGCTTAAAAACTGTATATTGGTTCACAGATTTCCTACTACTAAGAACTATATAAGTATTTATCAATAAGTAGTTAATAAGTAATGAAATAAGTATTTATCAAAGAAATGAAAGAAAATTTACATCGTATTACAATACATCATAATTAAAATTGAATAACCTATTAAAGTTATTCGGAATAATTTATGTAGAAGCAAAATCTTACAGATATCATACATCAGTAAAAATGTAGCTTAAAAACTGTATATTGGTTCACAGATTTCCTACTACTAAGAACTATATAAGTATTTATCAATAAGTAATTAATAAGTAATGAAATAAGTATTTATCAAAGAAATGAAAGAAAATTTACATCGTATTACAATACATCATAATTAAAATTGAATAACCTATTAAAGTTATTCGGAATAATTTATGTAGAAGCAAAATCTTACCGATATCATACATCAGTAAAAATGTAGCTTAAAAACTGTATATTGGTTCACAGATTTCCTACTACTAAGAACTATATAAGTATTTATCAATAAGTAATTAATAAGTAATGAAATAAGTATTTATCAAAGAAATGAAAGAAAATTTACATCGTATTACAATACATCATAATTAAAATTGAATAACCTATTAAAGTTATTCGGAATAATTTATGTAGAAGCAAAATCTTACAGATATCATACATCAGTAAAAATGTAGCTTAAAAACTGTATATTGGTTCACAGATTTCCTACTACTAAGAACTATATAAGTATTTATCAATAAGTAGTTAATAAGTAATGAAATAAGTATTTATCAAAGAAATGAAAGAAAATTTACATCGTATTACAATACATCATAATTAAAATTGAATAACCTATTAAAGTTATTCGGAATAATTTATGTAGAAGCAAAATCTTACAGATATCATACATCAGTAAAAATGTAGCTTAAAAACTGTATATTGGTTCACAGATTTCCTACTACTAAGAACTATATAAGTATTTATCAATAAGTAATTAATAAGTAATGAAATAAGTATTTATCAAAGAAATGAAAGAAAATTTACATCGTATTACAATACATCATAATTAAAATTGAATAACCTATTAAAGTTATTCGGAATAATTTATGTAGAAGCAAAATCTTACCGATATCATACATCAGTAAAAATGTAGCTTAAAAACTGTATATTGGTTCACAGATTTCCTACTATTAAGAACAACTTAGCCGAAATCCATGTGTAACAGTAGCTCATTCCAAACAGCTTAGAACAGTCAGGGACTTCAAATAGAGCACGTCTCCGAACATAATCAAATTACGTGGGTGCAATCAAGGGTAAGAGTGGCAAGTTTAACCTTATCAAATAGGATGTACGAAGCAAACAGGATGCTCAATCATTGCAACTGTTAAATTATTAAATTTACGCAAGCACGTTTGGAGTAGATAATGTATAAATTTAATGAGATTGGATTCACAATTTGTGACATAAGGATAATTGTACTTCAAACATTTATAGTTTGACACCGGATGTGTTACTTATTTTCAAGGTAAACTGTGAAGGGTTTCAATTTGACAAAAACATAGCATATAATATCCATTCATTTTTAAATGGAAATAATCTTATTGGTGATATTTTCGAACATATAATTTTCAAACATTGTTATCTTTCTTTCTAGAATTTGAAAATAATGGGCTATCTAGTTTAGGTCGGGTATCTTTAAATAATTTTAATAAGAAATTAGTAAATGTTTATTAATTTAGATTAAATAGCCAAGACTAAATGGCTTGGATTTAATGCAAAAAGTTTAAGTTTATTTGTTTCATAATTACCTTAAATAATCGAAATTATGCAAAAACCTATGAAGAATAGTAATAGATATGTACTTTATAGGAACCCCGGTGACTTTTTGAAATATAATTAAATGGGACTAAATTCAATAAAATGACAGTCACTTTTGGACATTCATTATTAAAGCTACTTATCTGTGACTACTTAAGAAAATGTTATTGACAGAATGAGAATTAAAATAAGACTACTAGCTAATTTTCCATTTCCAAGATATCAAGTTTACGTACTATTTAGTAATTTCATGCTAAATAGTACGTAAACGTTTATAAGTTTCCATTCAGAATATGATTTTGAACAACAGAATAAATGAATTACTTTCAAAATGTAAATTTATTACAGAAATCGTATACTGTGGCAGTCGATTTTAAGCTTATTAAAAACAATATGATTCTTAAAGTTAAACAATGATTCATGGCTGTTTTCTGAGAAATATTGGCACAGGTGCCGTATAATCTATGATTCCAAATTCCGAATATTTTTGGTGATGAAGAAAAGTTGCCAAGATGACTTATCGTGATATGCGCGATGACGTTAATACTAGAATTTTCTGCATAATTATTATGGGTCTCCATATGGAGGACGTAATAAAAACGAGTTTGCCAGATACAAAAGAAAATCCACCAAAAAATCACCAATCTCAGAATTTGGCATCATGGATTATACGGCACCTGTGCCGAAATACTTGATAATTATCACGATCATGATAATCTTACATAATTATTATTATTTTATATAAATAATTATCTTTAACATGCCTTAAAAACACAAATGAATAATTTTCCTCAATTAATCATAAAACATTAGATATCAATGCAGGAATAAAATAAAATAAATTTATTTTAGTTATTATATATATATATATATATGTATATACATACATATTTGATTAATATAAAATTATTATTTTCATTCTCTTATACTTATATTACAGTGAGAAATTGCAAATTGATATTAATCATTGCGCTAATTTCAAATCACAAAATTGAAAACCTAGCTTTAATAAAAAATTTATACAAAAAATGTACTTTGTAATAGTGTCAATATATAAATCCAAATTTATATAAAATATTGACTAACTTAATATGACTAAATATTGTCATTCAATATAAAGCGATATAAATGATTCCAACAGAACTAAGTTTGGTGCAAAAGAATATTTTTAAATTGAAACTTTCAAAGAAATTAATACTTTTTTACTTTTCAGAGGAAATAGGTCACAACTTGAAAAAGTATTTCTTGTGGATTCTTAATCATCTTTTATTCCTATTCAGAGGCGAAATCTTTTCAACTGAGCAGAAGTAATTCTTTCAATTTTCGCCAAGCTTACTGGCGACGGTTTTCAAATTGCTTAATGGCAGTCACACTTGCGGCTGTCATTCGCTTGGAACTGTCATTCAAAAGAATCTCATTTGCGACAAATCTTACGAAGGTTGGTAAAAAGTGGGAAAGTGTAGGAAGAAGAATGAAAGTAACTGTTAAATTAGATAAGGAAATAAAAAATTGAGATGTGGTGGAGCAGTATGATGTATTCTTTAAGTACTCTGCAAATACATTTGTTGAAATTTCACTCTCACTTAATAGTTTCGGTATTTGAGCTGATGTATGAATTGTAGTCGGTGGGCGCCACGGGACACCCTCTCGTGCTGCAAATTTATAGAAAATGAGAATCTTTCTCAGCATTTGGGAGACCTAAGCAAAAGCATAAGACTTTCTAAATAATGCGCCACTAAATGAAAATTCATAATTTTTGAAAAATAGGAGCAATGCCAGAAAAGTCTTTCATGTTGTAACATTATTGGTTAAAGTGTTAATGTTTATATATTAATATTTACTTTGTCAAATTTATGATGTTAATCTATAGATATAAATAAACAGTTTTTGAAGTACAGGGTGATCATAATTAAACTGCAAATTTAAAAACGCTGTAAAAAAAGAACCACTAGTCAGAAAGACCTGAAATTTTACCAGAATGTACTTCAAGCAGGGGGATTTTATTTGGCGTGTGAAAAAAATTAGGAAAAAAGTGGCCAATAGATGGCGCTGCAAAGGCGGCTGTAGGTTAATTACATGAATTCTGACATGAACGGTAATCACTTGTGGCTGTAAACTGAGCATTAAACCAGTTGTGCTATTGTAAGTCAGGCAGATGTTGTGGCACTCTTGGTGTAAAGCCTATTCAGAGCGACAAGGTGGTACCACATCGAATAGGAAAAACTCGGTTTTTAATTGCCCTGCTGCCAAAACCATAGAAAAAGCCAACAATAATTCGGTTTTTAATTGTTCTTAGTCTTCTTCAAGAAATTTTCAATATGGTGTCCACTATTTTCTGTTAGGGGGTGTAAACGTAAAACGGTATTTTCCACAGCTGCTTGGAGTGTATCAGTGCTGATGTTGTTAACGTGCTGAGTAATGCGGCATTTCAAATCCGCTAAGGTGTCTTGTGGAGCACTGTACACAACATTTTTCAGAAATATCCAGAGCCAAAAGTCACAGGGAGTGATGTCCGGTGATCGTGGCGGCCAGGGAGTTGGAAAATGTCGGCTGATAATACGGTCATTTCCGAAATGGCGTTGCATCACCATCGACAATTAACGAGAATTCAAGCTACTTAGCATTTTATACAAGATGTTAATTTGCATATAACCACCTGTGCAGCGCCATCTATAGGCCAATTTTCTTTCTAATTTTTTTCCCATGCCAAACAAAATCCCCCTATTTGAAGTACATTCCGGTAAAATTTCAGGTCTTTCTGACCAGTGGTTCTTTTTTACAGCGTTTTTAAATTTGCAGTTTAATTATGATCACCCTGTATATTTAACTCCTGCAATCATTAAAAAAATCTGGAAAACAACTGAGTTAATATCTTTATAATCAGCATAAAATAATGAAAATTTATTAAACAGGGATCAATTTATTATTCAATTTAAGTAAATCGTAAAGTACAAAGTTATATTCTTTTATGATTTTATGGAACTTTATTTCATTAAATAGTTACATTAAGAATCAAAATACAACTATTATTATTTTATTTACATTAATAAAATTTCTATTTATTATTGTTTTTGTAATTTATGAATTTAAAGCATAAAATATGCATTAGAATATTGTGTAAATTAGATAAGAAAATACAAAGTAACTTTAAATTGGAAGAATGGTATATATCTCATAAAATAACACAAATTATTGTTCAATTTCTCTTTCTGAATAACTGATCCTTTGAGTTGATACATAAAAAATGCAGTCAGTTACAGAAAAGGAAATATTTCGAGCAACAACTTTATAGAAAATTAGGAATTTTCTCAGCATTCTCTCTGAAACTAAACAGGTGCTTAATAGCTCTTAAAGGCATTGTACACACTAATATATAATAGAAAAATTGATTTGTTTCAAATTTAATTGACATATGTATGAAAATACTTCACATTTGCAAAAAATTAAATACTTGCTTTAATTGTTTATTACATATAAATTATTCTCTTTGTTTATTTGTTGTTTTACAGTATATATTTATTTTAAATCCATATAGTATTCCGTATTAATATTTTTGGTAGTAATATAAATGATATTCAGAATGCACAATGAATAAAATACCACATAAAACTCAATCATAATGGAAATTTTTAAAATTTATTTTTTCTTTTCTTCACTATTAATCTTTTTGTGTGCTTGGAAAACAAGTCACCAAACGAGAACCCGTTGTATATAGAAAGGCTCTATTTTTTCTAACATATTTCAGAAAATCAAAACAATGTAACATTTTTAATCCCTAAAGATCCAGCTACCCAACTGCTCGTATACATGCATTTTGTATGAAGGCAAAAAAGAGAGATAACAAGAAAAGTTTCAGTGATACAAAATTGAACATAAAGCGGAATATTCAATCCGAAGATAAAAATATTGTTATGCCTTAAATTCTTACTGTCAAATCTGTCATATGAATTAAAATTTATATATATATATATACATAAAGATGAAAAGAATAAGACATGGTATTGCAGCCAATATGGTTAAATTAAACTGGTAAGGCATATTACTTTTTTAAATGCAACTTTTCAAATTAAAATCAATCTTAAAATTTAATGTTAAAATATTAGAAATTTAAATCTTATAAAGATATTTATTATATACAGAAGATACATGACATTAAAAATTAAGGTTAAGTAAAATACATCAGTAAATTATATGCATGTTTAGCCTACTAATTTAATTAATGTAAATGAAAACATGTGAATTTTCTGATAATATAATAGATAATTATATAAGAGCAAGAAATAAAATATAAAAATTAAAATCATAAATCTGCGAAAATTTTTTCTACTTTTAAAACTAGGTTAAAAAAAGGACAATTATTACTGTAATAATAATTGTTATATTTTTTGTATTTTGATTTTCAGCTGAACAATGTAAAAATTTTAAGTTTGCCTTGAAGGGAGAATTTCTAATTCATCAGTATAGTAAAAAATATGGAAGTTTTAAGAATGCGTTTATATAAATGTATATGTTAAGCGATATTCCTCTAAATCTCAATAAAATATAAACTAAAAATTCTATTTAATTTATGAGTTCTTTCCATAATAGTATATATATATATATATATATATATATATATATATATATATATATATATATATATATATATATATATATATATATATATATATATATATATATATATATAAGATTTTCTACATATTTTAAGCAATTAGAAATCTCATACTTTTCTGCAAAAACTAACAAAAATGTCTAAGAAATTCTATTCTAGAAATTCCAAGATATTATATTTATTACGAATTAACTAAGAAATTATTACGAATTAACTAAGAAAAATTATATGCATGCGTTTTTTTAATGGTACGTATAAGGATCAAATTTTTGAAATATATATATACTTGTGTATTTCAATAAAAATTGAGAATAAAATGATTATTTTCTTGAGGATTATTTATTAAAATGATAAGTATAATTTCTCTATTACAATTCAATTTCGCCTTTTCCTAATAATTTGAGTCATGAAAATTTCAAGATCAAATAATCTTTATTTATCAAATATATACAAAAGCAAGTGATTGTTAAAAATATATCAAATGGTATTATAATCAGAGAAGTTAGCTTCCTTTTAAATGCGAAGATGTAAAGAAGTAACTTTATAACATGATAGATAACAGAAAAATTAATAAATAATATAAGAAATAATATACATATTTAAATCTACTTATTTTTATTTTATCATATAGCTTTCTTATATATTAACTTAAATATTAAAATTATTTTTTCACGTTATTATTTTTCATATTTTATTGAATTTCGTAAATTTCTTACAAAAAACGAAAATACAATTTAATATATATTGATTTTGTACAAACAAAAATAAATAAATACAATATAAATAAGTATATAAAAATAGTTTTTGATTAATCATTTAATAAATTTATAATAAACTGACCTTTCCTTAATTCTCATTCTGGTTAGCAATCGTTTTAATTTTGCATATAAATTTCGCTAGATAAAATAAAGCAAAAGCTGTGATAAGGTAAAGGAGTTTCGTTTCAAATTTTCTTTAAAATCAATCGGTTAATCAATCATATATCCTGTATCCTCCAGTATACAGGATATTTGATTTAAAACAAGAGTAGCGCTATATATGATTCTTTTTCCTCAAATGTAATGTTTTTTTTAAACTAACATGCCGTTGTATTTTTTCTAAACAGCCAAACTGATTGAACTTAATATTAGGCTTTTTAGAGTGAATAAAAAATATAACTATGTCTTTTAGTTTATATTACAACTTATACATTATTCAATTTTATTTAGAGTATACTAAACATACCGTAATTAAAATTTAATTTTGTATTTATATAATAGTGACAAAATACCAAATATGAATTTCTTCCGAATCATATGAGAGTTTGCATGTGATCATAGTTTATTTTTTTTTAAAAAAACTTTACTCGCGATTTATGTAAGAAAACACTTACTTATACTTAATGTTTCAAGGACAAAGTCATATTAATATAATTTGATGTTGATGAATTTTGTGTTGATTCGTATGACAAGAATTAATTTTTTTAAAAAATGTTTAATATGCAATTGACAGGTATTTTTAATCAAACTCATTTTAAATCAATAAAAAATTCGTAAATATCAAGCAGCAATTGTACATTTTATTTCTTTTTTCAAAAAAATTATAAATAAATAAATAAAATATAATAGTCAAATGATTTTTATTTGTATTCATTGAGAATCAAACATTCATATGTAAAATATTAGATGTGTGACTAAGCTAAGCAAAGTATTTCCCCTATTTAAAAATGTAGAAAATCTTAATCTCTACACTTGTTTACTTAAAATGTTACTAATCATTTTTAAAAGAACAATTAATCCTATTAGGCAGATGTCTTGAATATCAATACTGATTATTGCTTACTTGTAAAGATTTTTAAATATTAATTATAATTTTTAAGAAGTGAATTACAGTAAATTTCTAAAAAAACTTCTAATATTTTATTTCATTATTTTAAAGCGTTAAATTCGAATCGCTACAGAAATTACAAATTTTTATGAATATTCTCTATTTGTCTAGGAATATATAATTTTATGTATAAGTGTTTCTAGTCAAACATAAACACTCACAAAATTTAGCGGTAACGTTTTACGCACCCAAGACACAATTCCGAGGTTCGATACTCGGGCTAGGCAAGTTTGACTTTCATCCCTTTAGTGGGGTGATGAAGTGAATACCAAGCATGCTTGGGAACTAAATACTGGGGGATTTCACTTTAGGCTGGCCGCTTAATTCGACATATGCACATATGTTTTAAGCTACATAGCGTCTGGGTCACGAAAACAAGATGGGCACTGTAGGCCTTACCACCCTGATACCTGATATATATATATATATATATATATATATATATATATATATATATATATATATATATATATATATATATATATATATATATATATATATATATATATATATATATATATATATATATATGTATATTTATATATATATGTATATTTATATATATATATATATATATATATATATATATATATATATATATATATATATATATATATATATATATATATATATATATATATATATATATATATATATATATATATATATATATATATATATATATATATATATATATATGATACACTATGAGAAAAATGTTTCTTGTGGCTTAATTTTAAAATTTATAAATTGTAATGACAAAAAATTATAAAAATATGAGAATACTCATAACAATTCCCTTTAATGCATAGGAATATTTAATAAGTATTCAATAGTGCTGATATAACTTCAGCAAAATCTTTAAAAATACATTTTTTATTAACATGGATAGAAATGCATTGAAAAAATATTTTTTTTAAATTCCTGGTGGCCTGACTGAGTTCAAATTGTATGTAAAAAACCTTGCTTGATGATCATTAAGGCTCCATGTTTTAATCGCATTGACGAGTTCGTGAAAAATGTTCCTCCTCCAGATTTAATGAGTTCTGCACGCATCCTCCTTTTCCCACCATATCCAACCAATTCCATTTCCTTGCGATCCAGCCTCAGCCAATCAGAGAGTTCGATTCGTTGCTGATTGTTATAAATTCCGATTTCTTTAATTACAGAGGGGAAGTTTGCTAAATTCTGTTGAAATTATTGTCATTACCCACAATGACTTTTCACGCATTAATGCACAAAACATAGCAATATGAAGAAAAGCAGCGTGTTGCTAATGGTCCTGAAGAACTTAATTAAAAATGATAGAAAATATCGTGCAGACTTTTCATTTGGCAATGTTTTAAAATTTTGTTCCATTATGTATTTTTTTTATTTTCTAAAAAGATTATTTTTCTCTCGATTTACTCGAATTTTTTTTTCTGATGAGCTACATAACAAACATTTCTTTTTTTAGAATATTCACTAAGTGATGCCATGTTGGTTAAATTCTCATTAACTAAAAGAATGTTTCAAGACACATTTATACAAAACAAGTTATTAAAAACTGCACGTGATTAGAGTCTTAAACTCTCCATCATTATTAACAGTGATGAGAATAATTACTCTTGCTGTAAACTTTTCTTTTTCATGGTCATAACTAAATAAAACTTTAGTTTCTGAAAATTGTTGTAGTAATGGCAAAAAGTAAGTTTAAAAAATTCTTAGACTTGTAGAGGAATGAAACAATATTGAAGTCAATAAAAGACGGTCGTAGAAAAATATATATTTCATATTTTTGTAATATAAAGTGGTTGTAAATCATAAATAGATGAGATAATGAAATAAGCAATATAAAAATTTTACATATAAGATCATAATTACTACTTATTTGATCTTGATTTTAGCATTATAGATATTTTTCATTCATAAAATTTTAATTAAAATTATGAAATCAGACTATGCTTTAGGTATGTAATTTAAATGGAAAAATTAAGACACATACATCCTCATGTGTGGTAACTTTTAGTTATGTTTAATTTAGTTTTTATCCCTTGATTTTTTTAACACTTATTTACATATTTTTTAAAACATAAAAATATTTATCTCTG
Organism: Latrodectus hesperus; assembly: GCA_037975125.1. Taxonomy (NCBI): domain Eukaryota; kingdom Metazoa; phylum Arthropoda; class Arachnida; order Araneae; family Theridiidae; genus Latrodectus; species Latrodectus hesperus. Next base: position 6,253,913 of record CM075862.1, read on the forward strand.
AAAAGTGTAACATTAGTTTTGTTTTATTAAAGTATATCTGATATTGATTCGATCAACCATTTTAAAGAAATAATATAAAAATTTATTATTTCCAGACTGTAAAATTCACACAAAAATAACGATATGGCTATTGTCTAAAGCGATATATTTTACATTATTCTACAAATATTTGATATAATTTTGACAACAATAACTTAGAAACATGTATTATTTTATTAAAATATTTATTAAATAAGGAATATTTAGATACATTGTTATGATATCTAGCTCTCTCTCACACACTGAATTACTTTGATATACGATTTATAATGTTTCAAATTACAAACCTTTTTCCATGAAATTTTGTTTGTATGTAAGCTAAATAAATGATTTTTCAATAAATATATTATTACATTTATTATAAATTATTATGAGAAATACCCTGAATTTTGTGTATTTGAAATAAATTTAAAAACATTTTGCAGTTATATTCAATAATATAGAAAAGTTACATAAGAATAAAAAATAAATGCTTTTTACGTTAAGGAATAAACATTTAAAGTAATTGAAAATTGAGTTAAAAATTATATGATACCCTTTTTTGGCATCATTGCTTGTCATACGCTGGGCTCAACTAAAATAGTTAATTTAAACTTATTTTGCCACCTGATTTTAGTTTTTTTTTTAAAAAAAAACATTTCAGAGAGTAATAGATGTTAAAATGCATATTTCATTAAAATTTTTCTTGCATTTTTTTCCCAAGGAATTAATATGATAGGAAATATTATTTATAGATTTCCGAAAATATTGAATTACCTGATTTAAAGTATCACAAATAACCAAATTATTTTTCAAAGAACTCAAACAGCTGAAAAATATGCATAATTTTAAGACTTCAAATGACTTTGGATAAATAAAATTTTCGTAGTTTAAAAATTAATTTCTGCTTATAACTGAAAGTATTACAGAAAGTATTTTTATGGCATCACGGAATAAAAGCGAATTCAGTAAAATTATGAATATTAAACCCTGAATTTCAAAACATATTCTAAGTAATACAAATTGAACATGAAATAAATTATTCTGTTAAAACATAAAATGAAAAATAATATTTAGGGATAAAAATTGAATTCTTACATTGTACATCTAATTTCACTCTATCGCTTTCTCCTTCGCCTTCACTATTCACTGCTTTGCATTTGTAGCGTCCTCTGGCGTCTCTTCCGACACCACTCAGTATTAAAGACTGGTTGTTGACTTGAATTCCCCGGGAAATATTTGTGACCAGCAGTTCGTCATCTACGTACCACGTGACTTCGGTAACAGCTGGATTTGACTTGATATTGCATTCAAAGTATACATCACTGCCCTCCTTAATGCCGGAATGTTGATTGCTCGCACCCATAACCACTTTCAGTTGAGGAAGATCTGTAAGAAAATATCAGCAATCTTTGAGGCATAGCTTATCAGTTATTGACTCCTCTATTAAGATTTATGTACCAAGAAACTAAATGTACCTACAAAATTAAACTAAATTCTAAGTACGTCGAGTCATTTTAAAATAATGATATTCAAAATGTTTATATTTTAAGAGCTGGTTAATTTTCTAACTTATGATGACAGTTTGAAATATAGCAAAAAAATAAAATACCAACACCAATATTTAAAATCATAGAAATCATAGAAAAAAATTGACTTAGTGGGTTTAAATTGTAAAGAGAATAAATTATTAGCGAAATGAATACTTTTTAAAACAAAATATACGTAAGCATTATTTAGACTGCAATCGTAATTTCACAATTCTTTAAATATGTACTCGCGCGAACTGGAATTATTATTCAAAAATTTCTTTGAGGGCAAAAATTAATTACAATTTTTGATAAACATGACATCAATAATTTTTGACTATAAACATGACATTAATTACAATTCAAATTATTTAATGCTCTGTTATTAATAAGATATATTTTGCTTACATAATATTAATAGTTATTTATGAAAATAGACAGTAATTACACACACACACACACACACACACACTATATATATATATATATATATATATATAATATATATACATACATATATATATATATATATATATATATATATATATATATATATATATATAATATATATACATATATATATATATATATATATATATATATATATATATATATATATATATATATATATATATATATATATATATATATATATATATATATATATATATATATATATATATCTTTTATTTTAATACGCTCACTTTCTTTCTTCTCAGAAAGTCATACTAAGTATAACACTGTAGTAAAATATATGAAACAAAAAGAGAAACTTTTATCATCTTAGAAGTATCTTTATACATCTCACGTTTTATGCTGGAAGTATTTTAAGCATAAACCTATATACACACACAAAGAAATATAAGAACACAAAGTAATCATTGTGCACTTCCTGGAATGGTATAAGCAAAGAAATGATATCTATTTACCAACTATTTTATTCCCTTTCATCTTCCTTGCGGAAGTGTTTGGTTGAAGCATCTGACTTTTAACGACTGTTTACCAACAAACTAGGAAATGATTACAGAAATGAATGCATTTTCAACAGCTGAATAAATAAAAACTTCTTCTCCATGCCATTTAAAATCTCTTTTGACTTTTCAATTTCGAACTAAGAAAACTTTTTTTGGATTTTATTCATTTACTTGAGAATTTAATCAAGAAAAGTGGTTTTTCTTGGCTACTGATGAATCAAACTAGATTAGTGATTCTTATCCATGCATAGATATTCTCTGCTATTTTTTTTATAATCGAAGGTAAATTTCGTTTTATTTATAGAGTATATTCTATTTTGAAGTTTAATTGTTTTAAAATTTCAAGAAAAAATAATGAAACGTTTCAAAGAAATTGTGAAAATAATGACTTTAAATTTAAAAAAAAAAGATTTGTATAATAACTCAATAATAGTTTATTGTCTTCTTTAAAAAAATTAAAATATGGAATATATAAATTAATATTTTTTAATAAATGAAGGATTATATATATATATATATATATATATATATATATATATATATATATATATATATATATATATATATATATATCTATCATATATATATATACCCTTCATAAATGAAGGATTATCATAGTGAATAATACAGAAACATGTGTTGTTAGAACAGCACAGCTTTCTGCAACAATCCAGTTTTGTTTAGAACAAAAATTTATTTAATGTATTTAACCAGTTTATTTTATTGAAGCATATAGTTAAAAAAATGATTTTCTCTTCAAAATATAGGAGAAATTCAAAGCTTCTGCAACTATTATTTAAGGAATTAAACTATGTTTCTAAGTAAATAAATTATAAATTATAATTCCATAATGCTCTATAATCAACTAATCATAAACTAACCAGTTTTTATAATAAATAGATCTAACTCTATTCGAGGAAATATTTTCAAAAGTAAATGAATGCTAGTATAAAATATGAAACCTCATAAATAAATCAGTGCTAATCTGAAATACGAATAAAATTATGAAACTTAGACAATAGTAACAATAACAAGTCATATCCTATGCCCTGCTTGTTAACTAATACTTAAGAATGAATTTTTCAGTTATAAAATTTTATTTTAAAATTTCCTTCCATAACCACACATTCATGATAATAAGTGTAAAATTTATGAAAGTTTAACTGTTATATTATTCATTAATTAGGCCATAGTTGTACATTAAAATTTGAATTTCATTTGCAGTAAATGGTGACAAGTTATATGTTTCTACTTTTAATTGACGTGAATGATAACGTGTGATGACCATTTGAAGTTTTAAATCCCAGATCAATTTTCATTTTACACACTAATGTAAGTATTTTGCTAAGATATTTGTGATGTAGGATAAATAGAGAAGTTTGAGTATTAAACTGTAATTTAAATTACATTTTATTTTAATTTAATTTGTATAATTACTTCTCACTTTTACAAATATTATAAAAATAAAATCATTTGTATTTTTGATGAATAAACGGAATATATTTTTTAATTAGAATAATTTTTTAAATAAAATAATTGGACAGTTAATAATTTTTAAAGTAGCCGCTTTATGGCTAATCGATTATTTCGTTTTAGATTTCGTTAAAATTGTTTATAAATGATACTTTACTTAACTTATATGAACTTAATTTTGATTTTAACAAGGAAAGATTCACAGATTAAAAATATGATACCTTTTTAGGTGACATTTTTTTTAAAATCAAAAACTTATATATCAGATCTTTTTTCTATACAGTGTAATAAAACAATTGAAAATTTTAAAAAAAATCATTTTTGTATTAAGTTTCTATTTTAAAATTAGAAAAACGTACTATATTTTCATGCATAAACATGGCTATTTCACGAAACACACAAACTCAAACATAATTATTAACAAAAAAAATATGTAAATCCAAGAAAACTACTAGACGAAACAATATTATGTATTTTTCTAGACAGCATACTGAAATAACCAAGATTTCAAAAATTTTAAAATATTTCTGAGTGTTTTTTAGTTTAAATATGGAAATAAAATACTCCACATTTTATCACACGTAAGTGAGTACATTATGAAATTACTGGAATAACAGTACCTCAAAAGAGATGTTTTTTTTAATCTCAAAATTATGTTTCACGTAAATATTGGCTAAAAAAGTCGGATCTATTATTGAATGCTTGAAAACTCTGTAAATTTTTTAAATATTAAAATCTGGAATTATTTTATCTGCGTTTTTATACCTTTCTGGCTAAAAACTTGTAAAAAACTTTTAATACCACTCACCGAAGAGTGCAAAAGAGTAATATTAAGTTGAAAAATAAAAAAAATAGTAATTAGAATTTTTTAAGAAAAGTTACGTTGTGAGAATCGATGAAGAATAAAATATATGATGCACTGAATATTTTTCACTACTTGTTGCTTTTATGCGTAGATAACCAATTTTAAAATTATAAAATCAACCACGTGCTTCTGCCTTGAAGCGAGAAGACTTCCGAATTGGATTGCTGTATTGTGTTTAATTAATTGCACTACGCCATAAGCAAATTTACATAGATTTAAATGTGTTTTTATTATATTGTAAACTTATTATGTAAACGGTGTAGTGAAAATTTCAAAGCAAAATATACTATTTATTTAAATTAGTTGAAAGCAGATAACCTGATATCCATTAAGCTGCATTCCATGCTGCTTTTCTAAATTCTAACCTGGATAAATATTTAATGGGAAACATCAAAATTCTTTTTATATAGATTACAAAGAGTAATAAATCATAATCGAAAATATTCCTTGATTAAGCTACTAATTTTGAAGCAATAAAGTATTCACTTTATTAATTTAATGAGTATTATTTTTTCATGTATGTGAAATCACAATAACCACAGTTTTTACCGATTCATGATTGTGTCTTATAAACAAGAACAACCTCAATGATTAATCAATGATATTTCAGGAACTCGATGTCGTCACATATTTCAGAAATACTTAAGTTCTGAATTATCCTTGTTTGCCCGGATCATGAAAACAAAAAGTGCTACAATGAATATCAGATTATCCTGTTTTACCATCAATTCAAAGTCTAGTATAGTGTAGGATTGAATATGTATCTTAAATATTTATGTTTCCTTTGCTACTATTATAATAGTTAAAATATTAGAAATTTTTTTACCATATTAAAGGTTTTTGTACTGCTTTGTTTCAGGAAGATTGTGTATAAATGCGCTTGTTCCTTGTATTGTATTAGAAATTATATTTATAGAATACGCTCAACTTTTTGTGTGACAAGTGTTCTGTGATCAGTCTTTAATTGAAAACATCTGATTATGGTTGCGGATCTTCTGGCATGAGGATTATGGTCATTGAAATATATACATATATATATATATATATATATATATATATATATATATATATATATATATATATATATATATATATATATATATATATATATCGTAAGACCACGATTAACGCTGTTTCGGTTTAGCGCTCTTTTATTTCAACCCGGGAATTCCACGAAATCGCTCGCAGCATACGGGGATTCCCCGAAATATTATGCAGCGATAGGTTTCAAATACATATTCGAAAGAGTGTAATTGTGTTTCTTGTTTAGTGCGGTATTGTACACACATATTTTTATTATTGGAAACATTTGTTGACATTATTGTAAGCAGGTATTAATTTACATATTTAATAATATATTACAGTGTCAAATATTTTGATCTTTAGTTTTTACCATGGGTGATAATGAAAAAGAAAAGAAAGCAACCAGAAATAGTATTTCACTCAAAACTAAAATGGAAGTGATTAGAAGATTAGATTCTGGTGAACGTCAAACTCTAATTAGTGCTTCATTGAATTTGCCAACTTCAACAGTAAGGACCATCATGAAGAATAAAGAAAAAATACGGTCATCGGCAACTACAACTACATCAAGCTCTGGAACTAGAATTACCCGTTCTAGAAATAATATCATAGAGGAAATGGAAAAACGACTGTCTATATGGATTGACGACGAAATTGACCGCAATATACCATTAAGCCAATCTATCATAATGGAAAAAGGTAGAAGAATTTTTAATTACATTCAGGCTGAGACAATCGACACAAGTGAAACTTTCGTTGCTAGTCGAGGATGGTTTATTAGATTTAAACATTGAAATAACCTTCACAACATAAAGATTACAGGAGAAGCAGAAAGTGGTGATACAAAAGTGGTGGTTGAATTTCTAGCGATATTAAAAAAATAATTGAAGAAGGAAACTATCCTCCAGAATTGATTTTCTATGTTGATGAAACAGGCTTGTTTTGGAAAAGAATGCCGAAACGAGCATTTATATCGCGTGAAGAGAAATGGGCACCAGGATTTAAAATTTCAAAATATCACTTAACCCTTCTACTAGGTGTTAACGCAAGCGGAGATTTTAAATTAAAACCATTACTAATTTACCATTCCAAAAACCCAAGAGCGATGAAAGGCATATCTAAATCAACTTTACCTGTAATTTGGGAGTCTAATAAAAAATCATGGATAACTGCGAAAATTTTCCAGGATTGGTTTCCTGAACATTTCTGCCCGTCAGTTAAACGTTATTGCGAAACTAAAAAACTTGAACAAAAAGCACTTCTGTTAATTGATAACGCTCCAAGCCACCCAACAAATTTATCAGACTTAACAACATGCATTCCAGTCGAAGTGGTTTTCTTTGCCGCCTAACACAACTGCCTTAATTCAACCAATGGACCAAGGCATTATATCAAATTTTCAGGTTTATTACTTGCGGTGAACCTTTAAGCAAATGTTTGAAAAAACAGATGGAGAAGAGAACCAGTCCATAAGAGAATTTTGGAAAAACAACAACATCGTAGATGCTGTAGAAAACATAGGACTTTCTTGGAATGAGGTAACAGAAAGATCTTTGAAAGGAGTATGGAAGAATATTTGGCCAGATTTAAGTAAGCGCGATGAAGTTGGACACTCTGTAGATGTTGATGAAATAGTGGAAGAGATAGTGAAATTAACGAAGCTAACCGGTTTTGAAGGGGTAAATGTGGAAGATGTCGAAGAAATAATTCAAGAAGCAGCGGCTAGTCTTTCTAATGATGAGCTCAAGGAATTAACTGAACAAGAAGAAAACAAAAATGTTGACAGCAGTGATTCAGAAGAACAGTAAATAGAACTTTCGATGGCGTTTGTAAAAAGGAGTTTGTCTACCACAACTGAAATAATGGATCAATTCATTGAAAATGATCCGAATTTTGACAGGAGCTCAAAAGTAAGGCGTGGTGTTAGAGATGCTCTATCTGTTTATAAAGAAATTTTAAGAACAACGCAAAAGAAAAGGGCAAACAACATTAGATGCTTTTGTCACAAAAAGGCAGAACACTGAAAATGCGGAAGGCTAAATAAATATGACTGACTTAGAATTTTATTTGTTTTTTTTTAAGAATATTCGTTTTGTTATTTATATTTTGTTTTTATTTTTGCAAGAAATAATAATATGGTATTAATTTGGGCTTTAAGAAATAAATGTTTGGTTTTATTTTTGTTAAAAAACCCTACTTTTTAAATTTAATACCTAACCAATTTCCTAGCCATATTCCCTTAACTCCGATATTTACATATAAAGATAGCCTCGTTTAGCGCTGTTTCGCATTACGCTCTACTTTGATGGAACGTATCCCCCGAGTTAGGGTCTTACTGTATATATATATATATATATATATATATATATATATATATATATATATATATATATATTATGTGTGTATGCATAAGAATAAGTAAGATAAGTGATTCATATATTTCCTTGTTAATTTTATGCTACTCTATGTTTACGTAAATATTAGATGGAAAAAATGTGATGCAAAATAAATCCGTAAAAAAGCTTTTTATTGAATTATATGAGTTAGCTAATTATTTCAGGTATCAATCTCAGGGCTTTATTTAGATCTACTAATGTTGAATATGAATTCAATGAATCCCACTAGTTATGAAAGTGTTGATATTAATTATTAGAGCTCCTAAGAACGAAATTCTGCTAAGTACACTGCTCAAAAAAATTAAAGGATTTTGTAAGTTTTACATAAAATAAAGATATAAGCGAAATTTTTTTTGCTGAAAATGGAAAAAGTGAATCACAAATGAAAATTTTTCTGATTTTTAAACTGTGGAGTATGCTAATTTTGAATTCGGCGTCAAAAACTTCACTTCAGCGGCAGTGAATGAAAATTGACTTTCAACTGAATAAAAGACAATGAATACAAGGATGATCGGTATTCAGTGATTGCTTTGTTTCGATGAGTACGATGTCTCAGCGAAGTCATTTAACCGATTCAGAAGCTTGGAGAGTGGTTGGTAGGTTAGAATGGGGCCAAACTCAAGCCGGAGTAGCGCAAGCCATTGGAGTGTTACAAAGTGTGATGCCCAGGATCTGGAAGCGTTTTTTGGAGACTGGAAGTGGAGGCCGAAGACCAGGGCAAGGCCGTAGATGGGCGACAAGCCCCAATGAAGATCGTTATTTAGTGTTAACGGCTCGGAGACACCGAAATATGAATGCTACTCTTCTCCAACAACACCTTCGCTCGGATACAGACACCGCGGTTTCAACTCAGACTGTCCGAAACGGGCTCCATGGTGTAGGTATGTATGCTCGCCGACCGATGGTATGTGTTAAACTAACATCAAGGCATCGTCGCGACCGCAGGGATTGGGCAACAGAGCATGTGAACTGGAGGAGAAATGAATGGAGCAATGTTTTTTTCTGTCGAATCCCGTTTTTCGGTTCATTCTGATAATAGGCGTATTTTCATCTAGAGGGACCGTGGCAGTATGAATAATCCAGCATTCGTTCACGAAAGTGTCAGATTTGGCGGTAGGGGAGTGTTGGTGTATGGTGGCATCTCCATTGACGGGCGCATAAACCTTTATATCATTCGAGATGGACCTCTGACTGGTCGCCGATATAGGGATGAGATCCTCAGACCTATTGTAGTCCCTTAAGCTGCAGCAATCGGAGATGACTTCATTTTAATGGACGATAACTGCAGATCACATCATGTCAGTCTGGTAGAGGATTTTCTTTTCAAGAAAGGAATCGTACGAATGGAATGGCCAGCGTGTTCTCCAGACATGAATCCAATAGAGCACGTTGGTACGCTCTAGGAATACGAGTTGCTGGCTACCAACCACCCCCACAAACTCTCCAAGAACTGGAAAGAGCTCTTCTGGAAGAGTGGGACAGAATACCCCGACTCATGATTAATAGCCTCATTAACTCCATGCCTCTAAGGTATTCAAAGTTACTGGCCGTCCGTGGAAACCATACCCCCTACTGAAAATGACTTCCTTTGAAGACAACACCTTTTCTTATTATTTTTTCCTCAAATGCACAAATTGCGTTTTTTTCCTTTTGTACACCAATGCGCAATAAAATGCATTTTTTCTGCCAAACATGTGTAATTTATTCTCATATAACCTACTACGTCTGTCGACCATGTATTAATCAGCTAAAAAGTTCCCCAGCCACAAGATCCTCCTAAAACCGCAATATCCTTTAATTGTTTTGAGCAGTGTATTATTAACCAGCATGCTACTGAATGCATGCTTTTGAAAATTGCAATTTGATTTGGAGATAGTTGTGATATATGTTGATTGTATAACTGATGTAGTTAAACATTCTTCAAGACTCATTCTTAGGATTGAAATTAAATTGGGATCGTTCATCCAATCTCTAAAGTTTGAAGCAACTTATCCCATAATGTTAAAAGCAGAATTGAAACATTTATATGATGTGTTCAATAAAATAAGTTATTTTAGCATGAAAGTGTAAAAGAAATTCATCAACTGGAAGACTGTTTATAATGATGTATCTTCATGAAAATGATATTTGACTAAACTTTAAATAATGATTTTGTTTCAAGACTTCAATACGACATATTACATTACTTCATCAATTAGAATAAATATTCTTCTACTTCTGATTTGAATTATATTCTTACTGTTGAAGAGGGTGTCCACATTAAATTGTTGTAAAAATAACCATCATACAAAATAATTTTTAAATTTATCTACTCTTTTGTGGAAAATTTGGTAAAAAGTTGAAATTAATTATTTGGGTCTAACTTTTAATTTTGAGAGTGTTATAAAATTAAATTATTAATTTTATTTTTCTCAAAATTTATTGCTTGATAATGAATTGCAAATTTGAAAGTTTACTTTAGCGACATTCCATTATAATTGAAAATATTTATTAGAACTTAGTGAAAAGTATGGTTTTCAAAATTGACTAAAATTTCAAAGATTAATACAATAGCCTAAAATCAGAGAGTCTAAACAGACTAAAATTGAGACAATAGCCTAAAATCGAAACAAGTTGAAGGAAAATTTCAAATTAAAATTAAAATTTAAATCATCATATGTTATAATCCATATGTTATAATCCACCATATATTTAAATCACCATAAATTTTATCACTATGTGACATCCTAAAAGCCTTGTTTACTGCTGAGTGTGTCAATTGAAAAAACAAAACACCACATACAAGAAGGCGAGTTGTGGGAAAGGGAGATAACCTGTCTCAATACTAAATTAAATATGCATCCGCACCAATGCATTGATGATATTCGATTATATCTATTGTATAATTTAGTAATTTGTAGTGTAATTTCACCAGTGTAATTTCCAGTAGTGTAATTTTGAATGAAAGTAATATTTTTATTGTAAAATATTTATTAGTTAATACTGAGATGTTGTCACAAAATGTGATTTTAATTACTTTTCTCACATAATGAATTCCAATTGGAAAATCTAGTAAAGAAAAAATTATTTACCAAGGCATTTTTATGTACCAAAACACTGTAAGAGGATATTATGAGTTCTTAAAAATAAGATTTAAAAATGAGTTATTTATAAATAAAAAAAAACTTTCTAAACACAGTACAGGTACAATTACATTTTCTAAAGAATATCTCTAAAGTATAAAATTGAATAAAACAGTATCTTTACTTCAAATTTTCTTAAATTAACATATTCTAAATTCCTTTATTAAATATATCTCGTTGATCGAATTAAAACTTTTTTAAATAAAGTCAGATATTTTTATGAAATATTTTGAAAAATAAAAACTTTTGTTAGTTAGAATTTGTGCAGTGTTTTCTTGATAAATTTTTTTAAATACATTTTTATTTGGATACTGTTTATTTATTACAATATTATTAATTCATTTAAGATTAGATTGAAGAACTGTTTGTAAATTAGGTGAAAAATTAAACGCTTTATAAATAGACTTGGTAGTTTTATCGATTACCTCTTACATATTACTCTGATTTTCAATATTTCTGGCCTACAAAATGGCATATTTAAAAAATTTAAAAACATCAAATTTCCGTTTCTAATTCTAAATATAGTTTCTTTATTAAACACGTTATTAGATATTGAAGCAGATACTGATTTAAACATTAAAATACCCTTATGTTATTTCGAGGTAACTATAGGAACTAATCGCATCTTCAGATAGGTGTAGAAAAATAATTTTCAAGTCGTTTATTCTCATTGCGAGACAGAAAAAAAAACGGGCAGACGAAGATTTGGAATGGCGAAGTGTTAGCAAAACAGCCAGATCAAATGATTCGGCATGGAGCTAGATTTGGCAGAGCAGTAATGTCGTAAGAAGTTGCGAAATTTTGTCCAATTATTTATAAAGCTGGCAAACGACGAAAAGTCTTCAAATATTTTTGAAAACGACGAAGAGCTAGAAAACTTACGAAAGTGAATTACGTATAATAGCAAGAACTTCTAACGATGATTTCATCATAGAAGGAAAGTAATGATCACAACAGTCCATTAGTAAAATGGAATTAAAGCTAAAAAAAAGCCAAAAAGCTTAATCTTATTTTAAAAAATGTAAAAAAACAGTAGATATGAGTATAAAAGTTTATTTCATATATGTGTGTGTTTTATCTCATTATATAGTTTAATGATTTAAGATCATACAAAGGACTTTAGACAATGTGTTTGTCTGACAAAAATTAATATAAGTAATTTGTTTTGCATTCGAGTATTACTTGGAAACTGATGTTTTAACTTAAGTTATTAAATTTCAAGATAAACATCACATAATATAAGTTTCAGTGAGAGCAACATTTCGTATTGTTACAAATTTATAAATAATGATTATATTTGTCTTAAAATATCTCAGACAGATCTGAAATTCTCACATTTAGGGCAAAAATTGCGGTATTTAGACTTGTTGTAGTTTAAAAACTGATTTCCATAATTTGGCGACTTGGCGACAGTTGGCGAGATTCTTGGCGACTTGGCGACGGTTGGCGAGACTCTTGGCGACAAATCGATACTTCTGGAAACATCCATCACCTAAGCTCTAGGACCAATATTTTTCGAGATAGCCTAGAAGCTTCCAGAACCTTGGCGAAATTGGTAGATTTCTCCGCCAAGTCAGGTATAAATACCGCAGCCCAACATGGAAGAGTCAGTTTTGTGAAGACAGTCAGTGAGTGAATACGATTAGTTGTGACTGCTAGTTGTTCTCTGTCTGAGGTATTTGAGACCTGTGATTGGAAGCTGTTTCTTATGATATCTGACGAATTGTAGCTGTATAATTGTGATTGTTACAGCGGGAATTTCGTTAATCTAGGGAGATTTTTACGAATAAAAGTCTTGTGTTCATTAAGTGGTTGCTTTATTCAACTCTCAATCGACACGAACCCGTGAAGCTCGGTACAGTATTATAACACGAGTGTCATTTTGCGACAAGTTATGATGGCTAAGCAGGTTTCTACATTACAAAAAGCTTCAGAATTATTTTTAATAGGAAATTTTTCAGCTAATTTTGGATTATAAACTTAAATTGAAAATTTGTTGTGCATTTGTTAAAAGTGATAAAACGTTAGGAGAAATACAGTACTTACAATGTACATTTAAGCTCACAGTATCAGAAAGAGGAGTCATGGGTAAATTTGGATGAGATGCTTTACAAGTCACAGCTTTTCCATTGTCTTCTAGTTTTGGTGTAAATGCATAGGTACTCATGGTGAGGTTTCCTTCTTCTAAGACAGTTTCAGTCGTGCCTTCGACCTCTTTATCGTCTCTCCACCATGTAATGATCGCATTAGGTCTCGCACCACGAGCTTCACAGGTTAGTTGGGCAATCCATCCTACAGACAGAGGCCTTCTTCGGGGCATTACTTTCACTTCCAATGGTCTGACTGAAATCATAAATGTCTTCTGAGAATCAAAAATAATTATGTATACCAAACAAATTTCAGCTATGAAACACAATGCATATATATATATATATATATATATATATATATATATATATATATATATATATATATATATATATGTATATATATATATATATATATATGTATATATATATATATATATATATATATATATATATATATATATATATATATATATATATATATATATATATATATATATATATATATATATATATATATATATATATATATATATATATATATATATACATTCTCTTTTATAAAACCGATGCAATTTCTGGTTCATTAAATATAGTGATAAATGCAATTATTTTTCTCCTGCTTATCAACTGGCAGATCACTTATCAGGAAAAATAATTCTAAATAAAAGTATTAAGTATGTTTTATTAATTAAATCATTAATTCCCAAAATAAAATCAGAATTTTTTTATTTAAATTCAAATTAATGGCCAACAATATTGTTTTTTTTTTTAAAAAAACTATAACAGAGAAATAGAAAGGAAATTTAGCTTTAACGTTTACATGTTTAAAGGGTAAATAACTTAAGACTCAAATTAGTGAAGATTTTAAATCGTAAAAAAAAATACATATACACTTAATTAAGCAATAAATGACTTAGAAAACAGGTTCTATCACTCACGATTAAAGCCTAAATCTTGCTTGAATAAAATTAAAATAGAATTTTTAATCTTTGTAAGCTCTTTGCGAGATAAATGCAAACAAATTTAAATGCTAATACTTAAATCTAAGTTGCTCTGAAAAATAAATACAGACTGATAAATTTTAACACCTGTGTGTTTTTGTTTATGGCTTCCAGCTAATTTTTCTTTCATTTTTCATTACTTGATAAGGTAATTCAATCGAATCTTTCTGCTTCATAAGCCCAAAGTTTTCCAGAAAGGAAATGTGAAAGAAAATAACAATAAAGATGGCCCGAAAGAGGAACAATTAACGAGTAAAATACTAAATCATTGGAAATTTGAATAAGAAAGTTCAATTCATTCCCCATAAAAACTGCTTTTATATTTTCTTTATGTTAGGAGTCTTTCAGTATTGGCGTTAGATTACGCAGTAAAAACCGATTAGAGTAATTAGCCATTAAAAAGACCTTAAAAATGTATTTCTCCAATATTCCGATTCTTGGCAGGGATCCCAAATCTGATTCAACCCCCACAGTTTTAAAAACAAGAGAAAATTAAACGCTATAACGATTTCTTTAAACTCTATTACGTGAGGTAAAAAGGGAAGCTCAATTGTTAGCGGATATTAAAGTTTCATTTCCTGCTCAAAAGAAAAGAGGATAGATATGTAAAAGCGCTGTTACACTGCATTAAAAATAGCAATACTTTAACTGTTGTTAAAACAACTGTTGGAAAATAAAACAGTGACATAATGTTATGTTAAATTTTTCTATAAAACAATGTATTTTTGGAATAAAGAAGAACTGATATTCCATTCCTATTTGAAAGCTAAAATAGGTAGAATTTTATTGAGGAAAATAAACATAAAGATTAAATTAATCAATTCAATTCAGTAAAGAAGGATGAGAAACTTAATACCATCGGTTTTCATAAAATATTGAGTGGAATTATTAAATAATATAGAATAATGAGATATTGAATGTATTTATGAATAATGAATATAATATCACTAATCTTTGCTAATTCATTTATTAAGAATTTTATTTATAAATTATGAAAAGGTTGTTTTCTAGAAATTTTATACAATTTACATTCAATGTCCTAAGACCATGTAAGAAGCATATATAATGTGTTGTGTGTTTCATTTTCGAAAAATGTTTTTAAACAGCTTGTTAAAAATTAATTAGGAATTTTTAGTGAAATTATTATAAGGGATGTAATTAAAAAATTTAATGATTTTACATTAGATTTTTAGTTTCTAACACTTTCTATTGTTAAATTGAAGTTGCAATTTTGATATTGGCTGTTTGTTATGGTGGAAGATAAAATTTTGTTTACATAATTTGAAACAATTAAAATACTTAAAAAAAATATTAGAAAAACTTAAAAAGGACGTAAAAATAATCAATACATATTTATTAGTCAGATATCTTCAAATTTTAGAGGGAAAAAACAAACATTTTATTATTTTTTATTCATGCATTTTTGGGAAAGCGTATGACAAACACGTAAATATTACGACATATCATACAATTATATTGCATAGTTTCAAAATGTAAAGTTTAATTGTATTTACTTCAATAGTAATGTTAGAAGTAGTATTATTGGAAGAGAAGTTTTCTAATCAATGTATTTTTAAAAATTCAACAAGAATCTTCAAAATAATGTTGATGATATTTATTCCGTCATTTGTTTTAAAGGCTCTACTGGCTAGCCAAATTGAAACACCAAGAAATATAAGAGATATCACAACAAAATTTATAGATAACATGTCAACCTGGTATCACATGATTAAATTTATAGACATCTGTGAAGTGTGATTCCTGCCAAAATCAGTAGCCTTAGACCAGCCACCATTTTTGGAGATCACCGCTTTTGGATGTGTTCTTGGGGTACAGCAGACCATGCAGCTTCCACGTGTTGTCAAAGTTTATCTGGTATGGCAGCTGGGCATGGAATCAGGGTCCATCATTGAGCAACCATAGACCACGTGTTTGCTATCGGCGAAAGATCCAGAGAGCGATCCGGTCAGGCAAGCAATTCAATCTGGCGATTCACGAAGAACCTTTGAACAATGCATGCCACGCGTGGTCATGTATTATACTGTTGAAATATGGCTGTGGGCAACCCCTAAAAGTAAAAAAGGACAAGTGCCTCCAACACCTCGTAGATGTAGCGCTGGTTGTTTAAAGTACCGGCAATGTGTTCTATAGGAGTGCGAGATTGATCTCAAATACCACCCATACACGGTGCAGGACCAATATGACAATGCATAACGCACCTGCTCAGTATCTCTGCACGGTGCATTTCAGGCTCGAATGCGACCATCGTGGCGCTGCAGCATAAGCATGACTCGTCTGTTAATACATATTCATTCCATTCTGCCGTCCACATCCATCTTTCATGGCACCATTGATGACGGAGACATCTGAGGTTCTGCGTCAAGGATAGAAGAAGCAATGAACGTCTTGCGGATTGATACCTCTGTTGTAAGCGGCATCGAGGGGTACGCGCAGACACTGGATAATTCGTTACAGACTGAATGTGCTGTGCTATGGTTCGTGATGTGGCTGAGCGATCCGTCACTGCCAAGTGCACAATTTGCCTGTCATCACGTGAAGTGGTGCACTGAGATGCATGCGATCGAACACGTTGATCCGTCGTACCCTCCTACATCCAACGATCATAAATCCGCATTACTGTTGTTTATTTTTATCCTACATTACTACCGATTTACCTGAAAGATAATCCACAATCTCGGTAGGCCACCATCCTTCCTCTGTCGAACTCAGATACTTGATCAAAAATGTATCGCTGTTTTCTACGAGACATAATTGATCATATTTTCAAAAAAAAAAAAAAAAAAAAAACACAAGAAAAACACAATTGATAAACTTGAAATCATTGAAATCTCCAAGCCTTTAACAGCGTTTTGAAGTGGTTTTACAGGCGACCGTGATGTGCGTCTGCGCTGAAATTCTAGTCATTTGCATATCTCACCTCAGCTAATGCATGTTGTCAATTTCATGTTATTTGCATGCTTCCTTAATTTTGCTGCGTTTACGGTGGCTTGCAATGTATCTTATGATTAGACATTTTACATTAAAGTTTATTTTCGCGAAGATGATTACAATGACAAGGAAAATATGTCATAACATTGGTTATAAGTATTGTAAATGAATTAATTATAAGTCTGTGTTAGCAATATTAATTTTCAAAAATATTAAGGAGAAAATATTTTTTTCACTTAGTAAAAAGTATTCTTATAAATATTTGTTTTATCTTATGAATTGTTTTTGTTATTTGACCAGAATAAAGTTTTATTTTGAACTAAATCTTTAATTTCTACGATTATGAAACATTGAAATCTTCTAATTTTCTAAATTCAGTTACCTTAATGAGTAAAAATAAAGGGCAAAATCTAATAAAGAGAAAAGAAAAACTTGCTGTAAAACTCTTAGATTAAACGTAAAAAGACACTTCTAAATTTCCATAAAATATATTTAAATTAAAATTACATAGTACATTTGCAATTCATTAGCTTTGTTTATAGCGGCTCAATGCATTAAATAATATATATGAAAGAAAAATATATTGCCCTTTTTTTCTCAGTGCATAAAAAATAATCTAAAAGTTGACTTAATTATGAACAAACTAAAATGTCAAATATTTAATATGAAGATGAGTGAAGAAAAAACTGTTCGTGCTCACATATCTGGTCTACTTCATTCGTCAAACTGACAAATAATTATAATTATCTAAAAATATACATCTCTTATCGCAATTAATTGCAGAACTTTAGAAAAAATTTACATAAAAACTGCTTATCGGAAAATTAATGTATAAAAGTAAATTAATATATAAAAACAGGAAAATGAAAGTTTTTGATTCTTTCAAAATTTATTGGAATTTGAAAGAGATCTAAGAATAATTCTCGTTATGAATAAATTATTTAGAACCTGGGGCCTGAGCAGCTACTAGGCGCGTCGGTAGGCGGTGGATCACCGAACGTCCTGTAGGAATGACAGGATAGCCTTGAATATAGAATCAGAGGCCGCGAACCAGCTCCCGTAAACCCTGGTGTTATGCGTTCCGTGCCTAGGGCTAATTGGCACCGCGGTATTGGTGTCTTAACGGAGCCTCTAGTTGCCTGGCAAACTTCTAGAGTAATTTGCCTTGCCCAGTATCTCAGGCAATGCTGGGTGGACTTATATTACCTGAGCTTATAAATTGTTATCTTGTGGCTGAAAAGACACAAGAAATAACAATCCTTTTTGCATCTACAGGTGATGCCTCTGAACTTGACCTTGCTGAAAAAGACAAGTGAACTCAGAGGCTGTCTTGTAAAGGGGCAGTAATGAATCCTTCACTTGAGGTAGAAATGACCTCCAAACCATCTTCTCTCACCAGATGGGACTATTTCAGCAAGACCCTATCTGCTGGAAATGTCATACGCAAGAGGAAACGGCAGAGCATATCATTTATGAATGCGAGGCTCTTGCCCTCCCTAGATTAACCTCCTTAGGCATCATCCATACTAGAGAGTTACACCTAGACTCCATTAAAGGGTTATCGGACTTTATTAATAAAGTGGGAGACCCGAGCAACTGGAACTAGGAAACATTGGGTTTGGAGTTAATGGTACAAAATGCTGATAAAAGCAGAGGTGCCCAATGACATACAAACCAAATTCTAAGAAGAAGAAGAAGAAGAAATTATTTAGAAGACCAAAATAAACTTTAAGCTATATAAGAATTAATCAAGAGGTTGAAGGAGAATATATGTGCAAGTAATATTTATAAAATGCAATCCAAATAAAATCAAACCATTATAGCTAGAAGTTATTACATAACTACAGAAGCTCATATTAAAACATTTGAATTAAATTATATGATATTATAATATTATTTAAAAATTTTATAATTGATATTCTATATGTAAGCATAAAATGACATGAAACTAAAATTAATAAAGCGAAAATAATAAAGATTTTTGCACCATATAATATCGTTTAAGAATAAACCTGGATTTCTAAATTGTGTGTATTATAGTAAATGCTATAAAAATTTTGGTAGAAATATTTTTGATAGAAATATTTTGATAGAAAAATGAAGTGTATTATACTTTCCGTACAAATTAAAAAAATGGATTGGCAATTCTTATGCATGCATTTTATTTAAGATTTCTAATGATCAAAAATTCAAATTAAATTTTTTCAAATAAAAATTAAAAATTAAGGATTAGCTTTACTAATATTTGCAGCATAAATTTAGGTCCAAAAGTCATGTGTAACAATAGAAATCAGAAATATTTCATCTGTATATTAACAAAGAAAATAATTTTGAATAAATTTAACATACTGGTACATGATTAAATGCTCTTCTTTTTTTAGTAAAACAAATTAATAATAAGGGTGTTAGTGTATTTTTAGGCATTTCTAATATTATATGATGATTTTCATTAAGAATTATACCTTATTTACGTGAATTTATTTTTTTGCATCAGTAATATATTTTTAAACAGAAATAATTTTCAGTTTGCTCTTTGAAATATTTTATAAGTTAAAATGATTGCTTTTGTAGAAAGAAAATGTCAAGTACTTTATGAGATCATATAATAAAAATATATATATTTTTACTTACGATTCAAATCTAACATGACAACCATTGTCTTTGGTTTTGTCAAGTTGGTGAAATAAGCTTGACAAGTAATTTCAACTAAAAGATCTGATCTTTGTAATTCTGTGAGCAGCAACTCATTTCGAACTACTTCTTGTGGTGTAATATTATATGTATCGTCTATTAAAATACTTCCTCGCCACCACGTTAAAGAAGGAAGAGGATCACCTAAAAGTTGGAGAAAATATTTAATTGATTTTATACAAAGCTACAGTTATTACCAGCATAAAATGAAATATTTTAATTTTATAAAAATATTAATACATTTTACTCATTCCTTTTCATTTTGGGTACTCCCAAACATACATTCTTCACAAAAGAAGAATTCAGATACTTTCAAATGTTTTAGAGTTCTGAATTCAATTCAATGAAATTTCTGTATTCCGATTTGAAACAGTTTCTTTTCTTTAGCTTTTTTCTCCCTTGCATCTGCGACAGAATGATATGAAATATTATTTCTCAGTAAGAATATTTCTCTGCAGATGCTCAAATGCTTCATTTTTATTCTACGCAAGGCCATGGAGTAGAACACAATTTACCAACAATGTCTTACTTCATGCTTTGGATGCAGACGATTCATATCACCCATGTTCAAGCCAGTCAAGTAGGATAAGGAAATATACTTTTATTTCCTTTTGTAAGATAAGGCATTTCATTTTATGAGAATAAATAATCCTTTGCATATATACTCTTTATATAAGAATTTTTGCAATATAGTTTAACTGTCAAGAATCTTTCACTTGATTGTTGAAACAAATACGTATAACTACGGATCTGTGGATTATAGCTAAATACTGTCATATTTTTAAATTGTAAATGAATGGTCGAAAGAGCACTGTATTTCTCACATATTTTTACCCTTCTTCCAAAAATTGTAGCATTCGCTGAAAAGGCTTGGCATACTTTTGTGTTTCTCTCAGACTGAAGATGACAAGCACTTCAATACTTCCTTGTTCTCAACATAATTTATTAATGGATGTGTTTCTTTATACTTAGGATATTTTTAAATTTATTCAGAGAATTTATGTAAGCGTAATAAATGTACGAAACAATTTAAAGGTAATCTGTAGAGATTCAACACGCGAAGGATTGTTTTCATGCTTATAGTCATATAAATCAAAAGATTGCATCATAAATAGGAATTTCTTTTAAAATTATTGTCAAGAAGATTACCTTGAAGAAGAGAAAACTCTCATGAAAGGTGAATGAATATTATGAAATCCTAATTACAAATGTCATCAAAGTATTACAAATTTAATATTTTGATGATAGATACAAAATCAAAATCTACGGTATAAGTTCTCTGTGACGTCAATATACGAGTCATCAAAATAAAATACATTTATGAATTATAATATTAAAGTATGAAATCATATGTTATTATGATCCTAAGAAGATGAAAATTTTCATTCAATATTATAGTGAATCACTCTCTCAAATTTTGGGAAAATAAATATTTTAGGAATGTAACCGCAAAGCATATCAAATTAAATTTAATTACTGTGACAAGATATTTTGAAAAAAATTAAATTGAATCTATGAATAATGATTTTGCAATAGTGATAATTTCATAATTTTATTTTATGAAAATACTAGAAACAAATTATTTCAAATTTCAGATTCTTTCATTTAACATTACAATTTTACTTACTTAGTGTCATATATGGAATAATTCTCATATGCTCATATAATTGCGCAAATATGCATAAAATAAATTAACTTATAATCAATCCCATCAGTAAAATACAATACAATAATCAGGAATTGAGAACAAAAGGTATTGCTTTATGGCGCATCATTTATAAAAATACTAGAAACTGAACCGAAATGTTAACATTTATATGATAATTGTTCACAACTCTGTTTTCAAGGTATCGAAAGAGCAAAGATAATACGAGTTAATATTAATTTAATAAATATATTTTAAGTATTTTCATTGAGATTTTTTAAGTTAACTTTGTGCATGTACATTTTTAAGCATAAGCTTGTAATTTAGATATAAATTTAATACTTTAAAATTGGATATAAACTAAATAAAATTTAAGAATTTACATTTAAAATATTAGAATATTAAAATGAATTGCTTTTAAAGGAATCAAAACAGATGTTTGTTTTGTTTAATAATATTAAACTATAAATATATTTATATATGTATATATATATATATATATATATATATATATATATATATATATATATATATATATATATATATATATATATATATATATATATATATATATATATATATATATATATATATATATATACTGCGATTGAACTTATTTCATAATTGTTGTAATACATAGACCTCTCGGAATTTATGATGATTTCAGTATTATTGACAATTTGATATTATTAGAATTTTAAGGTGGATACGATATTTCTAAATTATAGTATATAGAAATGACTGTAATATAGCTTTTTTGCAGAAAATTTATTAATTAACAATTTTTTACAATCATAAATGATGTTTTCCAAACAAAAACACTTCTAAGTTGCTCCCATAGGAAACTGCTCTTAAGCTGCAAAACTAAACATACCATATATCTAGACATACCATTTTACCATATCATAATATCTTATAAAAGAGATCATTACAATATAATTTGTTAATGAGGCAAAAATAGGTATAAATAAAAATCAAATTTTTATGCGTCAATGAAATAAAGATTTAACTAGTAATTTATAAATCATAAGCAACTATCTTACAATTCAAAACAATAAAGTTATTAATTTATTATAAATTAGTTCCGATATATTAATAACAAGTGATTAAGCATTTATTTGGGTAGTCCAATAAGTAAAACATTCTAGAAAGGATTGCAATAATATTAACTTTATCATTTCCTTTCTTTTAAAAATGAATACTAAAAAAGTTAGTTAAAAATTAATTTAATCATCAGTTTTTACTAATGCATTTTAAAATAATGTATCAATACCATTACCATCTGAAGCTTCACAAAACAATGATACAGATGAGCCTTCATCATAAGGCCCTATGACATCTTGCATTGTTTGACCATGCTCGTCGGTTATCACAACTTTGGGAGGCACTGAAAATTAAATTTTAAATATGGTTTAACAAAATAAATTAAAAATATTAAACATATAAATGTTTGAATTTAAAAGTTATCAGTCAAGAAATTCTTATTTTCATTTGAATTATTATCAGCTATTTTCATAAAATTTATACATTTTAGTTTATTAAACTCATATATAACTAAACATATTTTTGAGAGTATATGTATGAATATTACTTTTGACGAGTACTTTCTTTGTGATGCATTAACTATTACCAAACTATTTAGAGTAGCAAGTGTTAAACATGTTTTTCTGGGTATTAAAATATACAGAAAATTTCTTTGGAAAAAAAAAATTCAATATCAATTGATGCAATATCGCATTGAAAAAAATGATAAAATCAAGAAATTATGTGAGTTCAGAAAAAATAAATTTTGATATTTGAAAAGCTTAAGTGATTCAGAAACATAGATACTATATTTTCATTCATTGAACTGTGCATAACATGTCTTTGTAAAAACTGTTAAAAAAGTCAGAAAATTTTAAACTGCATTGGATAAAATATTATGAAATTGAAAATTTGTTTCAAACATACATTTTTAAAACTTTAGTTTGATGTTTAGTATTCAGCTTTAAAGAAAGTGGCAATTATTTAGTAAGTTTATTGAGACTTATTTGTAAATAAGCATTTAAAAATTCAGGCTATTCGTGATCTCTAGATTAGAGAATTTTGCCTGAGAAAGACATTTGAACTTATAACTTACATTTAATAATTATATTGTCGAATCCATCGGAGAAGTGCTGTTCTTAACAGCTTGATAAATTCAATCATAATACTTATATAATGACCAAACTTTTCTTTCACACAATTTCAAAGATTTGTAAGCATTTGCATGCAAAATTAACAAAAAAATAATGACAAATTTTATTATTTAAAGAATATATATTGTGTGACTTAAGGATTTCTTTTTTGGAATAAAAACTCTTTGCTGTAAATTGCAAGGGCTGGTTGAACAATAGAAAATAGTTTCTATTTCATTTGTAGCCATTTTCTTTTGAAGAGTATGATTGTACATTAGTTTTCTTAATTTCATTTCTTGCATGATTGTGGCAAACTGTATATGAAAAAAATAAATTTGACAAATCAATAACATACTGTTTCTGTAAAAAGTCTTATAGTAGTAGTCATCTGTTAGACTGTTTTTTGTTGGATATCAAATTTATTCCGTAAAATATACAGACATTTAGAACAATTTTATAAACAGTTATAATAGATGAATTTAAAACTACACATATTAAAAATAAAAAGAGTGAAGTCATTATTTTGTGTAAGATGTCACCTCATTATTGTGATGTATTTAATTTAATAAAAATCAAGCACAAAATTAAATACAATGAGATACAATAGTACATTTTTGTGGTGAAAAGATTTTAAGAATCAATGATGGTAAAAAAGGTGGGGCATAATCAGAGGTCTTCCTTGTGAATTATAATAAAGATATAATATGAATGCGAGATACGGCTAAGGCATAAGATAAACACAAATAATATTTAAAAATATACATTCAATAAGACAAATTGTTATCAAAGAGAAAGATGACCAATCACTGTCAACCTTTCACACCAGTTAGATGACTGGTAATCCCAGTAACAACTCAGATTTCGCTGATTAATCATATCTTACATTTTCTTGTAGACACAACAAACGTAACATGCCATAATAAGAAAATGATGGCACGCATACCTATTCGCATAGATTCCAGCTGTTTGAAGAACTGTTTCTAGGTACTTAAGAAAATTAATTAAAATCAAAAAGTATGGGTCACACAGAAAAAGGCGGGATTGTTCTCACACAAAAATCAACTCATTATTTTCATGTTAATGGTCTGTTATAGTACATTATATATATATATATATATATATATATATATATATATATATATATATATATATATATATATATATGTATATGTATATATATTGGTGGTTTCTATGATAATAAATATTATTTATTTCTCAGATTGATATCAAATAATACAGATGGTAAATAAAAACGGAAATTATTCTTAAAATGTACCTTATGGTCTGAATGACAATACTTATGGAAATGACATTAATTTATAAAGATAATTTTTTGTTAAAATGAATATTATAACAAGAAATCCGAAATATTAACAATGGTAAATAATTTTTAATAATTAAATAAATGAAATAAAATTTCTTTAACTAAATGCGAAATATTATTAAATTCTTAAATTATTTTTATATGTAAACAAAAAAAGTGGTTGTAATAGTTAATGTAAACTTTTTCAGTGTCTTAATTAAATGAGAAAAAACTGTATTAAAGAAGTAAATTCTGAATGATATTTAGATTTCATTACTTACAGCTCCTGGAGGTATAGATAAATTATTATCTAATTTTAATTTTATAGTTAAATACGTAATAATCTGCAAATGATTGAAAACAATTACAGGTATTTTTACATGAATATTGAAATAAAAAACGAAATTATTTTGATAAATGCTACTGTAATAATATATTATTAAAGAAATGTTACAGAAAATCAAAACACGAAATAATAATGAATTTTAACTCTTTACAAAGTTACGATTTTTAACCTAATTATTTTGTTACAGAAAAGTTATTTAAATTTATATCTCACGAAAAACATTTTACAAATTTACTCTTAAACAATGTTTAATACCAATTGTGTGTCGTGCTAAATGATAAAAATGACTAAGGACTTATAAAATACTCAAGCTTATACCGACTGTTGTGTAATTATAATAATGAATAAGCATATACGTATGTGTATCATCTGATGCATCTTCTGCGCTTCACCTAATTTTTTTAAATTTTGCGTGTAAAATTGTTAATATATAAGAATATCTTTTAAAAAGTGTCTATTACTTCACAAAATGTTTTAATAAATACTTTAAATAAAATCCAAAAAACGACAGGAAAAAAACTATTTGAATAGAATCTACAAAGTAGATATTTGTAAAAAATATAATCTTATCACTTAAAACTCTTAAATATTCGCAAAGCATATTTCATGGTTTTAATTTTCAATGATAATCTTCAAAGAATGACTCTTAAACTTGCAACCAATTATAACAGCATTAAATCAATTTTATTAATTATCAAGTAAACTTATGACTTAATTTTGACTCCCAAAGTAAATGAAATTATTATCTAATTTAGAGAATTACTGGTTTCTTTTTCGTTTAGCTAGTTAACTTTGGTTTAATATTTAAATGAAAGATGTCACTTGAAGATGGAAAACCCAGACTAAATGAAGTATTATTTTGCTCAATTTGATACTATGTTCATATTTGTTGCTTGTTGAGTTTGTTACTATATTCATGATACTATATAAATCATAATACCATATTTATATGCATTAAATAGAGCTTGCAAGTTATTGTTCTATATTTACTTATTTTTTTCCTGTTTAAAAATCTAGAGTCATTTAATTTTTTTAAAATTTTAATGTACGTTTAAGAAAAAATTTTAGCTTTAATATACTTATCTGTTTCGGGAATTTTATGAATTCTTTGACATATTTATAGTTTCTAATATTGTTAGATTTTGTATAATTAACACTAAATTAATTGCATTATCGTAACAGATCTTTTTCATAAAATTTCTATCATCTGAGAGAAGGAACCCAAGTAATTTGAGTCGGCATTTTCAAGCCATGTATCCCAAGATGATCGACAAACCATGTGAATATTTTATTTAAGAAATGAAAGATTTGCAAGAATTTAAATTATTTTCACTAAACAAGAGTGGATGCCAAAAATGCCTTGTTGACGCTATTCAAGGAGTCATGCTGACGATCGAAGTGCAAAAAAGGCTCACACTGTTGCTGAGGAAATAATTTTCTTCATGCATCTGTGGACATGATTAATGTAATAATAGCAGAAAATTCTGGGAAATTAGTAGCGAATATCCCTATGTCGAACAATAGCACCAGTCCAAGAATGCAGAACACGGTTCAGGATATCAACGATCAATTAATTGATAGAAAAAGGAAAAGAAATGAATTTAGATTGCAACGGAATAAGGTCACAGACAGCAACAAATATACTAATTATATCAGCTATGTACTTTTTCATAGATGGTGATACTGTTGTTGAAGACCAGCTGTCAGAAGCATTACTGTATGTGCAAAGATGAAGATATATCCTTTTCCATACCCTTGATACATTTATGAAGGAAAATTATTTTAGACTACTTGCATTGATGTTTTCACTTATAAAGCTCAATAACTTTCTGATCAATGCGGTTGCCTAAATTCGCTGATTCGTTGCAAAACCCAGATTTTTTGTGGTATCATTGCATCATTCATCAAGAAGTAATTGCTTCGAAATCATTGATCTTCCACAGAATCTCCTCCTAGAATGTGTAATAAACATGCTAAACTACATAATAACTATGCCACTTAAAGCCAGGTGTTTCCAAAATCTATGTGAAGATTTGGGGGCCGAACACACATTCTTTACATACTACTGTTCGGTTTTCAAATGGCAATGAACTATCACGAAATTTTGAACTTCAATAAAAAATTTAAAACTTTGTGAAAGAAAATGGTAATGTGAATGCCAATAATTTCGTGGATCCCGACTATAAACGACCATATTTGCCCTGTTTAACTGCCATGTTTATCAAACTGACATATTTATGTGGCATACTAACAAATAATTTTGTAAAGAAGAAAAAAACTGTGATTATCAAAATTTCTTTGAAACGAGTGAACATATTGTGGAATATTTTCATCAGATTAGATAACTTATTGAAGAAATATTTTACTTGGTTACATGTAAAATTTTTAATTGTATTCATCTTGAAAAAATTCACATAAGGCTTGACATTTCATGCACCAACTTATATGTAATTATATAAATTTTTGAAATTGGAAAAATACAAGTATATAAACATTAAATGAAAACAATTTCGTAAAAATTGCTGCCAGTTTTAGTAGTACAGCATTTAACATAAGATTTCAATTTAAATAAAAAAATATATTCAAATTAGTTTACTGATGTGATTTTGACATGTTAGTGTATGTGATTGATATTTTAGAAATATTTGATTTATGTTAAATTCGAACTTACATTTCTACAATAAGAGAATATTTAAAATGTATCATGGTACTTCTCATATTCATCGAAATAATAGAGTTGATTTTGATTCTACAGTTCTTACAGGAATTTGTTAAATGGTCAACAAATGGAACCCATTTTCCGAAACACATTACTATTGAAATGCATGGCTTTTTGCGATTTTATAGTTGTTTCAACAATAACAAAATATAAATATATAATATATAGATGTTGTTGTTGTTATCGTGTACCAGGTAGGCTGGTAATATGGGGTGCGCTGCTCCTCTTTTCCAACTGAACCATTTTAGGTGTGGAG
>CM075862.1:6284968-6642468 GCA_037975125.1 Latrodectus hesperus
TCACGCTGAATGTATTGCTAAGAATATAATTTTTATATATTTATTCTTGTATTTTTCAATTTTTGCTCAAGATATTTTTTAATTCTATTCATCCTTCATATATATATATATATATATATATATATATATATATATATATATATATATATATATATATATATATATATATATATATATATATATATATATATATATATATATATATATATATATATATATATATATATATATATATATATATATATATATATATATATATATATATATATATATATATATATATATATATATATATATATATATATATATATATATATATATATATATGTATATATATATATATATATATATATATATATATATATATATATATATATATATATATATATATATATATATATATATATATATATATATATATATATTTCTGTATACAGTCAAAAACATCGATTGGATCAAATGTTTTCAAACTTGATAATAATTTTCAGAAAATTATATATTATTTTTGCTAAGAAAAAGAAATATTAAATGTTGTGTTAAACAAATAAAATCAAAAATAACAGCTTCGATAAAATATATTGTAGTAAATGTCTTATAGCAAATACAATGTAAATCTAGGATATACAAATGAGTTTTCCAATTCACTTGAATTCACAATCTTCAAATTTCCTGTTTCGTTTGTACTACTGTCAACAGAGTGCAACCACTTGATTTTCGATAGTAATTTGACTCTAAAAATAACTCTGAAGACATTGTTTAGGATGACATGAACAATTTGGTTGGATTAAAAGATCTCATATATTACTCTAAATGTAGTATTTTCTTTGATGTACTAAGAGTAGTAGAACTTGATTTTATTGTATTGAGTAATAGACAGTGTATATCATTAATATATTTCACTTTAACAAAATCTCAATCTCAAAGTGATTCAGAGTGCTTAAATCTTTCTTATATATATATATATATATATATATATATATATATATATATATATATATATATATATATATATATATATTATGTTAATATATTTGTTATTTTTTATATTTATATATTTTTTAGTTGAGATATTTAAAAAGTGTTAACCATCAACAACATTTAAATGTGTTCCTTCATACGAAACTACTAGATACTATCTGCTCAGTTTCACTATCTTCAATGTATCAGCGAATACTTGATTTTCTGCGGTTGGATATCCAAAAGAGCTACCTTTTCCCTCATCCATAATACAGAAGCTGAGTCTTCTTGAGAAACCTCATAAATAAAATTCAAAATCCAGTCTAGGACACCCAATGAAAATCATCCACATTCCATATTTTTTTTACTTCAAGTTTCATATAGGACAGGAATGATATCTTTCATTCTTCACCTAACTCTTTTTCTTCCTTCCCGCGCTTCTTGGAGACCTCTGAGTATATTTTTCCGATAAAACCAGATTTATTTTGTCAGTCAAAAGCTAGGAATTTCTGGTTTCGTTTCTGGTGGAGAGAAAAATGGCAACAATCTCTTTTACCCGATTGCGAAATATATGGATATTGCTGCTTGAATAGTCTTTTAAAGTTGTCTTTTATATTACTAAAATGTGGTAAAAATTGCTTTTTAGTATGTGGAATATTTTATGCTAAAATATACAGTTTGAAATTTACAATAAATTTTGCCCTATTGTTTGTAGAATTTGTGTGAATCTTTATGTGTTTTTAGGATCCGGGATCCGTCCACGTAAAGAGATTCATACTATTTATGTGCGCATGTGAGTTATAATATCAGCGGTTATATGCTGGCCTTATATACACCAGTCTTTATTTTTTCATTAATTTTTAACAATTATAAATATTTTCCTTAAATAGTACATAAAATAAATGGTTTTCCTAAAAAATCCTGCTGTTTTAACAGATTGTACATTTTTTATCCTAATTAAAAATTACCCCAAGCATTAACTTTATACAAACTTGATACCTTGACATACAAGGCGAGATGGAATGTAAATAGTCTCTATAAATAAAATTACGATAATAATCACTATTTTTAAGATAATAGTTCTAAAGCATCTAAAACTTGTTCATTTTAATTGATACGTATTTTTGTAAAAATTCTGAGATGTAGGATGCTGTTTTCATCAGGTTTCTTTAAAAACCTAATAAATAGCACCATTAAATTATAATGCAATATTTTTGAATTATGCGATGATTCAGTTATCCTGCCATGTTCAAAACTCTATAATCTTAAATTTTCCTAATACTCAATGAACATTAGTATTTATTGAAATGAAGTCATTAAAAATATTTCAAATAATTTAAAGAATCAAATACACATATTTTAAATACTATTTTCAATAATGATTTTGAATTAAAAATATACACGAAGAGTTTTTAATAAATTTAATTGTGTTTGATTTCTACGAGAAACATCATCATTATATAATAGAAATGTTTGCGCTTCAAAATATATTCACTAAGCAAATTTGTTTTATCAGTCCTTTTAATCGAATGATATTTATCAGAATTGAAAATCTAATTCCATTTACTTGTAAATTATTATATTGTTTCCCAATTCATTCGCCATTCAAAGAGTGCAGTTCTAGTTTACAGTTTTCTCAACAATGCGATGGTGCTCTAAAATTTTGTCAAGAGACTTGCATGTCCTAAACTCTGAATACATGTCTCACTTAAGTCAAACGCTAACGATTCTATTCACCAGAAAATATAAATCAACAGAACATGACAAAACCAGCAGATGTTCGACAGGATTTCGGATTAACAGAGCAAGCTTGCTGTACCGCATTCATCACTTTACATGCTGTTGTCATAATTAAAGTGATGTTTCCCTCTTCTATATTCACCATGATTAGATATTCAGTAGCGCGTATAACATCGTTGAGTCATCAATCTGTCAAATGCCACGTGTTGCTACTGTAATGGCTGTAATATAACAGTGACAAATACGTGGATGTACGTGTCTCATGGAGACCATTAATATGGATGCTACAATGAATCGTTGGAATTTAAATCTGATTAAATTAAACAAGTTGATGTAACTATCTGTAATACTTATTAAAGTATGACTAAAAACATACTTTTCCAAAATTAATATGTTTTCAAATTAACTCTTATTTTTTGGTTCATTTGTTCAGAACATAGGGAATTTTCAAACATTAATATATTCTGTAAAATAGTAAATGAATTTATATGCTCTTGATTCCATGTAAGTGACCTAATTAGGATAACATGTCCAATAAATTTTCTAAACCTGAATAAAAAATCTGCTTAAATTTTACATAATTTTAAAATTTTTCTTGAATTTACCAAATATTGTATAATGTAAGAATTTACCAGAAAAGTGATGCACACAATTTTTATTAAACATTTGAAACACTTTGAAACAAAAAACAATTTTTTGTAAGAATTTTCCAAAAAAGTGATACACATAATTTTTATTAAACATTTTGAAACAGAAAACAAGTTTTTGTAAAAATTTTCCAAAAAAAGTGATGCACACAATTTTTATTAAACATTTGAAAATAAAATAAAATTTGAAATGATATTAATAAATATTATCAAAAAATTATTGAAAGAGTGATATAAGACTTTATTAAAAAATTAGTAGTACATATTTTATATCAAATTTAAAAGAATATTTCTAATTTATTCAAAATTAAGCTTTTATACTTTATTTTCTGTAAATTAATTATTTTAGTTAATGCCGCCTTTATAATCCCTTTAAAACTATTAATTGCGATATAAAAACTAATGGACACATATAACTAATTTATTTCGTATAGCATTTGATTAAATTAACATTGTATTTTATAACACTCAATAAATAGTAATCACACTAAAAATATTAATTGTGATAAAAAAGGAATGGACAGGGGTAACTAATTTACTTCTAATAGTATATTTGAATAAAATAACATAATATTTTGTAACACTCAATAAATAATAATCACACTAAAATCTATTAATTGTGATAAAAAAGTAATGGACAGGGCTAACTAATTAATTTCTTATAGTATTTGAAAAAAATATAACATATTTTATAACATTAAATAAAGAATAAATATACTAAAATCTTTTAAAAAAGTAATGGACAGGGCTAACTATTTTACTTATGATAGTATTTGAATAAAACATATTTTTAAAGAATTTTATGAAAAAACTCGAAACATATCAAAATTTTAGTTTTCTATCAATGCTATTTCAAATTTTAAATTTGAATCTAGAAAATATTTTTAACAGTTATTTTATACTGTTTTAATAATCCTTTTCGAAACTGTGAATTCTGTCTAGAGTGCATCGTATATTTTATTCAGTTAAAGAACTGTAAGAAAATACACACATATGCTCAAAATCATACGATACAGAAATCCATTCACAAGCTTGAATCATTTTTGGAATATCATATTTTATCAAAAAAACTTATTTATATTTTTTTCACTTCTATCAAATAAAACTCAAGAAAATTCTCGGAACATTTCCAGCTAACTTTTTCAGCAAAGAGTGAAATACGAAATTGTTTTCGATATTCTCAAACTAGACCGTTTTCTGTACTTTTTTCTCGAGGAAATCTATCTAGCCAAGAAATATCCAGGGATTTGTATATCCTTCAGAGAATACAAACGTTTCTTCGTCTTATTATTCCTAAGGGTTATTTTGCTTCCTGAGTTTTTTCTCGCAAGGAGAATACTGGCAGATAGTCTGTTTTCCTAGATATTTTTCTCTTCCTCTCCTGTTGCCAGTCTGTCAGAAAACTAAGATATTTCCTATTTTTTACTTCGTTCATTTTCGCCCATCTGCATGATTCTCAAGTTGCCGACCCACTTGTCCCTCAACTCCTGCTTCCGTTTCGCTTTCCCCGCGAAAGATGTTGATCGTGACCTCATACGATGCGGGAGATACCGACCGCGTTGCTTGTTTTTCTGCTTCATTTTTTCTCTCTCCCTCTCTTCAGCATCTGCATCATTTTCTTTATTTCTTTGAAATATACACCAAGTTCAGTAGATTTGAGAAAGAAAATAGATGATTTGCTTTACTTTTTTCTCCTATGCTGATATATTGTTATTATTATTTATCCCAACCTAATTTTTGTTCATTACTTTTGTATGCTGAATTCATTTTGCCATTTTAATGCATCGAATATTGTTTCAGTGGATGATTATTATGAACCCTGAATAATGCTGTATACATAATTTTATTATGAACCCTGAGTATAACACTATAGACATAATTTATTATGAACCCTGAATAACACTGTAGACATAATTCATTATGAACCCTGAATAACACTGTAGACTTAATTTATTATGAACCCTGAATAACACTATAGACATAATTTATTATGAACCCTGAATAACACTGTAGACTTAATTTATTATGAACCCTGAATAACACTATAGACATAATTTATTATGAACCCTGAATAACACTGTAGACTTAATTTATTATGAACCCTGAATAACACTGTAGACATAAAAAATCCTTTAAATGTGAATTCTCGGAAAAAATATAATTATTAAATAGGAGTAGGAAAGGAGAAATAATGAATAAATATATCCACACAGTTACAAGAAAAGGTATATCCAGCTTGTCTTATCAAATATAAATCATCACAGTAAGATTTTATTCCAGAGGAAAAAAGGGTAAAAACGACCTATGCAAATCATTTGACGCTCAGATCTTCCCCTTAAGAAAAACATCAGTAATTGTATCAAGTAAAATTATTGAATTTATTTTCATTAGAAAGCGTTAAATACTTAGAGAAGAAATATTTTCACATATTAGAAATATTTGCAACAAGTTATTTTTAAGTCTTTTTATATAAAATGAAAAAAATTCTGAATTTATTTTAACAATAGTGATATCCTTATATTTATGACATTTCCATAACTAATACAGCTTAAAATACATACTGTATTTATTGTAATTGTTAATGTGAAAGTTTATAAAATATGATAAATATTATTTTTTTTCTTTGATATAAATTTTAAATAATATTCATAACCAATTATTTTAGATAAATATGAGAATAATTAGTGGTATTATTAGGTTATTTGTTGTGATGCGATGTGAAATTAAAGTGAAGAGCGTTTAGAGATGAGCGAAATATTTTTAAAAGTCATAACTGAATGAAATTTTGGTTAATGTAAGGTAAGAAGCCTTAAATTAATATTGTGTATTTACTGTAGCCCATATAAAAACGCATTTTATAGCAATTTAAAATACTTGTGTCTACTAACAAAAAAAAGGTAAGAAGTAAGTTAAGTTCAAATTAAGATGGAAAATTAAGAAGCTCGAGATTAATGTCGCTAAAAATTCGGGTTAAAAATTAATTAAAATTAATTTAATATGAAGAATACTTTACACTATATATAAATGTTTTATTTTTCTATACTATTAAAACTATTCCTTATAAATAGAAAGCAAATTAAAATTACCGACTCTTTACAAATGTGAAAAAAAAATTGAAACTCAAGATTGCTCGAAAATTGTATTATTAAAATCTGAATTAATTTTAATAACGGCTAAATTAAACCCTATAATACATTTTAATATTGTAATTTCAATTAATTAATTAATTTAGAAACAATAATTTATATATATATATATATATATATATATATATATATATAATTAACATTTTAATTAACCTCTCATTCATATTTGAAGTGAAATGTGAAAATGATTAATTAATGTTTTAATGAATATAATATTTTCATTAATTTAGAAGCTTTAATTAAATAATTATTGTATCAATTCATGGAAAAAGTAATTATAATATATTTGATCTTATTAATGCTGCATAAAATATTACTTTCCATAATTCCTAAATATATTGTAGCTAATACTTGATTTAATAGATAATAAATGCTGAAACTATGTATATTCAAATTGGGAAACTAATTTATTGATGTAAGTTTAAATCTATGTCTATCTTTAACCATAATTTGTTTAATGACTCTTTTCTTGGCAAATGATAAATATTATTTTTATTAATAAGCGTGTAAGTAATATTTTTATCGCATAATATTTTATTTTATATATAGATTTTTTATATGTATTTCATGTTTTTTGATTAAATAATTCTCAAAAGATGCAAGAACCTGTTAGGATGATTTAACTTACCATCAGTTTTTTAATTTTAAATTGCATAAATATGTGAGAATATATGATTCTTTTTTCAGAAATGCAACTAATGTTCAGTGAGATTCACTCATAGAAAGCCTATGTATAAAATATTCAAAGATAAATAGAAACGACAATTACTGTTTTAGGAGGATTGAAGTGGAAAAAATGCTTAATTATGAATTTATTTTCTTATATATTTTATTATTAGAGTCTTAGCTTATTGCAGAAATTTTAATCAATTATGTCTTTGTTTAATAAACATTTAAATGTATTCTTCTTATAATTTTCTTGAGATTTTAGCATAGCTCTTATAAATAAAATAAATATCTGTAATATTTGAAGTAACAATTGACGTGAAATTCGTATCCTTAGAAATATGTCTAAAATAAGAATTAATTTTAATCATGATCTATCCTTCTTTCCATGTTTTATTTTCAATGAAAATCACATTTAAATGTCTTTAATGTTTATTATAATTATTATTATTATTATGCATTTTTGCAAGTTAAATGTAATTAAACAAACAGCAATTTTTCTTTTCTTTTCTTTATTTAAGCACTTGTAGTGTATTTTCCCCAGGTAAGCAACAATACTACTTCAGTTTCCTTTCACTCTGGAGAATATCTAATAACAATATTAAAAATATAATTTTACAACAAAAGAAAGAAAGAAACTCAGATCATAACGTTTGTTTTGTTCAAAAAAATATATTTAAAGATGGGTGAGCTTGATTTCCGTGCGATTCTTATGCAAAATTTTTCTGTTAAAAAAATCATAGAGCCACTTATATTAAAGTATCATTGAATCACTCGTCTCATTTTATCAAAGAATTTTTAAATGAAATATTTGATGTGAAAATACTTTTAAAGTAATTTATAGTATATTTATAAAGGATTAATAGGATATTGTAGCTCTGCACATGTAAGGTGTACCTGCATGTAACATCAGTGAGGGGATTATTGTTATTTTACATTTTTTGAAACTTTATTTTTCTTTATAATTAATCGGGGAAAATTTAATGAAAGAAAAATTTAAATTAAATTTAAAGAAAAAAACTATTAATTAGACCCCAATTTGAAAACAGGTGACTAATTAATAGAAGCTTTCTTGTGTAACATCAAATAATAATACAGCATACCATCTCCAGCAGTTTAAAGTATTTTACAGTGATTTTATCATGAATACAGGTTGCCCTTATGTTCTTGTCTTAACAATCAATCGGGTTCGGTGATGCAACCATGCTCCACATACATGATGGGAAGATTATTTTCGCAACTGTCAGTGTAGAACACGGTAAATATACAAATATTTTGTTGTAATATACCAATGGATTGTTTAGTACAAATGCAGGCAACTCATACCGTAAAAATGAAATAAAAAGGGCTTCATTGAACTTACACTATCGGGAAACATAATTTTTAATTCAGAGGAAGCTCAACAAGCAGATGTTCCACGTAAAGGGATATGCCTTCCCTTTACTGCAATGTTTGTTTCGAATAATCTCTCTCTATTCCTGAATTGACAATCCAACAATTCTTGAAGAGTTCCAATCCATCAAACAGCATCTCTTTCAGTTGGTTTGAGTTCCCCAGAGGGATGTAATCCTGTAAGAAGTACCTTCCCAAAGCATCTTAACTTTTTCAGTGGGATTTAATTAGGGGAGTAGGCTTTTTAGTCCCTTTGAGGGATATAATCCTTTTCTTTAGCTGCTGCCCAACAGGAGTCTGGTGTGGTCATGCATTGGACTCATAAAAACAAATTGTACTACAATGGCACCTCGGAGCAGACAAGCATAGGGAAAAGTCCCTCCCTAAAAGTAGCGATCTTCAGTATGAAGCTTCTGTCGAAAACGTGGGGTTGAATTTAGTCTCTTAGTACAATATACAACAGATCACAGTACCAGGACCATTTTCTCCATATATTTTTGTGTTGTTACTAGGATGAAACCAAGTGTTCCAATCTCTCTCTAAATCAACTGGTATTGAATATCATATCTTTAAAGAGGACATAAATGCTTTGGTGAGGTGTTCAATTTTGTGTTCCTTGTATTACTCTTAACGATGATGCTGATGATTAACTTTCAAAGGGATGAAGTACTTAGGACAGTAGTCATACATGTTTAAAGAGAATGGACACAAAAACAGCGACCTTTGTTGCCAGTTGCTATACACAGCTGTTGAGCAAGGGTGTCTGGTGACTGATTTCAGGCTCTTTTAGCCGGCTGGTTGATATATCGGTCATCAGTTGCAGTTGTTTTCCTGAAGTATCCATCAACTTTTTTTTAACCGCTGTATTTGTGGTTAAAAAGGCTTTTCAAGTGAGCGAAAACTTTTAATTGATCACGAAATTTTCCTTTAGACTATACTCACTACGGCCTTCCTATACTTTCAAATCATTCTTTTTCGTGTGATGTGACCCAGGTGATTTCTTCTAGTAGTATTTCATCTGAGAACTCACTGGCGCCGAATATCTTAAATACCATTTCCGACCTTCTTCATGGTTGAAAGTTTTGATGTATGCGAGTGAACCGCTCGTGCTTAGCGTAGGCTAACGTGACGTGTGACTTTTTTTCCTAACAGTGAACAAGCAACGAAATAGAAATGCCATGCATGGCATTTCTACTTCGTTGCTTGTTCATTGCACAGATCACTCAAGGCCCTTTTTTCTTTATTTTTGTGGTTATCTAATTAAAATTCAAATCATTGCATAAATTCTGCACTTTATTGTATATACAATCACCTGATTTTTTTGATTTGTAATATATCTAAAATCCTCATAGATTAATAATTAATTACTTAAAACTGAAACTAGCTTTAAAATCAAAATGTAATTAAATATGATAATTTCTTCAAGAAATTTCTTTATTGATGCATATAATTTTCTTCAGGGAAATATTATGCAAAAAAAAAAAATTACTTTCAAGAAGAATATATATTGCATACAATAAGGGAAACTTTTCAAAATACACATATACACAAGTATACACGCATAAGCATACAGGTAGTAACACCCTGCTTAAAGCTGCTTCGCTTAGCTGAGTTTCGGTTTAACGTTTTTTTTATTTAAATTGCGTGGTTATTCGTCGAAGTTATAAGCATAGTTAAATTTTCCAATATTTACGTTTTTTTTTTCTTTCTGTGGTGTTATACGAACGTATTTTTATCATTTCAAACATTTGTTGGCGTTATTGTAAGCATAATTTTATATAATATAATCATTAATATAGTGACAAATATTATGATTTTTAGTTTTTATCAGAGGTGGCACTAAAAAACACGAACATAAGGCAACATGAAAAAGCATTTCACTAGAAGTTAAAATGTAAGTGGTTAATTAGATACTAGTGAACGTCAAACTCCAATTATTGTTGCATTTGAGAATAACATTCAACTATTTCATTGAGATTAACCTTTTATTTAGCAATTTCAACAATAAGTAACATTCTTAGGAATAAAGAAAAATTCTCTCATGGGTAACTGCAACTAAAACAAGCTCTGCAACTAGAATTACATCTTCTAGAATTAATGCAACAGAGGAAATGAAAATTCAACTTTTTATATTGAACGTAATATGCCATTAACCCATTACGTTCTAATGGAAAAATTAAGAAGAATTTTTAATTGCATTCAAGTGGAGGAACGTGACACAAGTGAAGCTCTCATTGCAAGTCGAGGATGGTTTAATAATTTAAACATCGAAATAAACGTCAGATTAAAGGATTAGCAGCAAGTTGTGATACAAAAGTTGTGGCTTCATTACTAAAGACATTAGTAACAATAATTAAACAAGGAAACTATCCTCCAGAAATGGTTTTTAATGTTGATGAAACAGGCTTATTTTGTATAAGATTGCCAAAACAAAAATTTCTATCCTGTGAAGAAAAACGTGCTTCAGAATTTAAAGCAGCAAACGATTGTTTAACATTTCTACTGGGTGGTAATGCAAGTGAAGAAGTCAAATTAAGACCACTACTTGTTTACCGTTTCAAAAATCCAAGAGCAATGAAAGAAATATCCAAATCAACTTTACCCATAATTTGGGAATTTAATAAAAAACCATGGGTAACTATGAAAGTTTTCCAGAATTGGTTCACTGAATATTCTTGCCTATCTATTAAACACTATTGCGAAATAAAAAAAAATGGAACTTGAATCAAGATCGGTATTTTTAATTGATGAAGCTCCAACCCATGCAACTATTTTATTTAACTTAAAAACATGTATTCCAGTTTAATTGGTTTTCTTACTTCCTAATACAACTGTTTTAACCCAACCAATGTATCAAAGTGTTATATCAAATTTTAAAGTTTACTATCTGTAGTAAATATTTAGACAGATGCTTGAAAAAGCCGAGAAGAGAATCAATCAATAAAAGAGTTTTGAAAAAAAATTAAAATATCATGAATACTTTAGAAAATATAAATCTTTCTTGGAATAAGGCAACAGAAAAATGTTTGAAAGTAGTGAGGAAAAACTTTTGGCCATATCTAACTAAGAGCTGTGACATTGGACACTCTCTGGATATGAATGGAAAAAATTGTGGAGTTAGCCAAACAAACCAGTTTTAATAAAGTAACTTTGGAAGATGTTGAAGTAGTGCAAAAAAAAAAAAAACAGCAGCGAGTCTTTCTAATTAAAAGCTCAGGAATTAGCTGCCCAAAAAGAACACAAAAATTTTGAAGGTAGCAATTTTGAAGAAGAGCAAAAAGAACTTTCAACAGCGATACTAAGAACCAGTTTGACGACTATAAAAGAAATTATGGACCAATTTATTGAAAATGACCCAAATTTTGAGAGGAGTTCAAACGCAAGACGGGTTTTGTTTTGGATGACTTATCCTATTAGCAACAACTCCTTACAGAGTGCAAAAGCAAAACGCAAAATACATTAGGAAACTTCTTGATAAAAAAAACAAAAAATTGGAAATACAGAAGAGGCTGAATGATCTGAAATGTAAATATACTGATTTAGAATTTTATTTATTTTTATATGTATTTTTGATTAGTATGTTTCTATATTTGTAAAAAATAAATTTTTGTTTTATTGTTATAAGAAACATAATTAATTTAATGGTAAAATACCTGACCAATTTTCTTCCAATCTTCACCTAACCTCATTTTTTACATAAGGAGATAATCTCGTTTAACACTATTTCATATTACGCTCTACTTTGATGGAACATTTACCCCATGTCTATATGTATAATATAGAGATACATAAATATATATATAGATATAAACATAAAATATGTTAAAACAAACAACAGTGCTCAGATTTGTAATAATTAACACTTTATTTTATTCAGCCTGAAAGTTCTATATATTAAAAATATGAAACTATTTATAAAGTTCCAGAATTTTTGTGTTACTTACAAACATGGTCTTGTATTACTTCTTTTGTGCTAAACAGCATGCCTAAGGCATTGTAAACACTACATTTCTAAGGAAAATTGCATTAGTCAGACTTCTTTAATGCGACATTAAATCTTTATAGAGCACTCATAAAATTTAACAACCTTCCATACAGGTACTTACATTAACATTAAATTGTGATGGCTAAATACCAGAATCTTAAAGGAGGTTACACTTTCCTCTATGTAGCTGAATATACAGGAGGTTTTATTGAATGTAATTTCTTAAGCAGGAGTACATTTATGGCTTATAATGTACAGTATTCTCTTATTGTAATGTAGATACATAAATTCTGGAGCATGTCAAAGTTTAATGAAAACAATTATATTTCTTATAGGTGTATTTTTTAAGGAAATTATCATTTCAATTTATAAATTTATGTCTATATTATAGTATATTTTCTAAAAAAATTAATTAACTTTTATGGCAAATATTAAAAACATTTAGTGTATGTGGTATAGCATATAATAATAGCAAAATAAAAATATTTTGATAATAATTTGAGTATAATTCTTAAATTAGAGTTTTATATTCATTCATGCAAATTACTTCGGTTTTGCTTGAGGTCACTATTTAATTTTAAGATCAATTATAGGAGCTTTTCAAATCCAGATAATTCTTGTTAAAATGCCAATAAATAGATACTCATATTATTCTTCGAAGGAAACGAATTTCCAATGCTTAGTACAATTATAAAATAAATTTTCAAATATTCTTAATGTGACCTTTCTTAGATAATGCATCTAAGTTTTTTAATATTAATAACCATACACGCATCTTTGTGTGTGTGTAAATACATAATAATAATATGATATTATAATAACATACCTGCCCACCTTGGAGAAAAAAATTCAATAATCTACTGCTTTTGTGGGGAAAAAGTCAGAAGACACTACTAGAGAAATTTTTTTCTGGAAACTGAATGTTTAAAACAATGGTACCGCAAAAAGACAATTTTACTCTTTAGATTATACATTTTGAGAATAAATTGAGCTAAGCGTATTTTGTGTTAATCTTAATTTTTTAATAAAATATTCATCAACTTTATAAAGGAACAATCAAAAATTAAAGAATATAATACTT
This sequence comes from Latrodectus hesperus, assembly GCA_037975125.1. Taxonomy (NCBI): domain Eukaryota; kingdom Metazoa; phylum Arthropoda; class Arachnida; order Araneae; family Theridiidae; genus Latrodectus; species Latrodectus hesperus. Next base: position 6,298,583 of record CM075862.1, read on the forward strand.
GTAAAAAAGTAAACATCAACGTTAATGTCCCAATATATATTTTATAGGGATTTTTCTTCAAGTTAGTGCATTTTTAAATATTAAACTTATAAAATTACATAAAATACATTACAAAATAAATTTAATTCAATGACACATACTTCTATGTATAATAATATAGAAATTATCAAATACTTTGTCCATAAAAACATAATATATTTCAAATTTGAATGTTCATGAATTCAAACTCCTGGCAATTTAGTATTTTCATAGATTGCTGGGTTAGCATTTTTAAAAAATGAATTGGTGATCTACTGTTCAAAGCAATTTTTCTCTTTTTGAGAATATTGAAGCTATGTTGAAACTATTTAAACTACAAAAACAACTCAATAGATTATTTTTTCCGGAAAAATTTCAGCTGTTTTTAAGTTTTTAACGGAAATTGCCAAAAATCAGTAGATTTTCACTCGATATCGTGAAATCGGGAGAAACGATAAAAATCTGGAGTTTCCCAATAAAATCAGTAGAGTTGAGAACTATGTAATGCATATTCTATTTTGATCATTTTATATGTTTTTTATAAGATTACAGATGTCCTGAAAGGTAATTGCTTTCTGCAATATGAAATTTATATATTTCATTATGAGATTCAAGCTGGGTTAATTTCAAATATATTTTAAATGAATTCGCTAGATAGCAAAATAAAAATTTATAAATATTGTATTATTTTATTTTCTTAAATAATTGTGTGAAAACATTCATTTTTAAATTTAAAATGTTATATTATTAAAATTTTTCTTCATTCTTATCATTTATTTCCATACTCATATGAGAAGTGGATAGAATTTAATCATGTTTATATTCATTATTAAATAAAGAATTACCAAGGAAATTAATTATAAGCAATTTTCCTTTTGGAATCAGCAACAAAATGTTAGTGCTCATGTTATATACCTACTTTCTGGAAACTTTCTTCTTAGCATAAGAATTAGAGAGAAATGTATTTTTGTTAGGATTTCATAATTTTTGAAGACATTTTGGTATTTAAAACCCTAATACACACTTAATATTTTACCTTGATCATTACTTTAAATGGAAATAGGAAGGAATATAAGTGATATTGAAGTTTATAAACACTATTACAAATTCAAAACAAAATAAATTCTAAATTTAACGCTTAATCGGGTTTGTAATAAGAAATATAAAGCAAATTTCTTATGATTTGAGTAAGACGTCATTAATCTTAGATATTTTAATTTATTTGATAAATATTGTATAGATCCCAAAAGGGGTTCAATTTTGAATATTATATCAGAGTATTAGCAGCATAGGCAAGCAATTTCTGAAAACCATAGCAACTTGCTGCACAAGTGTCATTGTTATGAATTTTTAGTAAATGAGAATCTGACCGTTGGCATCTCAAAGAATAATTACTTCCATTATTTCTATATTTGTTTGGTTTGTCCCTTATAAATTGCTTATAAATGTTATTTCTAATTGGACTAGGTCTTTTAATCTAAAAAGCTTCGAGCCACTCAAAATGCCCATTTCCCCAATTGGATTGAGATAAGGGAGCTTCTAAACTGCATGTTAAAACAAGTATTTAATAATCAGACCTGCTCAACAGGTTTTGACAAACACGTAGAATTTACTTAAACAGTCAGATATGTTCGAGTGTCATAAGGACCAATGCAAACACCACAGGGCACTAGCACTACAAACTAGCAAATGGAAGACCAATATTATTTCCAATTGGACTAGGTCTTTTAATCTAAAAAACTTCGAACCACTCAAAATGCCCATTTCCCCAATTGGATTTAGATCAGGGAGCTACTAAACTGCATGTTAAAACAAGTATTTAATAATCAGACCTGCTCAACAGATTTTGACAAACACGTAGAATTTACTTAAACAGTCAGATATGTTCGAGTGTCATAAGGACCAATGCAAACACCACAGGGCACTAGCACTACAAACTAGCAAATGGAAGACCAATATTATTTCCAATTGGACTAGGTCTTTTAATCTAAAAAACTTCGAACCACTCAAAATGCCCATTTCCCCAATTGGATTTAGATCAGGGAGCTACTAAACTGCATGTTAAAACAAGTATTTAATAATCAGACCTGCTCAACAGATTTTGACAAACACGTAGAATTTACTTAAACAGTCAGATATGTTCGAGTGTCATAAGGACCAATGCAAACACCACAGGGCACTAGCACTACAAACTAGCAAATGGAAGACCAATATTATTTCTAATTGGACTAGGTCTTTTAATCTAAAAAACTTCGAACCACTCAAAATGCCCATTTCCCCAATTGGATTTAGATCAGGGAGCTACTAAACTGCATGTTAAAACAAGTACTTAATAATCAGACCTGCTCAACAGGTTTTGACAAACACGTAAAATTTACTTAAACAGTCAGATATGTTCGAGTGTCATAAGGACCAATGCAAACACCACAGGGCACTAGCACTACAAACTAGCAAATAGAAGTCAAGAGCAAAGCATTTACTTAAAATTGTTTAATTGCAATTAGGATTGCAGTCTATTACCACTCCATGTGATCTCCTATAACTTATGATCTATTTGATTTCATTATAGTTTTCAGTTCTCTTAAACACTCTACAATTTATTAAATATGTAACCCTTAGAAAGCGCGCCCCTAAGGGGGTGGATAGGGAAACGCCTCCACTGGTCTTCCAATGCGTGGTAGAAGAAAATACAATGCGCGGATCAACAGGCACACATCCAACCTCCCCAGGCAATGGTAGGCCCCTTTATGAAGAACTGCACAGGAGTTCCACTGGACCCGAGGTATCTCTTCAACTGCATTTCTGTTGCCTCAACCCTTTTCAGCATCGTCCCCAACTGCTGCCATGACACCCTTTATACGGAAAAGGCTGAAGATGTGGCCAGGGCAGTGCTCCATGCCTTTGGTCCCATATGACTGGTCATTTTTACCTTTTTTTTTCTTTTTGCACTTGTCACACGACAACAACAACAACATTTATTAAAAGAGAGAAAAAAATTAATGAAAGTTGTTGGAAACTTGATTAATGATGCATGATTAAATGATTACGTGTATTTTATAAAAACCAAGTTCAAAAGCAAGCGCAGTTTTATATTATAATTGTAACACTATCAGGAAATTATAATTATATCAATTAATAACAAAATATTTCATTAAAATATAACTATCTATTTTTAAAAAAAATATTAATTAGATTTGTTGTAATGTTAAGACGTTCCATGATAACAAATGTTAAAACTTTATATAACAAAATTATGATTATGGTATAGATATAAATCTATCATGATTAGCAGCCTTCAGACAGTATTCCCATTATGTTTCATTATCTGTTACTGATACCTGGATACTAAATCATTCTCCTCATTTGGTATTAGAGAAACTCTACTAGGCGTGACATGAGAATACTCAATTAGCAAGTATTTGTGGTATCGATAATCATCAGATTGTTATTACGTTGTATTCATCACTTTATGCGGATGTCATATTAATTTTACATATCCCTTTCAAAAACTTACTTTATATTCTTTCCTCCTACTCAACAATTCAATCGGTTCTATAAAAACATTAAGACTTTGAATTTGATCTGCTAATAAAAACTATAAAAGAGCATTTTGAACAATATTCAAAAATAGGGGAACTTAAAATTGATTTTTTAGCGATATTTCTTACTTTAACTAACCTTCTTGTAAAAAAGTGATGTAGAGCTACAAACAAACCACATATATAAGATATTTAATAATATTGAAAGTTTTATTATCATAAGAATGCTCTTATTTGTTATATACGACGTATTGTAAGTATTCTTACCTTAAGAATCATAATAATTTTTTTGGATAACCAAATGTGTGTATGTGACTGGTATGATTTTACAGCTGCGTTTTTATATTCTTTTTTTCCGAGAAAGTGAAGTATATAAAACTGGAAACAGTTCTTTTATTATTATAAAAATGCCAAATAAATGAAGATGTAAAAAAAAATTATATAAAACTGATATTGAAATTATGTAAATAAATTAAAGAAATCCTAAAAATATCCTACTTGCATTGATTTAAAAAAAGAAGTACAAAAGTATCAGTTACAAAACTTCGCAGAGCAGAATCCCATTTTATATTTCTATAAATTTTCTTAAATTTTTTGTAATGATGGTTTTAGATTTTTCGTATAAGCCTATAATCGACTTTTATTTACGAATATACATTTTTAAGAAATTTGTGATATATTTCCTTTTTAACAATCACATATCATCTATTTTCCTAAAAGGCGATAAATATAAATGGTAATATCATTGACATTTTTTTCATATTCATCTTATGTAAAGTTTTTTTATACTAGTAAGAGAGATAACAGAAAAGAAAAATATTAATTCTGTACGTTCAGTATGGATCAATTTAGTTAAATTTTCAGATTTTCTCTATATTAAATGTATATTTTGTCAATTACATGAAATATTTTAATTTCTCTCTACCGAGTTTCTACAAAATACCATTAATTTTAATTTAAAAAATCATGCACGTTTTATTAAAAATAAGGAACATTTCTTGGAAATTTCTAAATTAATGTTTAATAATAAGAGTAAAAGGAGCACGTAAATCATTCACTATTATTTATTCAGTATACTTTTAAAAATATATTAATTTGAATATTTTTAATTATTTTACATTTTTTATTAAAAAGACATTAACATGAATCCCAATTGTTACTTGTAAATTTAAATTATGTGCTATATTTGCTACTAATTTCTAAAAAAAATAATAAAATTGCATTAGCTAATAATTTGACAGTTTAAACTTACTAAATCTTTGTAACATAGAAATATTTTTTAAACACGTATAAAGAAGAGTTTAACAATGTAATACAGATGTAAAAACAAAAATTACATAGTTGATCAAATTATTTCTAGATGTTTCGTACTTAGAAAATAGTGCATTAATTTAGTATCGTGTAAAAGAGTTTTACCCTATTGAAGTAACAAAATTGTTGCATATCTAATTTTTTCTTGTTTATTATTTCAGGGTTTTCAAGTAAGTGATAAAATTAATTGTTGGTTTTTAAAAAGGAAGATAATAAGCTGCATGAATTTCAAGAACATTTATTGACATTAAGATTGTCTCGTTCCTTTTTATAACAAAGTATGGGATTTGTAAATCCCACATTAATAACGAATTATGATATTAAGATGGAACTATTCACATATTATAAATGATAGAAAGGACCCAATTTATAAGCAATATTATATTATAATTTCACTCTACAATATATTTCACTCTTTCATGAAAAACTTTATCTTAAATCCTATAAACGTAATTTAGCCTATGACTGAATTCATCAGGATTTCAACTATAATTTTGTCTTATAGTTTTCTTCTACGGTAATAGTAGGCAAGCAAACATTGTTTCTTGGTCAAAGCATGTCTAATCTTCTGAAGCCATTTCAATGAAAGTTTAATCAATTTCTCTGATGGCAAATCTTTGATTAATGTACGTCTAAATAATGACTAACCTTTGGAATTTAGTTCATTTTAGAGAAACAAAAATTGCTTTTTTTTCAAAGAATGTTGTAGTTTAAGCGTAAACTAATAGATCGTGTTGTTCGGATTAAAAACGAAATACCTGTTGTTCCTTCCCATGTAAGTGAAGCTCTTTAAGATGAAAGATATATTAAAGTAAGTAACTTTCACGTAAATTTAAAAATCATTTTGTATAATTTGAAATTTGTTTTTTAATTTAGCAAATGCATAATCATTCTTATAATCTTACAGACAAAGTAATTGTTATATTGTAATGTGAAATCCTAAACATTACTTTTATCTTTTTACGATTAAAATTGAAAGCGAATATGATTATATTTTATAGAATTTTCTTTATGTAATTCATTTTTTAAATATTTGAAAAGAATTTTGAGATTATAAATTCTTTGTCGGTCAGAAAAGAATATTCAAATTATTGTTTTTTAGAACGAGTTATGTCAATATGGAATATAATATTTTTTGTTAGTTTAACGAATCAATTTTTGCTATATGTTATGTTTATAAGTTAAATAAAGAATGTGTGTACTGTAAATATGTTATTTTGAAAGCATTTAATGATGCATGATTAGCTAGTGTTCTTATGCGTAGACAGACTTTATTTGGTGCACTTCAATGTTTATTTTTATTAATGTAGTAATTTCTCAAAATAAAACTACTTCAAAAAAATATTGAAATTATTTCTTGTGATGAATCTTGAATGAAAAGTAGATTTTAAAACTATTTAAAGATTAGTAATGCTAGAGAAATTAAATGTTATTTATTACCTAATAATAGTTTCTTAAGCAGTATTTTTTATTAAGGAAGGAATTTCATAAAATATGTATCCAGAAATTATAGCAGATTATTGTATAATAAATCAATAAGTCAGTTATGACATATAATGCTTCTTTCATTTTATGGAATTTTAAAAATCTTATTTAAGAAATACGAACTTTTTATAAAGTTGTAAAAGGAGAAAAGAAATGTATCATGATATTTTCTTTACATTATACATATATCATTAATATAAAAAATTAGCATAAAGAATCATTTTTCTTTTTGATGTGGAATCTATCTCATCTTATGCTTAAAAACTGAAGTGCTTTACTCTTATTGTAAAATGTAAATTAATTGTTTTGTTGGCTGATTTTTGAGAACTGAAGTTTCTAGAGAAAGTTAATTTTAAGTAATAATTTAAAAATTTAATAATATGCAAACTAGTAATATAAAAAAAAGCTGTTAATTTTGGTCCATTTTCATTAACAATTTGCACCACATATTAGTTAGTAATAAAAGTAGATTTTTGGCAGCAATTTTCATAAAGGTTTGATCTTGCATGACTATGTATTTGGTAAAAACTAATAAAAATTGAGAACCGTAATAAACTTCAGAGATAAATCTAATAAGAAAACTAAGAATTAAGAGATTTGTTAATCAAATTATTATTGATTAATAGTTTCTTCTAGTAAAAAAATTAGACTATAATTACATCTAAAAACGCACACGCTATATCAAATATTCCAAAAATCTTGGGAAATTGTGTTTCATTCATTAGCATTTTACAAAATCTTTTTGATTCAAAATGAATAATCCTTAGATAATTTCAAAGTTAATAATGAATTTGGGAAAGTGAAATGTGATAACACATTTAACATGTTTTTTCTAATTTTTTAGTTTAAACTATATTATTCAAGGAAAAAAGTTATATTGATGAATAAGAATGATTATCAGTTATTTATTTCCAGCTCAATGATTCTTCAACATTAATAACTGAATATTCAACTTGCATTAAAGTTTTACTTGGTTATCCAGTAACCAATGGAAATAAAGACTATTTTTTAATAATAATAAAACAATTTTTCGGTAAGAATTCTTAATTCTCTTTCAAACGCTGCAAAAACTAATTTTCAAATCACATCAGAAATAAGTAGTGTTTAAAAAAAAAAGAAAACATTTTTAAATATTATTTATTTGAATAAGTTTTAAATTTATTTATTTTTTTTAGTTCAGTCATGCATTTTCGCAGTATTTTAAATTGATATATATATATATATATATATATATATATATATATATATATATATATATATATATATATATATATATATATATATATATATATATATATATATATATATATATATATATATATATATATATATATATATATATATATATATATATATATATATATATATATATATATATATATATATATATATATATATATATATTTGTTAAAATAAAAAAGATAGTTTGCATAATTACTGTGAGATATTGTTTAAATTAAACTAAATTTGCAGTTACACACTATTAATCAGCATTTTTAATGATATGTTTTTGAATGCATTTGATAAAATTTAATTAATGCATTGCATTTTAATTACGCCTTTTCAAGCTAATAGGGAATAGATACTCATTATGGTCATCTAAAAAAAATTTTAAAAAGGGACAGAAAGGGTCTTTATTTTAATTTGTAGTACTTATATTGAATAAAACAACCCAATAAAGGTATCCTTATAAAAACAAAGATACCAAATAAAATCGTTAAAAATATCACGAAATATATTTATTGATATAAGTTAGTTCATTTAGTGTAATTATTTACTTTTATTGCAATTTGATCTGCATTAAGGTGCTGAATAATATAAATGCATACAATCCTATATTATCTTGATTAAATTTTCTTCCGAAAATATTCAAAATATTTAAATTTTATGTTGGTAATAATATTTTCAATGGAATTAAAACTATGTTTAGTAATTATTTGAAATCAATTCCTTTTTTTCATAGATAGATGTTTCAAATGCCATTAGGTATTTTTGTATTTAACTCACCATTTTTAACGAATGAACAAAAACAAATACTTTTAAATTTAGTCATGATGTATTAAATGAAACAATAACATGCTTTCACACAACAACGATTCTTTTCACTGCATCTTAGATAAGTTTATCATGGGATTAAATGAAAGAAATTTTCAAAACAGAATTGTAAGAGAGATAAAAATTGCACCCTTGAAAACTATGTAATACAATTCAAAGCATCTTTTTTACCCATTTCATAAAGAAGGCAGTATCATTCTCACTCTTCCATTCGTTCCATTCTCTTTGTTTATTCTATCGTTCCGCCTACGATGCCCGGCGTCCCTTCGTTTTTGTTCCAATTGTTTCTGAGAGGGTCGCTCACTCCCGCCTTGAGTTGTTTCCCTGATAAACTTTATTGTTTTGAGAAAAGTTTTCTACTTTTTCTATTAATTAAACGGAAACGATTTATGGCTCAATGTTCTTATCTCTAAACTTCTTTGAGAAGTAAAAATAGTCCTCTTCCCGCAGCAATAATCGTTTAATAACTGTCGAACATTAACTGTAACTTTGCAGTTGCCCTGAGGCATGAAACATACGATTGTTTTTGAAAGACTTCTAAGATTAGAAGACTGTTTTTTTTTTTTTCAATCTAGAAATTTTATCGCTGTCATAGAGAGACATTTCTATACTAATGAAGATTATAAAAAATTGCAATATGATTCACAATTAAGATTAGGTCATTAATGCGTTTATTCCTTTAACGAAACATTATATAATTTGAAAAATAAAACGTTTTTGTCAAAATGCAATTAAAAATATCTGTGAGATATTATATTTTGAAAAAATATAAACTGAATTCAATGCTCAAAACCTTAAAATCAATATTTAAACTAATAAAATATATTTGAATTATTTAACGTAATAAAAATGTAAATCATTATTGCATTACAATTATTGAAACTACTTTAAGAAATGCTGCTAATGTCAGGGAAGGAAAATGGTTCAAAATAGTGATACGAAATTAATTAAAAACCTAATTTATCAGTGAAAAACATTTGTACAATTTTTGTTACAATGTATATACATTAGTAATATTTTACACAAAATTGCTTTTGAAAAGTAAAATTTGCCATATTAATGATATTTTAGCTGAACGTTCATGTCAGAATTATTTTTAAACATTTTGTATATATTTATACAATTATATCAGCTTGATTTTTTTTAACATTCATACACACAATTACATAGGCATTACGTATCCAGTATATTAGAGGCAATTTCTGCATTACAGATTAATCCAACATGCTATTCATATAAAATAAACAGTTGCAATTAGTTTTATCAGTCTTAATTAAATAAAATTATGAAATTAGCCTTGTACTTTTACAACTATTTTATTATGAGAAAAATGTTATGATTTTTGGACATTGAATTTTGCAAAAAATTCAAAAAGCATAAGAATAGAACTAATTGATAACATTGAAAAAATATTGTAAAATTTGTGTCATGGTTACTATGTATGTAATAATTTTTTTCACGTTGTCTTTTACATTCAATACCTTAGAGTTTTTTCATGCTTGTGTCAGTGTCATCTTAATTAAACTCCTTACTTACTGCTGTATACATTGATAGATTATTGATACAGATTGTATTGGGCTGCCCGACAGAGACTGATGGTTGAAAAAGCAAGGTCGGGCATAGGATAAAAATAAAAAAAATAAATTGATTGTCATTCACACACTAAATAATACTTAACCTCATCATATATTAGTTCTTCCTCACAGCCCTTCCCAATTAGGATCACTGATAAATTAGTTCAGAACTGTTCTGTTTCTGCTATTTTTATTTTACAAAATATTTGTAAGCAAATGATAATCTTCTAATCTATAAACATTTTGGTATCTTACTAAAACCACTTTGACTTTCGGAATGCATCTTATAGGGATTATTTCAGATATTGACGCTTTGAAATGATTTTTGGCGTGAATAATGCCAATTTATGGTATTTTTTGTAACTGGATTGAAAACCTGTTTTTAATATTATAGCAAAAAATATCTCTAAAGTGTTCGTGAATTATAAAATATCTCCCGAGTAAATCTCCAGTTTGTATTCTGAATTACTTTAAAATGTTATAGACTGTTTTTTTATAGACCGTTTCATTATTGCTTCCACTTTTTCCTGTGCTAATATGAATCTTTCAAATTCCACTGTAATTTATTTTAAAGGTAAATTTAGTTATTAAAATATAACCGACGAAGATATATTAAACTTACAGGTCAACTAAAACTTACTTTAGTATTATTTATTTTCAAAATATTAAATTTAATACACTCTTTTTCCTTGCTTCACATTTCAAAACACTAAATGATATATTCGATGCTTAGTAAACTAAATGAATTTTCTTTCTGATCATTTTACTACCAAGATTCCACAGAATTTGTTTTTACAGTTTTAATAATATAACTTTTTGCTTAGTTAAAATAAATTGTATAGTATAATTTTAATAATGCGATAGAATTTCATTCATTTAATGTTAAGTTATATTGTTAAATATTAATTTCCTTATTTCTTTTTGTAATTGCATTTTTGTTGCAGAAAATAAGCTTTACATGCATGAAAGTATTACTTTATATGGAATGAAAAATCTAAACTAGTATATTTAATTATGATAAAAGCATTTAATTTAAGGAAACTTTAGTACAGCTAAAGCTACACATATTTTTAAAAATTCTATATAAAAATTCATGCAATTAATTTTACAATCTATTGGTTTTATTTAATCACAATATTTGTTAGATTCTATGTTATGTAAACTATGCAGTATTTTTCGCCATAATATTTAATGATGTGTGGCCTTAAATTTGTCTAAGAGATAATTTTGGTTGTTATTTGTTAAATAAATAGATTATTAATTTTTAGCTTGTAGATTATTAATTTTTAGCTAAACAGAAGTAAAATTAATGCATTAAATAATCCTGAAATTTCGTTTCCTTAATATGATCCATGAACTATTTTTGTTAAAAGATTTAATGTTTAGTTTAAAATCGTTTTTTTAAATTTAAAAAATACCAATGTTATAAATTTTTATTTAATTTAATTTTAAGAAGTTATTGGCAATCTAAATAATTAAAATACCTGTAAAATATTGATTGAGGAACTCAATAAATTAATATCATGTTTTATTTATATAAGCATTGAAAGTATGTAACCTAATGCCATGTTTTATGTCATTCGCATAATTCCTAAACACCTTAGTTTCACTAAGATAAAATTCAAATTTATCATTAGAAATCGTGTACTTTGTTCCCGAAGATAATAAAATATTTTGCTTATTTTTCTATGTCAGTAACCATTGAAATTGTTCCAAAATAAAGAGAAATATTGTGTTTATTCTAAACAGAACTAATATGTATAAAATATTCCTAAAAATTATCATACTTAATAGTAGAGGAAATGGAATAAATTACTTTAACACAATTATTATTAGTGATGAAAGATTCACAATTATTATGAAATTCGTCCTATGTGCAAATTACACAAATATTTTTATATATTTAGTTATAATACTTTACAATTTGAAGTTGTGTTCATAGGATATATAATATTTAATACTATTTACATCATTGTACGGATTTAAGAATTATAATTTTTTAACAGTTTCTCCATTCTTGTTCTAAAATTTTATGTATTTTTAATATTAAATTGTTCACTACATTATTTTAAGCTTAAATTAATTAATACATTATTAAAATTCTTTGTTACGCTTACAAAGAATTTAAGTATTTTAGAAATTTTGATGCCTTTATATTTATTTATTATACTTTTCTGTAATGAGATTATAATGGTAACAATAAATTGAAGACAATAAGGCATTAATATTTATATATACATTATTTGTTATTTGCATATATTATTCTACATTCCCATGTATGTATTTATTGATATATGCTAATATGCTAGAACTATTTATTAATTAAACTTTAATTGGAAAAGACCACTTTTTACATTTTTCGCTTTTATGTTTCCAAAGTGAATCTTAAGATGTAGCAACATTAAATATTTCTTAGTCTCTCTGTATCTTAAATATAAGCTTTTACGGCACTAAATATGATATCTTTATTTTTCACATAGCTTTTTGTACCCTAAATCACAAACAATAAATAAAATCGTAGCTCTGTTATACTTTATCACTTAGAGCGTATATTATTTATTTTCTCTTATGCCATCAATTACAAAGAAAATTCATTGGGAATGTTTCCTTGCTTACAATTTTTGTTGCATTCTATCTTTTTATGCTAGACACAAAAGATCTTGTTCACTGAATCATGAATAAATATTTTGAGACCGAGAATAATAGTAAATATCTCTGCTTTTCATTCAGAAAGCATTTTTTAATGTTGATTTATCTTCATTTATTTCTGAAAGCATATTTGTGTTCCATATATTTCGTTTTAAACATATCATTTTCATTCTTTGTTGTATTATATTTAATAAAAGCTGTGTTCGATAAAATGCATTAAAAGCAACTTTCTTTTAATAAATTTGTATTTAACAAAGTAAATCAAATGTAGAATAATAAATTTTTATGATTTATTTAGTGTATGAAAATATATAAAATATTAAATTGTCAGAAACTCATAATAAACTTTGCTGTGGATGTTTTAATATATTCTGTATTTTATTTTCAATATTTTTTGACAAAATAAATTGCTAAATAGCCGTATATATGTATATAGATAATGTATATATATATATATATATATATATATATATATATATATATATATATATATATATATATATATATATATATATATATATATATATATATATATATATATATATATATATATATATATATATATATATATATATATATATATATATATATATATATATATATATATACATATATACATATATATATACATATATATACAGATATACATACATATATATATATATATATATATGTATATATATATATATATATATATATATATATATATATATATATATATATATATATATATATATATATATATATATATATATATATATATATATATATATATATATATATATATATATATATATATATATATTATATATATATATATATATATATATATATATATATATTATATATATATATATATATATATATATATATATATATATATATATATATATATATATATATAAATATATATATATATATATATATATATATATATATATATATATATATATATATATATATATATATATATATATATATATATATATATATATATATATATATATATATATATATATATATATATATATATATATATATATATACATACATATATATATATATATATATATATATATATATATATATATATATATATATATATATATAAATATTTATATATATATATATAAATTTATGTATTCTGTATTATTAATATAAAAATTCGTAATTTAAAAATTGTTTACATGCAAAATATAAAGCAATATAGGAATGCCACTTTCTTTTATTTAAGAAAGTATCATAAATAAAAGATTACATTTTATGAAATAAACGAAGTTTATATCTATATTTCCAGCATCTTTATTAATCAAAAAGTGTTTAATATAGAATGCACAATTTCTCAGTGTCCTATTTCTAATCTATTTGCTTGATAATTAAAATTCAACAACCTCACTTAATATTTAAAGGGAGTAAATGAAATTTATGACACAAAACAAATTCAATAATATATGCAGGAAGTTTAGCTTACTAAATCGATATTATATCATGGGTGACTAAAAAATCATTTTACTATGAAGTAAAAATTATCCGATAAAGAAAACTGTTAATGTATTTTGCTTAATGAAGCTTGTTTTTGGAAAATAAATTGATCATCCAAATCCGAACGTCTAGACGCTCATAAATTGATTAACTTTTGATATAAAAATACACAAGATACTAAATGAATATTGAAACTTGCTCCATTTGGAAATAATTAGGGAGAATAAAAAAATAAAATTTGGGAAAAATAAAATAGCGTCTCATATTATAGAGAAGAAAATAAAAGTCAAACAAATATCATTTACCTTAAAAATTTTCTTTCGTCATATAAAATATGCAATCTTGAAAACTAATTAAGTAAAAAAAAGATTAAAATTCACTTATGACAAAAAAATATTTACCAAAATATCTAGCTCATTCTTGAAATTAATTAGTTATGTTTGCAATAAAGCTAACTAGCATGGATTTTTCCAAACAAAGAATACAACAAAATTGCGCAATTTTCTTTCATTACATTTTCTTTTTGCTTAGTTTTCCCCAAATATTATCATGCGTGATTTAATTTTTCCTAATTTTTTCCCAACGAATGCCTGATGTAAAAAATACGAAATATATGACAGAAATAAAAGTTTTACTTGAAGACGCATTTGAAAAACATTAAATTTTGTACTCATTAAATATCAAAAGTATCATCATTTTTTTTTTTTGCTAATCTAAAATTTGATATATTGTTTCAAAATATAAAGTGATTGATAGTAAGGAAGCCATTATTCCATATATAACTATATTCAGATAAATTACAGTTATTGCTGCTTTTAATTGTTATATTAACATTTCATAATATGAAATTATGTTGATTAAATTTAACACAAAATCTAAGCAAACTCTTGAATTTAAATAAAACAGTCAATATGCGATTTAAAATTAAATCTATTAACAAAGTATTCAAGTGCAGGAAAATTTTTATTTGTATCAAATTTAAAATTATCAAAATTATTAAAAATTATAGTAAATAATTAAAATTTAACTATAAAGATATAAATTATTAGTTTTTATTAATTTTTAGTAATGATTAAAAAAAACTATTTAAATATTCCAGTGCAAGAAATTTCTTTTCATAAAATAAGAGCATAACTAAATTGCGATAATAAATAATCCACTTATTTTAATTTTTAATTAAACAACTAAACAAACATAATGTATCAACACATATTTAAAAACTTTAAAGTATATGCAATTGCATACAGTTTGAAAATAAATAATTAAAGTGATAATAATTTTACAAATTAAACATATTTTGTGGTTACTAATTTGGATCGTATTAAGAATGTTTTTACTATCAATCTAAATTCATACATTATTTAAAGAAAAACTGAGCACGAACAAAAAAGTTTATCAATGAATCAACAGTTCATTTTATTGACTAAGGAAATTAAAATTCACCACAAGATTCACACAAGAAAATATTGATTAATTATTTCGTATCCCTTTTCAGCATTTATTGTGATAGAAATTTCAGAGTTCTATTACACAAATTTTGGTTTAGACGCTATCATCAATCACACTATTTATCGATATAGCTATAGATTTAACATTAATCCTGAACATTTTGCATAGTTCATTTATCATAGTTTCTTAGCATTCTCATAAGCTTAGGCCTGAAACCTGGTCTGAGCATCCATTGAAATAATACCATTTATTACATCAACCACACACAAATAAATTGCTTTGAAATTTATCTCAGTTATTTTAGCTGTTTCATTCATTTGTTATATTACTTATAATAGTGGTATATTCCTAGCTAAATATTGGTGAGATAAACATAACTTCGGTTATTCTGAAAACTGCAAATTCTGATATGGATTCAATAATTTTTGTTATATTATGTACATATTAACTCAATCACGTATAAATATTTGCAATCAGTTTCTACCAGGTTTCCTTTTTATCCTAATCCATTTGAGTATGAAATTTATTTTAAGCATACTTTTATGCATTATTGAATAAATCACTTAACATTCCATTTTGGTAAAAACAGTGGGGTTAGAATTTCTATTTCGAATTAGGTAGGGGAAAGTGATTAACAATGTTGCAAACTATCGTTGATTTATAAAAAAACTCCTTGTGGACTTTAAAGAAGAGAAGGAATAAAACTGGTGTTTGCTTTTTTTTTCTTAATTTCTTACATAGTGAACTAATAAGACCTAAACAGGAAAGGAAATGATAATCTTTCCGGCAAAACGTGATACCGGAAGATTTGACTTAGGATTCCAATGAAAGGACTTTGGACAGAATGTTACATCTTTATATGGATGGTCTTTATTAAAAGAAAGGTCTATATTTAGGTCTATAAAATAGTGTCTCATCAATCAATTTAAGTTGCGGCTGGTGATCGGATTGTTTGCAGTATGCAAATACGTAAGAAATGCTACCTCTAAATATCTGAGATAGCAATAAAAGATTTGTGTTCTTGAATTTTATCTTGATGATCCTCATAAAGTGATTTTCGAAAACTGAGTATTGTAAAACAATTTTACTGTACAGTGAATGTAAATGGAATGTAAGAACAGTAACAAAACTTTATCAAGGTTTCCCTACATTTTTTACATCAATTCTTCCAAACTCTTGAAAATGATTAAAGAAGACAGGCTGCGTAGAATTTTATCTTACAGAGCTAAGGACTAATAACAATTCAACCGAATAACAAGCCATTGCATATTCGAAGTGACGCACTGGAGAGATCTGTAGAAACTGTAACCATTCTGAAAGTCAAATTTAGGTAGTTTAAAATTAGTTAAACGAAACCATAAAAATTAACCTTTCAACAGGTTTTATTGAATGGGGATGCAGAGCGATGCATGGTGCAACTTTGTCATGCATCAGATAAATATATAGCTAACATACTTGGCAAGAAATGTATGGGAAGGATGAGGTATGCCTTTCACGGAATGATATGCACAAAAGGTAAGCCACTCATTATTGAAAGCTTAAAAATTCCGGATATTTTAACAACGTTCAAGATAAAATGCGGTTTGATATACATGTTTGGTAAGCAAATTACAATAAAAGGCTAACGAAACCTATATTTTACAATATCAGGTTAATAGGTTCACGATATTTTTACATTTGCTGCAAATAACGTAGTATGTGATTTTGTTGAAAATCAGCCACTGTTTAGACTTAAGAATCTGTGTTTCTAAAAAAAAGGTGCATGCGTGTTCACAAGACATGTTAAGTGAAGCAATACTTCTTCATAGAAAAACGTGTCTGTTTGAAGGGGAAAAAAAACTACGTGAAGTTCTTTTACAGCTCTCAGGGTGTCTTCATCGTGCCCCCTACGAAGACTCCCTTAGTGTTTCCATGTAATTAATGAAAAGCAATTCTGGGCCAGGAACAGGGAAGTACCAAGAATAAAAGCTATCTGGGTGTCAAATCAGTTCCTTCAAAACAAATAAGGCAACATTCAATTTATTGTCACGCAGGACTGGTCTATAAACCTCTTTCAAGTATAATTTAAGTCGTTTTCCCTGTGGTCAGTCGTTGAATAATTTCCATGGGTGCAATGGTCTGGAGAAAATAACCTCCCCCTTCAGATCAATATCTAAATTAAAGAAGTGGATTCTATGGTGGTGCCATCCATCGGAGGATTTGAAAAGTAAAGTCCACTTTCCCCTTCGTGGTGCTCTGATTAATCGAAAGTCGCAATCTTCTGACTTAAATTCACATAGCCAAGGCATAGACAGCTTGTTTGTCCAAGTGTCATAAGGAGTAACAACACACATAACGACAACACTTAGCGTTAAAACAAGCCACATATAATCAATTTACAACGTTTTTGCTATTTTCAAACACAACATTGACAGCTTTACAAATAGAGTTGCTTGGTTTTAATTATTTAAAAAATATTATCTCCTCCATTTGTTTTAGTAATATTTGTCAATAGAGTTATGATTTTTAATCAGTATTTCATGAGATACTCCAGATTTCAGTTTATATATAGATTTGACATCAACATACATAAAAAGAATTATACACAAGCAAATTTGTTTTCTAGTAGTTCAAAATGTTAAGTTTTATAACATTTATGTGGCCTGTGAAAATGCGTATGCGTCCTTAATTAAGTTAAATTACATACTCGTTATCCGTATATACATATTTATCTGTGGATTATGTACTACGAGCCTCAAGATAAATAAAACCTTTAAGCTTTTGCTCACTCCTACACAAAAATTATGCTTAATAATTTCCATGTTTTATCTTTCTTAAATAATTTTATTCTCCATTAACAATTGAAAAAGACAATATCCATGAATACGTGTCAGGATTGCTTTATCACAGCTGATGAATTAAACTAATTTGATACATTGTTTCTTTTTGCCATTCAATATTCACCTTGTATGAATGTTGTATCATGCAATGTTTGAAATATCTCACGTGTAATCTTTAAAGTATTATTGGTTAAACAAAAACATTTGTTTAAATATTATAAGATATTTATACTAAATTTTCATTCACAGGCTAAGGTAGTTTAATTAGTACCTAATAAATGCTGGTTGTATTTTCTTATAAACATATAACATTACTTGTCGATTAACGCGTACACAGTTCTCACATTTTTGATTTTTCTGAAGCTTTCCTTTTTGGGAGATACAGATTGTTTTCATTAATATATTAATTTATTTTTAGTTTTTAGCAAGAGTTTAGTTATTGAATTTAAAATTTTTTCCATTTTTGAAGAAAAAGAATAAATATTAAAATTAAATTTCTCTCCATCAAACAAAGTAATGTATGATGTACCTAATAAGTAAATTGGTATTGTGATAGTTTATGTAATGGAAAAAAACTGTAGACCATGGTAAATTCAGGAAATAATTTAAGAAAAAAGAAAAACAGTTATGCTAATCACTTGCAAAGCTGCTGTTATTGTATTCGTTGAGATATGTAAGCTTTCTCCCGTTCTTTACCTACTTTTCTTTCTTTTTTAAATCTAAATCAGCAAACAATTATTTCTGTTTATTAAATAAGTTTAAAAATATCCTTTCAAATAATTACTAAACAAATATTTAAATAATATGCTTTTCCCAATATTTCTTTTTATTAAATGTTTATTAAATAAGTTTAGAAATTTCCTTTCAAATAATTACTAAACAAATATACAAATAATATGCTTTCCCCAATATTTCTGTTTATTAAATAAGTTTAGAAATTTCCTTTCAAATAATTACTAAACAAATATACAAATAATATGCTTTCCCCTATATTTTTGTTTATTAAATGCTTATGAAATAAGTTTAAAAATTCACTTTCAGATAATTACTAAAAAATAAACAACTAATATGCTCTTCCCATTATTTCATGTGGGGTCCGGACTATCCAGTTTATGTAGATGTCCCTATATAATCTATACTGAAATGGCTACGATTAAGGATCAGTAATCTATGGATATTTCATTAAATACAGATATATTGAAAGTTATATATACCTTCAATATATCTGTACATAATGAAGTAATAAAAATTCTAAAGGAATTCTAAAAGAAAATACGTTGAAAATACACAATTTAAAATTTTAAATTGACAATGTGAAATTTTTTTTTACAAAAATGTGATAAAAGAAGGTTTTTTAAAAACTAATTTAAGACAATTATTCACATATATTTTAATGAGATAATAAAAAAATGTGATTAATAATTAGTTGTAAAGTGTTAATTCAGTTGCCTTAGAATGTAAAATATACATATTCTCATTTACTGATTTAAGTTTAATTTAATTTAAAGCAAAATAAGAAAAACTCATTCAACAAGCGATCTTAACTTAGTTTAAATATTAGTGTATAAAACATTTCTGCATTTTAATTTATGAGTTTTTAAAATTGAATCATAAATTAGAACAGTTTAGTTACTTTTCTTTCTGAATTAAAGTTTCATTTAATATTAACGTTCTTTGAAAATTTAATTTCAGCTTGAAAATTAAAATACTGTCAAAAGGGATTTGAATAACTAACATTTGAATAAAGCATAATTAAATCATTTGTATAATTTATATAACATATAATTAAAGTATATGTAAACGCTATTAAATAAATTCAATTTATTGTGCGTTTTTCTCAAAAACTCTAGTATGTATTTAGCTGTCACATGGAAAAAAAATCAAAATATACTTTGCCTAACAACTCTTTAAATGGAGCTGAAATTGCAGTTTTCTTCACAAATGATTTTATGGATAGGAAAAAGAAAACTAATAGGTATGGTTTCAAAGTAAATAGATTTTAAATAAAAAGAATAGAGGACATATTTTCGTTTATTTTTAATAAAAAGTAACATTTCAGATGCATTTATGCGAGTATTAAACTTCCGATTGAGAAATTTCATTGTAACATTTCCATTTTTCCTATTAGCATGTTTTTGTCATTCATTAGCAACAAAATATTTTTTTTAATATAAAACAGACTTAATTTGGAAACAACTGAAAAATCAAGAAGTGTAACAAACTCGGGGAAAATTTCCTAAACATGAAGCTGCACTCCATAACATTATCTTTTGTTATCGTCATTTAAGTAAATGACCTTTAAAATAATATTGCACAAAGAATATACTTATGAGATTGTGAATTTGATAAATCTATTTATTATATCAAATAATTTTCTTGCATATCAACCAAACAAAATGAAACTCTATCTTAAGTGATTAAACGGCTTAAGTGGTAAGATTATAAAAACTATATCTGACATCGTAGAAACACCTAATCCAGTTCCGTCATTTATATATACTGATAAATTTAAATAAACAGAAAGTAAATACCTAATTTACAAGTTTCTGTAGAAGTAAAATTCAATATGTGGTATTTATATATTATTTAAATTAAAATATACTCATTTAAAAATTATAAATTTTAACATGTTTTATAGAAGCGATATACGACTTAGTTTCTATTATATGCGTTTTAACAATTTTTATATAAAATGTTCAGTAGGAAAATTTTATTATTTAGTTACCATTTATATTCTTTTATGAACAAAACTATATTATAACCGTTTGAATATTTTTTGCAGTTGAAGATCTGTTAGAGAATAAATATACATTCGGGAAAACATTAATAACTTTAACATATTTGAATTTTGAAACATTGTGTTATGTGAATCTGCCTTTGTGCTTCTAAGTTTACTTTATACTATCAAAAATATAAGCAATATTTTTAAAAGACTTTTAACATTTGATTATAAACTTTTCTCAGCTGATTTGCATTTAATTGTTAGTAATCTTAGTAGAGATTAAAATTCTTAATTGAATTCTAACCAATTTTTACATTAAAACAAGTTGAATAGAAATTAATCTTTATATCTATAGATTTTGTCAATTTTAGCACATGAGCAAAATAATAAATGACGCTCTATTTATCTAATTAAAAAATCACTCTTTAAAATGATTAGTAATATTTTTCTTACAAAATTCTATATTTCTTATTTCCTGTTAATTTAAAATACATTAATTCTATTCAGAGCAATTTTCCTACACATTTACATTTATAGTTGCTGCAGCTAATTACTATTATATAAGACATTATTTATTACAAAGTTTATGTTCATTTTATGTAATCAACGCAATTACAACAAGTGCATTAAAATCATAGACATGGAGTTATAATTGAGAAAATATAATCAAGAAAAAATTGTACTTTTTGATGAGCCCAAATTCTATAAAAAGCATTTGTTTCATAATAATAGTTTAATTTAAAAAATATCTCACGTAATTCTTTTTAAAATATTCTTCTTCAGTGGATAACGCATCCCATATAATTTTCTGGATATTATATTTTCCAAAATATGTGAATAATTAAATTTACTTTAAGGCCGAATAAATATAAATGCTTCTGTTAATGATTGTAAAACTACTGTCACTTTCTGTAATTATCCAAATCCCAAAAGTATAAGAGTACTTGATGCTATTAAATTAGATACGTGCTAGCTAGAGTTAAAAACATTTCTGAAAAGAACACAAAGTCTTTCCAAACATTCGTAATTAGTCAAAATTACTTGAAAGTGACTCAAAACTAGTAATGAGATAACTGTGTTTCAGGCAAAGAGTAAACTTTGTCCCAAAATATAAAACAGTTTTACAAAACTCGATAAAGTAATATGACTCGTAAATTTAATCAAGCAAAAAACTTATTTTTCGATAAAAATTTATACTAAATTGTGTAAGTTCCTAGATGTTGAATGAAAGAATTCTCAAATTCCCATCCATTATTTTAATATATGGCTTCTTAAGCAAATTTTGATCTGCTCAAGTTTTTTTTTGATCAGAAAGAAAAATAGTGGATAAAAGCTAGCTTAGGTATCATTTATTGTATAGTCATATGATAAAATCTTCCTGGAAATTTCACATGGCAGAACGAAAAATTTCTTTTTTTTCTGTGAAAATGTATCAAACTTGATTAACAATCACTGGATTTATGTTTTTGTATTTTTCAAACAATGTAGTTCTCAAAGTTATGGAAAAAATATATAATATGCCTTTGCTAAAAAGTTTAAAAATCAAGGAAGAAATTAATGTTTGAAGAATTTTTTTATCCTATAATATTAACTTTTTCGAGCTTAAGGCTTTAATAAATCAAAATGATCGTCCTAGAAATAATACTTTTTTAAATATAGAAAGTGAGTACAATTATTATGTAATACATTTACATAACTAAAATATCTTAGTAAAATATTTAAAATAATGCTAATATGAATTTTATCGATATATTATTTTGGAATCAAATAGTTGAATTTGCACAATTTCACAAATCATTTTATATTCATATTTTATTGTTCAAAATTTGATCATGCTTATTTAAATAATTTTAAGTCATAAAGTGATATATAAGTAGTTAGATTATAAAAATATTTTTCATGCATTATTCTCTTACAAAAAAACATAATTCCAAAACTTAATTTTTCAGTTAAAGTGATATTCATTAATGTCTGAAATTCTCTTAGTAAAAAAATTAGGTATAAAACAATCATAAACTTCAATTAATATCTTTCAAGTTTCTTTTTCGTGCTGAAACGTACATCAAGTTTTTATTTTTATTGATTAATTAAAAAACAGGATATGTAAAAAATGTTGATTTATAAATGTATATAATACATCTGTTATTGTTGTGAAATTTTTGAGTGAAATATTTAAAATATAAATGCTCTCATTTTTATATTTTAAGTATTTTAATTCATTAATTAAAGAGATGGAAGAGTAAATAAATATATAAGTTTAATATTTTGTAGATCTATATTTTAAATTTTGGTTTTGTAAGAACAGGATTACAGAACTCTGTACAGATTTCACAAAGTTACTTTTCTTTGTAGACTACAATGATATTGATGATTAATAATAAACATTAATATATTTTACTCATATTAACTTCAATATTTACATATATTGCTATTATGTTTTAATTTTATTAATATTGACATATGGAGGCCTCATATCATAATTTCGAAAATTATATGGAACTTGTCACGTGCAATAATCTTCATTTCTTTAACTACGCACAAGATAGTTGTTAATGATAGTTGATAATGGGATGTATTTGAATAAAAGTTTCGATCACATAGTAAAATATATGCTTTTATTTATGAAATTAACTTTCTTGAATTTTCTTCTTCTATAGTATCTTATAATTTTGGTTAGCTGCTCTTATGATTGTGACGAAAACGTGCTAACCACTGATTGTAGTTCAACGGCAAAAACACGTATATGGAATCTTGGAATGAAACATATAACGAAATCCCATTGTAAAAACTATTACTGAAATAGATTGCTTAATATTTCGTGATAACCAACTTTAAAAAAATCATCATTTTTTAATATTTTTTCTATTGATGTACATAAGATTATATCATCGATTAAAAAGCAAATAAAAATATATCGATTTTTGACAATAAATCACTTAAAATAACATTTTTCTTACCTGAAATAACTTGCCTGAAACTTTGTTACCATTAATCTCAATTTAGAAAATGAATTATGCTTTTATAAATCAAAAACTACAAGAATTGAAAATATTTTCTTTTTTTATCAACTTTATACAATTTAATTTTGTTGTTTCGTCTGCATTATGTTCTTCTTTTTGAAAAGATAATATAGAATTTTATACACATGTGTAAATGCTATAAAACAACGTGCACTTCATATATACAGAAGAGAGGCTTGCAAATGTGAACTTGTATGCTAATGTATGATATGTATGATACTTGTATGCTAATCACGAAATTCTTTTCAACAACAATTTTATATTTAGAATGTTTGATAAAAAAATATTAAATTTAGGTGATAATTTTTAGCTTTCTTAAGTAATTTTTGAAGCGTTAATAAATTATGGTTTCCCTATAAATGTTTTTGAATCGATCAAAATTCGATAAAATATCACTAATATTTTCTGAAATGAAAAGGAAAAATATAAGCTAATTTGGAAATAGCAAATTGAGGAATAATTCAGCGAAACAAATGTATGCTTAATTATAATTTTAATATTCTTTTGAAATTTAATAATATATAAAGTAAAAATTTCTTGGAATTATTACTAAGGAGTTACTAGGAAGATTGTTTCTACATATAAAACTTTACTAAAAATGTTTTACATATAAAACTTTACTAAGGTATTTTTTACATATAAAAAACTTACTTACAAATGTTTGTGAGGTTTGCTTATAAATCATATTTGTAAACAGTATGTTATTTTACAAATTCTTTACAATGGTATTAAATGTATTCGCCTGAAAATTAAACAATATCTATTTACAGCGTAAAGAGATATAAGTCAAATATGTTAATTTGTTGCCTTAAATTCGCTTTACGCAACATACATAGATTTTTACTTTTTTCTGAAAATTGCATATCGATTAGAACTACGCCAAACATGGAAAAAAACTAACTTTATAATACTTGTCCTTTGAATATATTATTTAAAGTAATTAAACAAAATATTTTAACAAATTATATTATGTCTAAAGTTTCTTAAAATTCAAATTCATGAAAAAATTTTAATGTCAAGAATGAATACAAAATATTGTTTAAAATCTTTTTACGATTTGTAAAATTATAACACATAAAATCACATCATAAAACTTTCTATTAATGGATGTGTTCAAAGCACTTTAGTTACAAAGTTACTACTGTCTCATTAGACAATAACTTACAGATCTCGACAAAAAGATATAATTCTAAACATATACAAAAACTGGTTTGATTTGTTTTTTTTCACTGTGTATCAACGGAGAAAAAAACCTGATTATTATATTAAAGTCACCTTGGTAAAAAGCACGAATAAGCTTTTAATCAATTTATGCATTAGTCTTCATTTTATTATTTACTTAAGTCTTTTAAGTATCTCCTTTATAAGCTATTTTTTGCTGTAAACATAAAAAATGTCTTTCTTTACTTCTTTAGCTACTCAGGGGAAGAAAGATTTTATTTTTATGTATTTTACTATCGCTCAAAAATTAATTGTATTCGTTATTAGTTTGCATATGTTTCAGTACTCTAAATTAAATAATGGGGTTACAAGCATATTTTGATAAATCACTTAAATGCCTTTAAATTAGAGATAATTTTTTTATATTAATTTAAGACAAGCATTTTATCATCTTGATGATAATATATTTTTTGTTCATCAATACTTTCATTTCTTTTAGTAATTTATACGATGATAGTGAAATATTTTGCTTTATATTTCTTTTTTCTCCACACTTAAATTACGCATTGACGAAGAAACTAACATTGAATAAATTGTTTTAATTTTATAATTAATGAAATTAAGTTTACTATCAAAACTTACTTCTAGTTCACTGTTAATGTAGCAGAAAACTTGAATTTGTTTTCGTACAAATTTCATAGTAAATGTAAAGAGGAAAATGAATGTACTAATCAAAATAATTGTTTGACGAAGAAAAAAACTTATTTTTGTAATATTCATTCTTGTTGAACAGTTTTTAACTCTATAATTAGAAATCATAAAATTTATTTTGCTTCAAAAATATTTTATTTTCTTTAGTCAAAGCTTAAACAATTAATGTTAAAATTTATTCACTTCATTTGCAAATATATGATCTAATGACATTACATTAGATGTGTCTGGAAATAACTTTTATTTTAATAAGTTTTACTATTGTAAATGTAAAATGCATAAGCAAAATAAATAAAAGTTCCTCGAATGAATATATTTGCAAAATGGGTCATATTTACAATTTTGAATTTTAAGCCTCACAACACTGTATATAGCCAATTTCATGTTTAAAATTTAGACGCCAAAAGGAAAAATAATTATTTCAAACATATTGAGGTAAGGCAGAACACCAGTGGCATTTAAATATTCAGTGAATAATTTTGTTGTTTTGCTTAGTTTAATCTTAATTTTTTTTCGATAGGTAAAATATATATACATATATATGATAAAACACATATAAAAAATAAAACATAACAGCTGATCTAAGAAATTTATGCTATAAAATGCTCAAAATCATAGTTTTTGCTTACTTGAAAATATATACTTTCAAAACTCAAGGTTTTTTTATTCTATTTAATAATAGTATACTTTCAGTGTTAAAACTGAACTAATAATCTAATATATATATATATATATATATATATATATATATATATATATATATATATATATATATATATATATATATATATATATATATATATATATATATATATATATATATATATATATATGTATGTATATATATATATATATATATATATATATATATATATATATATATATATATATATATATATATATATATATATATATATATATATATATATATATATATATATATATATATATATATATATATATATATATATATATATATATATATATATATATATATATATATATATATATATATATATATATATATATATATATATATATATATATATATATATATATATATATAAGCAAGACAATATTTTTTCCACACATAAATGAACCGTGTAAATTACTCATATAGTTGAATGGATATTTTAATTGTTTTTCGACTTTTATGAAATTAAAATTTTTAACTTAGCATAAGATGCAAAGCAAAGAAAGAGAATTATGATTACTTAGTGTTTAATACATAATTAAGGAGTTCATTAAATTTTAAAAATAATTTGCTAATATTGTGCAGATCGTAATACTTTAAAAGAAAAACTGTGATTTAAAACTTTCCTTAGGTATATAATTTTATTTCCTCTAAAACCATTTTTAATTTGTTGAAGTTACACCGCACCCTTCTAACAAAATAATATCTATAGGTTAACAAATTGAATAAGAATAATATTCAAATATCTAGCATCTTAAATTTTATTAGGAATATTTTCAATTATTCCCTATAAATTAAAGGAATTTTAAAAATATTTTGCTATCAAATTAAGTCCACATTTAAGTGAAGTAATAATATTCTAGAATCGTATAAATGAGCATTTCATTGGGGAAGTCCTCATGAAAAATTTATTTACCTCTAAATTAATTATAAAGTGATACATCTCGTAAATAATTCTGTTGGAAATATAATTATTGACTACAATCCACCCATTTTTATTAGAATATTTAAGTACCCTTAATGGGTAACAATTTATAACGATTTTATCATATTTAACACTTTCTCGTCCTTTAAAATATTAAAAAATTTGCTAGCAGATTAATTTTTTATTTATAAGTTTACTTCATTATTTGTTTCAAATTAAAAGTATAGTTGTTACAAATCTTGAATCTATTTTGCAGCTACAATAAGGAATATAAATTTTTTTGCAGTGAAAATGGAGTCCTTATTAATAAACATTGAGTAATAAATAAGGAAATTTTGTGAGATATCAATAATACTTCTCTAAATAACTTGCTAATAAACAGTGACTAATAATTTTATTCTCCACTATTTCGTGTTTTAACTTTTACAGGGTGACAACTTTATACTGTTGACAAAATTGTACTGCGTTTGATTGGTTAAATTCAGGCCTACCACTTTTTATAATAATTTCATTTGGTTAAGATATCTTAATGTTAGTAAAACAAATAGGTAGATTTTATTTCCTTGTTTGAAATAATATGCCAAATCAACGACGACATATAATTGCTTCATTTGAGGCTGGATTAAAACAAATTCAGATTGCCAGAAAGCTGAATATTCAGAGACAGACGGTATCACGTAATATAAAACGATTCTTGGAGCTTGGCCATGACGCTGATAGAAATCAAAAAAAAAGCATAAAAAATAAAAAAGAATGTGAATACAAATGAAATTCGCAAAATTATCAGGAAACGATATAACCGAAATCCAAGAAACTCAATGAGAAAAATTGCTAAAGAAATAATGGTTAATAAAGAATCTGTTTGACAAAGTGCAAATGAAGAACTTGGACTTAAGCCATATAAACTTCGAAAAGTACAAAAACTAACTGAGCAAAATAAGCGTACACGGTTGCAAAGATGTCGAACTCTTTTTCGAAATTCCGCGAAAGGCGCATGAAATCATTTCATCTTCATACACGAAAAACTTTTCACAATTGAACAATCCTATAATCTACAAAATGACCGTTACTGGTCATATGTTCGTCCTGGAACTTCCACAAGAGTAGAACGTAGGCAAAAACCACAATCAGTTATTGTTTGGGGAGGCATTTGTGAATCTGGAAAAACTACTTTGGTTTTCATAGACGAAGGCGTGAAAATGAACAAGACCATGTACTGCAATGGGATTTTACAGTCGGTTTTACTTTTTTGGGCCCAAAAACTTTTTAGAAACAGAATCTGGACACTTCAACAAAATTCTGCCCCTTATCATAGAGCAAATGCAACGCAAGACTGATGTAAAACAAATCTTCCAGATTTCAAACATGTGGGAATGTTTCCCCCCTATTCACCTGACTTAAATCCAATGGACTATAGTGTTTGGTCTATTCTGCAATCAAGAGTATGTTCTAAGGTACATCAAAGTTTGGAATGCCTAAAGGCTACTCTTAAGAAAGAATGAACTAAATTAACACTTGTTGAACTGCGGCCCATAGCAGAAAATTTTACGTGACGTTTAAGGCTCTGTATCGATGTCCAGAGGGCCATATTGAAATACTTAAATACATTGTATCTAAGTAACAAATGATTTCATTAAAGTTAGTTTTTGAAAATAAATTCCATGTTTTTATTTTAATACAATATTTTTTGTCAACAGGATAAAGTTGTCACCCTTTATAAGATTTATTACTATACAGCTTAAGACCTTTCTGCGTGTTCTTCTAATTTACTGTTCTATAACAGCTATTATGAGCTGAATGTCACCTGTCTGAAAACAATTTTTATTAATACTTCTTGCATCATTTAATTTTAAAACTCATTTTCTTAGAAGAATTATTTTGTAGCTATGTTATTCTTTGACATCTAGGCTTTTCGGTTAAGTTTGGTATGTCATTTAAAAGTTAAGAATGCAAAAGTAAGTTGTAGTAAAATCTCATTCATATTCAATATTTGGATAATTTAAAATAAACATATTGTTTGTATAGTAAAATATCCAAGGAAATAATAATGATCAAGATTTATATTTATTCTAAAATTTATATATAATGAATAACAACTTAACTTATGATGTTTTTTTTTTCTTTCGACTGACATTGAATAAATATTACAAGGCTTTACTTGGTGATTAAAAATATGTTTGTCATCATTTTATTTAGATTATATATTTAAGTATCAAATATTAAAATCTTAAAACTGTAACAAAATTGATGAATATTGGGATAAATCTTTAAGGATATTAGAAAATATCTTGCTTAGTGGGAAATTTTAAAACTAAGAACCATCTTCAATTATTCAAATGAAAATGTTCTCAATGAATCAATAACTTTTAAAGTGCTACTGATTAAAATTAAAAGGAAATGTCAAACACTTACGAAATTTTAAAGTTGTTTCGGGTCATAAATATCCTAGCTGAAATTCACGAAAAGTAAGCTCTTAAATTCAATAAATGACAAAATTTCTGATTTAAATTATCTCACGAATTTCGTTTCTAAACACATATAAACTTTTATATCATTTAAAATGTTTTATTACTAAATTTTGGTATTTAAAAGAAATAAATCTTTTAAGGTACTTTCAGGAATAGATGGACTTTTATTAGAAATTATAAATACATTTCATGAAAAATTATATTTAAAAATTGTTAGTTAAAATTAATTTAAGTCCTTCTGAATTTTTATAAATGCTATTTTCCTAATATTTTCTTCTTGTCTAAGAGTATTGACACCCGCCAAATTTAGACATATTTTTACATTTAGACTATGGCAAGTAAATGACATTTCAAGCAATTTATTCAGTAAAAATATTTCAAACACAAGATTAAAATTTTTTATTAGATTTTTATGAAAAAGTTAAAAGTCTTAAATATGATCGAAAAATTTTCATACAGCACAAGAATAAGGGTTTTCAACAATTAGGAATGATTCCACCATAAATTATTAATTATGGAATAATGACATCTCTGTTTCCACAGTGGGTCATGAGTCATCATGTGGAGAGAGATGATTCGATAAATCAGAATCTGGATTTAAATTTTCGTGAACTTATTAATATTTATCCAATTCCTTACAAATAAGAAATATGTTTTGAGAGTCACAGGAATAAATGGCTTACATCTTTTTATTCTTAAATATTTTTATGAATACCTGATAATTACTGATGATACTGAATAATACTGTATTTCCGTTAAAAACAGAAATTATTGAGAACAGAATCTATTTTGAGGATTTGTCTTAAGACCAAAGTCGAAAAATGTTTCAATTTGCTGATGAATTGATTGAATATTGTTATAAAATTGTTCAGAGTGTAAGTAGTGTATTTAAGTTTATATTCAATGTGATTTATATTAATAAATGTAATAACTTCATTATATTTAGAGTACCCTTGAATGAGCAACTTTTCCGTAATATAGTTCACATTTAAAAGCTTGATAAAATTAATTTTTCTCAGTGGCTCTCTTTAAATATAATAAAAAATTATAATTCTGACATTTTTCTAGTATATTAATTTACCACATGTAAACAATTTGTTTCAACTCAACATGATATAATAAATTCTTATTTATCACTCACTTTTATGCATATGATAATCAAAAACCAGCTATATTGGTGTGGATATATATTTCTATAGAAATCCAATGTTATATAATTTTCCTGTTTAGTAAAATTATCAACGCTTGTACAGCTAGTATTTATATAATATATAATAACGACTCGAAAACAATTTTATATTATTAAAAATCATTTATTCAAATGTTATCGTGTTAAATTTACAAATCAAATATAGACAGTATGATGCATTCAGTCATTTTAGAGCAATGATTTTTACATAAAATGTTCGTAATAGCATGTAAAACTATGCTATTACGAAACTGAAATTTATTGCTGATTAAAGTAAATTAATTTTAAATATTTTTGTTCGATATAACTTCTTCTTCTTCTTCACAAGCTCAACAGCCTATTGCAGGCCAAGGCTGACTCGCTGATCTTCTTCCAGCTGACTCTATTAGCCGCAACAGCCCTCCATCGGTTGACTCCCATTATTTTGAGGTCTTTTTCAACATCGTCCAGCCACCGCGTGGGTGGACGTCCTCTACGACGAATCCCCTCGATTTTTGAGAATGTCACTTTTTTGGTGGGAAAAGCATCGGTGCATCTGTACACGTGGCCCAACCACCTTATTCGTGATGCCTTTATAGTTCTTACAATATCGGTCTCACCGTATTTGCTATATTTTCTATTGATTTCATGATTAAATAAAATCCTCCACTCATTATTCACTTGGATGGGTCCAAAAATCTTCCTCAAAATATTTCTTTCAAAGATCAATAGCTTTTCCTCCTCTGTCTTAATGAGGGTCCAGCATTCACTACCATACAGAACAATTGGCCTGATAAGGGTTTTATATAGGTTCAATTTCGATATAACTACCAATATTAAATTTAAAAATTTAAATTGATATATTACATCCATTCAAACCAAATAAAAATAAATATTTGAGAAATGGGTAAAATGGTTCCTTCAAACTGCAGTTAATTACGCAATATATATCATTGCAAATGCATGATGTTTTAGGAACCAATCACAAAGATATTTGTTCTATGATTATATTATTTCTTTAGAATTTTAAAATATAATTTAGAAATCAAACCACAAAAAGACTACTTAAATAAATTATAGAGTGTATATCCAAGAAATATAGATTTAATCTTGGGCAATAATGAAAATTCTTGATTGTGTGTGTGTATCATTACATATATAGTTTATATATTTATTTTAGAATTACATTAAGAAACAATTAACTAAATTTAAAGTTCTTAAAAAAACTTAATCATTTTAAATAATAACATTTATTTCAGTTTATCCTTTGAAACTATGATTTATAAGTGGCTTACATATAATCAGATATATAAATATTTAATTTATAATTTTCTTCATAAATCTCAAAATCAAAATATTTATTGAAGTATATTATATTTAACTGAATTTAAACTATTATGCTTGTGTGATTACCTTTTACTTTTTACACAATAATTACCTTTTTATGATAATTTCACATACCGGCATTATAAATGCAATACCCCTTTGATTTTATGATTTATTTTAAACATAAGAATACCTTATTTCGAAAGTCTACCGTAATATTTATTTATAAAAATGTTGAAAATGTTAGAAAAATATATTTTAATCTGTTATGCTTAAATTTAATCTTCTCTTACGAAATTTTATTTTGCCTACGAAAAGGCATATTTAAAGCCGTAAATTACTAAAAAATTTTAAACACATTATTCATGCTGAAGAAATATTCGAGACATTTAAGAAAATAAGTTCTTTCATAACACAGTGAATTAAATGAATTACAAGATACGTTCCGAATAAATTCTTTTTTTATTTCTCTTTATTACAAACAGAGGAAAAAAATGAACGAGAACAGCTTTTAATTAAAACTTTTCTGCTTGCGATGCTTAGAGTCATTTTTTTTCGAAGATTTCTGAGAAGAGAATTTTTTTTTTCCTTTTCATCATTTTCTTCGAAGAGTTTCCGATACAGGTCGAATTCACCTCAAAATCTTCGGTCATTAGCACTGGATATCGGCCTTAACTCTCAAGTAAATGGAGTTGGAGTTAACGTTAGGTAAGGATACTTTTTTATGTATTTCAGTCATAGTCGGCAGTGGATTCCTCGTTTGCAGTGACTACCAAGATTTTTTTCATCCCCTTTTTATTTCTGCTTTGTGCTTTCTTTTTGCGTGAGCTGCCTTTTTTCACGAAAAAAAAAATGACTCGAATTTTTCGTTCCCCAGAGAAAAGCTTTTTAATGCTTTTGACATTTTGACGCGTTTTTTGTTAAGGGCTGCTGTAGTTATTTTCTAATACTTAGCCCCATGACTTTCCTTTTGTATAAAAATAACAGAGATTCTATTTTTTTGTCTGTGACCTTAGGGAATTTAGGTTTTCAACTGAAAATCTCATTTGATCGAATTATGGAATGACTTTTGAAAGTTTACACAGTTTCTATTCTTTAAAGAAATTACTTGCTTTCTTATTAGCTTTTGACAATTATTTCCATTAGACAGAACTTTTTTGCAATAATAACTTGTCATCATGTTGTTACAACAAATCAAAATACTGTTTCTTAGAGAGAACTAAATTTTGATTCATTTCGTAAAGTAAAATGTAGCAACAGATTTTAGAAGTACAGTAATAACTGCTCAGTATAAATATTATCTCGATTAATAATATATTTCATTCTACTCATAAATGCTAGCAATTTCCTCATACTAAATAAAAATATAAAGCTACTTTTTCAATTATATTAATCAGAATGAGGAATTTTCGTTTACTGTTTTCTTAAACAAAAAATACTTACTTTAATTAATTAAAATTATTCGCTTTAATTATTTTTTAATCTTGGATATTTTTTTCTTGAACATTTTTGAAGCCACTTAAACTTTTAATGAGAGATAATCAGTTAAATAATTTGAGCAAATGTAAAACAGGAATTACGTAACATTTCAGCAATATATATATATATATATATATATATATATATATATATATATATATATATATATATATATATATATATATATATATATATATATATATATACATATATATATATATATATATACATATATATATATATATATATACATATATATATATATATATATATATATATATATATATATATATATATATATATATATATATATATATATATATATATATATATATATATATATATATATATATATATATATATATATATATATATATATATATATATATATATATATATATATATATATATATATATATATATATATATATATATATATATATATATATATATATATATATATATATATATATATATATATATATATATATATATATATATATATATATATATATATATATACATATATATATATATATATATATATACATATATATATATATATATATATATATATATATATATATATATATATATATATATATATATATATATATATATATATATATATATATATATATATATATATATATATATATATATATATATATATATATATATATATATATATATATATAACATAAATTTATATTTTAACTAGAATTCTTTATATTTCATTAAAATCTTCTATTCTGAACTTAAGTATTTGAAGAGTAATCTTAATCACAGAAAATTATATACATTAAGCAATGCATTTTTCAGTATCTATTTTAATTGCTCTGTATAATTTGATCAAAATATCTGAAATTTTGAAACTTCTTCTGAATTTTTTTTTATGAAAACTGGCTATTTATACAAGATGCAAATTGGTTATTTGTGCAGATAATCACTAATAAATATCATATATTTAATTTTAATTAGATTTGCAATACAATATAAACAAACAACAAAATGCTTAGTAATTATATATAATTCTTCTAACATTACATATACTTATTTTAACATTATATATAATTATTAATTAAATAAATTTATGTATTGAACATTTCGATTAAAATGCATACTATAAATTTTTAAAGGAATAACTTGGAACAATTTTGTAATAATTGTAGAAAGTATTGCATAAAATCTGCATATTCAGGGAAAATTCAGATTTATAGCTGGAAATATTTGAAAAATTTCAATGTTTAAAGAAATGCTTTCGATTTTAAGTGATTAAATTAATGATACTAAAATATATTTAACAGATTTCCTGAAAAATTTCCTTAAAATTCATTTCATCACCAAATATCATATTTCATCAACATTTCATTGAATATGCTTATTAATATAAATATAAATATTTTATATTACATAATATTCATTTAAATTAATATAATAAATACTTTAAAATATTTTCTTATTTTTAATTACCTGTTAAATTAACTCACAATTCTAAAAAAATTCAAAAAACTTTCAAGAAATTAATGAAAATTCAAGCTTATGATATTTTTATTAAACTAGATTTCTAGTTTTTGAAACATGGCATATGTTGTATAATTGAAACATTTATATAATCATCCAATATTATAAGATTAAATAAAATATTGAATATAATTTTTATTTTTTAAATATATAATATATTTTTAATAAAACATAATTGTGTATAAAATATAAATATTTGTTTATATATCTAGATTGTTCATATTACTCAATTATTACTTACAATACAAGTATGTGAAAATAATTTTTACAGCATACAATATAAATTACACTACTATAATTATTGATTGTATTGAAATGATAAGAAGGAAGTCACTTTAATTTTGGTAATAAAATTTAAAAAAAATATTGAAAAAGTAAAGCTATATAAATGAAAGTCAAACTCTAATATGAAAATATTTAATATAATTATTAATATCTCATTACCAGAAGGACTAAATTATTTGTCCTTCAAACTTCCTTTGTTATATAAGTAATCAAGTTCTATTGCCATGGCTTTAATTTATACGTTATTTCTGACATATGAAACACAAAGGAATATATTCTATTTCTGTTCATTCCATTGCAAAAGCTGATTAATCGGATTTAACTCTTAATGTCCCATCATTAAGCAATGTCTTTTCTGATAGAATTACTGATTTCCTTGTAATAGATCTCGTGGAATACGAAGTTAATCATCGAATACAGAGAATGGAAAGAAGAGGGAAAAAGTAATCAAAGAATCGTTTCTATGACCAATCTCAGTTGGTCCTTGTCAGTAGCTGCTTGTTCTCCGAAAGCCAGTCGATTAAGGAATTCCAATTGGGGGCTTCACAATGCTTTCTTTTTGGGATGAAAATAGACAAATAAAGATAAACCAAATTGTACTGAGATGTAACGTAATTATTTGCAGAATAAAGATATCATATAAAATTCTGCAGGTGTATTCTTTTCTTAACAGTTATGTTTCATCGAAAGAATATTTTTGGAATGTGAAGGTTATGAAATATCTATTAAACCTTTAACAGCACGTAAGATTAACCAAATGGTACTTTTGTTATTTTAAAATCATATTAAAATATTGTAATCTAAACGCAACACATAAAATATTGAAAAATATTTAACCTAATTTCTCTCTAATTAATTAAACGTTTTAGTATTTATATATATTTTAAGTTGTAATATTAATAAATATATAAAAATTAGTGCAAATTTGAGAATATGTTCTAAATAGTTTGGATATATATTCTTTTATGGTAAAATTGTTTAAAAAATACGAAGGATTATGAGTAACTGATAATGACTTAAATATATATAATAATATATTTTTCATGTAAATTTAAAAAATTCAAGGAAGCAATTCAGTTTAAATATAATAAATAAGGGATAATAAAATTTAAATATACGGAATAATTTTGACAAAAAATAACTTTTTTTATCATTGAGAATAAAGTGTCAGAATATTTATTAAACAGAAATAAATTATTTATATATTTCAAATGGTGGGCACTTGGTTGACGAACTCTTGGCCAAAAACTGTGACTCATTTGCTGTTACCCAGTGGGCACCTGTGAACCAAGTCACGGAGGAAAGATGCGTTGCCTGCCCCATACCACCACAAACCCGTTTATAGGGTGGGCCGCATTCATACATCATCGCAGAAGAAGGAACAGAGAAACACTGAAAGATCATATAAAGAAAATTACATCCTTGCCCAAACCGGGATTTGAACCCGGGACCTACAGGTCAGGAAATCTAACCCCTCAGAAATCGGTCGGCAATAAATTATTTATAAAGTTTTGCATTATATTTTATGTCATTCAGCTCTACTGTTTTTATCGGGAAACTCCAGATTTTTTATCATTTCTAACGATTTCCCAATAATATTTGAAAATCCACTGATTTTTGGGAATTTCAGTGAAAAACTTAAAAACAGCCAAAACTTCAAAAAAAAAACTCTTGAGTTTTTTAGTAGATGAGTTTCTGAAAAATCTTTCCACTATCTCGCTGTTAGGCTTATAATTTTAAGAAATTAACATTTTACAATGTGAACAGGTGTTCAATTATACAAAAAAATAATAAATAAAATAAGTTTAGATTCAGATCTTAAAAACTTTCTGCTAAAAATTTAAAAAACTTAATTATAGCTAAATATAATCAAAATGGGAAAAATTGTTTCAAGCACTAGTTTACCAATTCATTTCTAAAGAATGCTAAATCAGCAAAGTTTGAAAAAATCACTTGCCATGAGTTATTCCAATATTTAAAATATATTATGTTTTCAATGGACAGACTATTCGCTAATTTTTATATTCTTAGAAGTATTTTCCAATAAATGAAATTTGTTTAGTGGTGATATTTATGTTTTTTTGTTATTTTGCAAGTTTAATACTGATAAATTGCATTAGTGTAGTGCTCTATAAAAATTTAAATTGGGATATAAACTTTTATGTTTATTTTCTTACATGTAGTACATTTTCTTATTTTTTATAATCCGCTTATGAGGTTTATTAATATTTTATTAAAATGTTAAGATTAAAACAAAATATCTTTCACATAAACAATTTTCAGAATGTGTAATTTAAAACATAAAATTGTCTTTTTGTTGCGTTACTACCGATTTAAACATTCTATTTCAAGCGGAAACGTCGCTAGTAGTGTCTCCTGATTTTTTCCTTTAAAATCAGTAGAATCAAGTGATTTTTTATTTCCAAGGTTGTGGCAGGTATATATATATATATATATATATATATATATATATATATATATATATATATATATATATATATATATATATATATATATATATATATATATATATATATATATATATATATATATATATATATATATATATATATATATATATATATATATATCGAATCTGGTTTAACAAGGGAAGTAGCTATAATTTTCTAAGCTTTTTGCTGAAAAAATAATAGTATTAATCATTTTTTTTTGCTAAAAAATAAAATAATCTGCCTCAAACCTTGCACATTATAATTAAAATATAATTCATGAAAGTTTATCCTGAAATTATAGTTAATGATAATTTATATAAATTTATAATTAATAAGAGTTTGGTATGATACACAAGAATGTATTTGCTAGGATTTCCATTTTTACCGGTTCATTTCAAGATTACGGATTTCTAATAATCAATGCTATTTTACAGGCAATGCCTTTATATTTCATATATTGCTGCTAATTGCGATTTATCAATCAATCAAATCACACAAAAAGAAAATTAAAACAAAACAGAAAAAATATATTTTCATTACAAATACTGGAGGAAAAGTTTCAACATTGAAATCGATTATCAACTTAAAATATAAAACAAAACTTCAACTAATTTTCAGTTCTAAAATAAATGCATAAAATTCCTCTTCAAGTTAATTTTAACTGAGCTATGAATAATAAATTTATGAGAGGAAGGAAAATTCACAATGTAACTCTTGAGCTTAAAATTTGATCAATCATTCTTAAAAAAAAATTGAAATAATGGTAGTGTGGAATATAATATCAGAGAAAAATATGGTAGTAACTTAAATAATTATGCACTCGAGGGGTAATAATGGGAATCAACGTGCAAAAGGATGAGCTCAATAATATCTCCTCATTGAAGAAAAAGAAAAACAAGTTTACATTAAAATAATATTTCCAACGGATATATATTTATAGCAATTATTATAACAGAAGTATAGCATTTACCATTAATTGAAATTTACCATCAAGAGTTGGCAACAGATCAGTAGCATTCATTAATGTATTTCAATTAAATCATAGATTTCAATTTTATGAAATGATCACGAAAGTGTATTTATTAGTACTATATGTTAGAAATTTAATTAAAATGAATTAAAATTTACTTAGTTTAAGATACTTCCCAAGATCAAAATAAAACTGTCTAATGATAATTATTCTTCATGAAAAAATACGTGAAAAAGACTAAAAAATATACGTTTGGGATGCCTGTAAATATCTTTGAAATATAATTGTAATTTCATTAACAATTATGTAAATAACAAATTGACAAGAGTTTCCATGTAAAGGAGACACATAATATCATGCATCATCAATGAATTACTTCAACTACCTTTATATTGTAGGTAGTGTCTAAGTATTCAAATCATCTGTTTTAAGATTTTATTTTAATTTAAAAATTTCATTTTGGCTTCGAGAAATTGAACACAAAAAGAAGCAAGACATTTTAAACATATTTGAAACTTTGAAATGACGCTGTTTATACATTATTCATTTCAAAATACAAAAGATACATTAAGTTATATTCACCAATCATATTTTCATTCTTGAGCGATACATTATTTAATGTGTTTCCTGATGCATTCTGTCATTTTATGGGGAGAAATATTTTTATTTCTCTCTTCTAAAATTGAAAATAAAAGCCATTATATGCACCGAAATGCCTTCATACATAAATCTAAGCACGTATGCAGGCATTCAAAATCTTTCAATCAGTGATCAACACTTTCATCTGAATTCTCCTCCAAGCAGTATCTGGGACATTAGAGATAATTTGGACAGTAGAGAAATCGGAGTTATACCTCTTATGATAAATGAGAAACACTGTCAAAAACAATATCCATTATCATTTTCATGTTGGAAGGGCAAGGGATTATTATCAATGTTTGCTCAGTTAGAGTAACAAATTTTTGGAAAATTCGTAATCGATGAAATATTTTATTGAATAGGAAAATGACGCCAACGTGATCTGCGAAGTACGGATGTGATAAAAGTAGGGTTAAGGAGAGAAAAGATTTTGCAAGTCAAATGAGCTTCAATTGCGAGCCTTAAATACTTTCCTGAATAAACAAGCACTGTGTAAACACGAGCATCTCCTCAAGACAAACTTTGGAAGAGCAGAAGTAAATATTTCTGTTGCGAAGTTTGAAAATATTTCATGTATATTTAATAAAAATGCATGAAATGAAAACCCTTTTAGATGTTTGAACATGAAAATATTTTTTTTTTCATTTGAAAGAGATTATTTACATAAATTAACAGTATTTGAGACATGAAACCTATATTTATAATCATTTATAGATAATAAAATGTCTTTATTTACTGTCAAATTAAATATTTCACATTATTTTGGTCAAATAAATTTCGATAAAAATATCATTTCTAGAAAAATCTGAGTATACAATTTGTCTAAATGTATAGACTTATGCAGAAATTTTCCTTCTTATGGATATTATTGAAATTTTCCTTCCCTACTTCTATTAAATGATGAATAAATAAATAATTATACTTTTCAAATTGAAATTATGGGGCTATTATTATAATAATTATCATCTTTCTTTAAGCCAAAATGTGAAACATTAAGACTAGGATATCTGTAATGCATTTATTAAAAATATTTTTCTTCTCCAGTATTAAGCACAGTAAATTTTATTGATATGTTGAAGCAATTTACAAAGTTATGAGGGTAATACTATTGCGATATTCTCAAACAAAGATAAGAAAAACAACATTTGATACTTTTATTATTTGTTTATTTAATTAAATATGAATATAAAAAGTTATATGCCTTTTTATACCTTTTTGTACCTATATAATTTAAAGACATTGAAATTTTAATTATACTATGATTACAAGTATGGATTTTATAAAGTATTTTAAATTTCAAAAGAGAAAAAAAAACAAAGTTAAGTAAATTGCTTCTATTAACTGTATTACATAAATATGATAATGCATTTAATGTTTAAATGTCTGTCTACATTATTTTACAAGCATGACCGTTTTAATGTATTAAAATAACAAACTCTCATCTTTAAGTTTGTATCATTATTATCATAATGATTACATACATATTGTATGCTACAAATGCGATTGTAAACATATGTGATGGTGACATACATATTTATACGCATATGATAACCACACTATTTTTGGAGAGATTGCTAAACGTTTCTGAGAAGTAAAAAATGACCATGTGTAAAATATACTGTTTAACGGAAATTTAAATTCTAATTCTTTTAGTGCAGGGATGGGCAAAGTACGGCCCGCAGGAAAGTTTTATGCAGCCCGCGGATAGAATTTTAATTTGTCGCTCCAACGGAAATTAAATAAAAATATATATAGTTTATATATTGTATATTCATCTCCTTTTCTATTTTCTTTAAATGATTTTTTTTCTTTTTTTTCAACGGACTGAGGATCTTTTAGCTTTATCTATTTTTTGTTCTACGAAACATAAATCGACAGAAAAGTAAGCACAGACTTTGGAATCGTTAAAGTGATAAAAGCGGAAATCCTTTGTTAGTTATAGCTGTAGACTGGCGCTAACAAGCGTTATCTCTTTCTCGTGGAGCAGACATATGGGAATTAGACCTCACATGTAGCAGACTGCGCATTTTAAACTCCTGTCAGCACAGAAAATCAGTGCTATGTTTTCTTCATGTTATGCATGTGAACAAGTGTTTCAATTATGGACTTTAAAAATTAGAAGTAGACTGACAGATAAGTATTTATTAGAATCAGTCTATCTCTTTTCTAACCTCAATATTAGGAACTTTTATAAGAGAAATCGCTATTTCCTTCATCTCATTATCATAATTAAATTGTTAAATTTGTATATTGAATTTAAAATTTTAGAAAATTTATCTTGGCCCTACACAACCTTTTTTTGGCCTGCGACCGAAAAAATTTGCCAATTCCTGTTTTAGTGTGTCACTAAAAGAAATCATACTAATTTTTTAGTGTAAAACTTTTTCATACAAACTAAATTCAAAATATTCCCTAACTGTTATCGTAATTGTTTGTTTTCATCATAATTTTTTCAGTATTTAACTTTTATAGTTTAAATTCCTATTTAAACTTTTTAATATATAATATTATATATATATATATATATATATATATATATATATATATATATATATATATATATATATATATATATATATATATATATATATATATATATATATATATATATATATATATATATATATATATATATATATATATATATATATATATATATATATATATATATATATATATATATATATATATATATATATATATATATATATATATATATATATATATATATATATATATATATATATATATATATATATATATATATATATATATATATATATGTGTGTGTGTACGTACGAGGTTTGTCCGGAAAATACGTATAAAAGTCGCATAATAACTTTATTTAATAGTTTGCAGTCACCGTCAGGTGGCACTACAGCTGCAACCAATCACATCAATGCTCAATTTGAGTCAAACCGCTCTGCGTGTAAGTAGGAGTGTGCGGCTGCTTGTTGAAAGTTACCCTTTTACACCTACCGTCGGCATGAAGTTTTCTCTGATTGAGGAACGCGCATCAACATAAAGTTTCTTGCAAAGCTGGGCAAGAACAGCCGTGAGATTATTGAATGTTTGAAACAAATTTACAGAGACAATTCTTTGTAGGAACCAACCGTGAAAATCTGGTTAAAAAGGTTCCGGGAAGGCCGAGAAGATGTGAAAGATGACCCTCGCCCAGGACGCTCGTCGACATTGAGTTCTGATGAAAATGTTGAACGAATTCGGGCTTGTGTTCTTAAATACCGTAGATTGACAGTCAGAATGATTGCTGACGAGCTGTCGATCCCCAAAACATTCACGACAATGCGCCTGCTCACAAGTCGCTCGTTGCGCGTGAGTTTTTGGCCCGAAGCTCAATCACCGTGACAGACCACCCGCCTTATTCATCCGATTTAGCTCCTTGTGACTTCATCTTGTTACCGAAATTCAAAATGGTGCTTTGGGGGTAGCACTTGGGAGATGTGGAAGGCATCAAGGCAGAAACGACACGGCAACTGAACAGCAATGTTATCAACAGTGGAAACGGCACTGTTGATAACATTGCCGTTTCCACTGTTGCAGAAGTGTATCTCGTCTCAGGGTGAGTACTTTAAAGGAGACCATACCTGAATAATTATAAAATAAAGTTATTATTCAACTTTTATACGTATTTTCCGGACAAACCTAGTATATATATATATATATATATATATATATATATATATATATATATATATATATATATATATATATATATATATATATATATATATATATATATATATATATATATATATATATATATATATATATATATATATATATATATATATATATATATATAGCAAGATATGTGGGTTTCTAATTTCAGTCACTCTAACTAATCTAAAATAAAGCAAGAATTTATTTCAGAAAATTAAATCAAATATAGATCCACCTAAATTAAGACATTTTCATTTTCCATACATCTCAAACCAAACCTTTCTGTCGAGTATAACTCATTCTTGGAATCGGACGTCATTTATCAGATCATAATTCCCTTTTCACTGTGATTTCAAGAGGGAAACGAAGGAAAATATGACTCATTTTTTTCATACTTTCTTGAAGTGAATTGTGAGATGGAAACGATTTATAAAAAGAAAAGTTTTTCTTGGTTTCCGTATGACAACTGAATAGATTTCAGCATTCATTGAAATGAATCTAAGGAAACTAATAAAATAATATTCATCAAGATGTAAATTAATGTTTAAATTTTATTCATTAAAAATAATATGAAATCTAGGTAACCGTATTTAATATTCAATAACATATAGTTTTGTCTTCTGACCAAAGTGAATATTGACGAGAATGAAAAGTTTAACTGTTTTTTTTATATGATTTATTTCAATTCATTGATATTTCTATTTAATGAGTATTTTTTAATGAAGGAAAATTCTGGGACTTTGAAATATCTTGCTTTTTTATTGATTTAAATTTGACTTCACATTGCTGGCAATAATACCTAAACATATTTTATTAAGTTAATAGACATTTTAATTTGAAACACTAATTTTAATGCTGTTAATATAGGAACATATAAAGAAGTTAAAATGCATTTTACAAT
Source organism: Latrodectus hesperus (assembly GCA_037975125.1). Lineage (NCBI taxonomy): Eukaryota > Metazoa > Arthropoda > Arachnida > Araneae > Theridiidae > Latrodectus > Latrodectus hesperus. Next base: position 6,343,091 of record CM075862.1, read on the forward strand.
ATTTATTTATGGAAAAAATAGATGTTAAACACTTAATTAAGCAGATATAACCATCACAACTCTCTTCACAAGGCAGATTCGCAATTGTGATGGAGTATGTAGTTTGATTCAGAAATAAATAAACATAAAAATTGAAAACTTTATACTTCTTTCTCATAAAATTTTGTTTAGATAAAAAAATTAGTTAGAATATATATATATATATATATATATATATATATATATATATATATATATATATATATATATATATATATATATATATATATATATATATATATATATATATATATATATATTTATATATATATATATATATTTATATATATATATATATATTTATATATTTATATATATATATATATATATATATATATATATATATATATATATATATATATATATATATATATATATATATATATATATATATATATATATATATATATATATATATATATATATTATATATATATATATATATATATATATATATTTATATATATATATATATATATATATATATTTATATATATATATATATATATATATTTATATATATATATATATATATATATATATATATATATATATATATATATATATATATATTTATATATATATATATATATATATATTTATATATATATATATATATATATATATATATATATATATATATATATATATATATATATATATATATATATATATATATATATATATATATATATATATATATATATATATATATATATATATATATATATATATATTTATATATATGTAAGATTAAGGTAAATACTTTTATTACTGCTTGTCCAGTTTTATTAATATCATCTGTATACTTTGAAAACTTAGTAATTCTAATATATATCCCATTTTTAGGCTTATTAAAGCTTTTATTCCTACAGTCATATTTTTTCTATAGCTATTATGTATTATAAGAAAATTATTTTTCATTTTGAACACATTTAATGCACTTTCATTAATTATATATGTTGTACTTTTTACATTAGTAAGCGCACTTTATATTTTATGTATTATATATTTCTTTTTACATGCTTAAAAATTTCGAGCTTAATTTGTTATAAAGAAAGTAAATTTTAAAACATAATACTAAATCATGAATTTGTTTGCTTAACAGTAATGGAAATTTTCATTAATTTCCAGGAAAAAATCAGTTTATTTCTTGAAATCATATATGGCTACTTTTAAAAGTTGTCAAGTATTAACTATTGAAAATTACGCTAACAAGGATTTTATCAACCAGCTTAATCGGGATTTTATGGTAAGCTCATCAATTATTTCAATTAGCACTTACCACAGTAATTAAAATTAATGATTACATCAAATTTTGAAGATGATGGATAACACATTCCTTGTAAGCTGAAACAAGAAGTTTTAAGCATAAACTTCCCACAAAATTAGAATTTTCTAAGAGTGATTCATTAAACCTTGTATTAATTATTTATTAATAATATGACAACCCCAGTTTTTTTCGTGCATTTAAATTTAGGTATTTAAATAAGCATTTAGTATGTATAAGAATTTATATTTTATTTTTATACACATTTTCTTTAAGATTACGCTGTATTCTATGCTTCAGTACAGTTCTAATATGTAAATTTTATTTCTTAAATAAATTAAAGTATGTTAAGTATCAAAAATGTACATACTTTCGAGAAAAAGGTATTATTACATGAATTCTTGATTTACCTAATTTCCGATTTTCTAACAAAGAGTATTCAAATTTTGCAAACTTATATAGGCTTAAATAACAATATAAATTTAAACTTCGCTTTTAACGAATCATAGACAGTAATTTAATTAATTTGTTACTGATTCACACACAATGAACGAATCGAATTTATATTATTTTATTATATTATTTATTTTTGAGTTTACAACTCACATGTGATTAAAATGTCGTCATGTACAATGTATCATTCAAGTCTATGTCAAAGTGAAAAACATGAAAAATGTATCTCTTTCTAAATTTTATTTATAGATCCAAGAGATTTTCTGATGAATAATAAAATATTTTGTTTAAGACAAATTGTCTCTTTTCTTGTAATGGGTGGATTTCATTTTTATTTCCAGATGAATGTTTATTAGAAATTAATTGTGTCAGATTATTAAACAAAGCTGAGAATTCTGATTCACATCTTTTAATTTGTTCAGCAATTTTTCTGATTATATAATGAGCCTTAACTTGAAGTTCGAATCTTTAAAATAATAGATATCACAAAAAAATATTTTTGATCATTTCTAATTAAAGTGTTAGCATTGTATGTTAAGAGTTTTTGTAGAGAAAATATTTATTAGATTTTAGAGAATGATATACAAAAAAGCGGATAATTCTTCTGTATGGAAGTGAGTGAAAAATTTATAAATGAAAGCAAATATGAAACAGTTACCATTTATGAAATTTATAAAGATTTTCTATTATATTTCAAAGTAACCAGTTATCCAAATGTGAAATTTATAAAGATTTTCTATTATATTTCAAAGTAACCAGTTATCCAAATGTGAAATTTATAAAGATTTTCTATTATATTTCAAAGTAACCAGTTATCCAAATGTGAAATTTATAAAGATTTTCTATTATATTTCAAAGTAACCAGTTATCCAAATGTGATTGAGGTGTAAAATAATAAAACTATGATAATATCAGAGAAAAAATAAAATAACTATTTCCGAATAAAGTAGGATATAGATATTTTGCATAATATTTATGCAGTAGTTATAATTATAACGTATAAAATATTTACCATTTCAAAATTTTTAAAATAATAAAATATCACTTCAATGCCAAATCATTTCTAATGCAATCATTTAAAATTATCGATATATTTTTTTTAATTAATTTCAGTATATAGAGTTAAGAATATTTGATTGCATCATAATACTTAATCTTTAATTTCTTCAATGTTCATTATTATTTTTAATAAACCTTTTGATTGTAATCACTAAGAAAATTTTCTAATGTTTTGCTCTCCTATAAACATTTTAACTGTATTAATAAGGAATAGACTGCGACCTATAAACCGTATATACAAGCATTAAGAAGTTTGCCAATTTTATTAATTAATTTCTAACTTTTTACAGAATTGATAATTTTTGATTATAGTAACATTTTACTTCATATCATAATCAGTATGAAGTTTGCCAAGTTTATTATTTACTTTCTAACTTTTTATAAAATTGATAATTTTCGATTATATTCACATTTCACTTCATAGCATAAGCAGTAAGAAGTTTGCCAGGTTTATTATTTACTTTCTAACTTTCTATAAAATTGATAATTTTCGATTATAGTCACATTTCACTTCATAGCATAAGCAGTAAGAAGTTTGCCAGGTTTATTATTTACTTTCTAACTTTCTATAAAATTGATAATTTTCGATTATAGTCACATTTCACTTCATAGCATAAGCAGTAAGAAGTTTACCAAGTACACATTCATATTTAATTTAATTCAGTTAAATTCAAAAATTAAAAGTTTGTCTATATTCATAATGTAACACATTTTTATCCACTGTAAACTTTTTAATAAAGAATTGAATGACATTAGATAATTTAGTTTTCAACTGTTTGATTATTAATTATCTGTTTCCAGAACATATAGTTTATTGTTTAAAATTATGAATATTTTAGATTGACGGTCTGGATAAGGATATTTAGATGAAAATTTTGAATTAATTCTCTCTCTTAATTGACTTTATTTTTAATTGTTACACCGTTTGAAAATAAAGGAAAACAGATTATGCTTTTCATACGCACTACATTACTAGTGTTAATAATTGATCATTTTCTATTTAAATCTTATTTACCATTTTTCTTAGTTCTATATAAACAGCTATTTACCACAAAGTTTAAATTCAGTTTAAAATCTGGACTATCATGTTCTAATAGGGGAATTACACTTTCAACATACTATATATTTTTAGAATAATATGCATAGGGGATTAAGCAAAGCCTTTAATTATTAATTTGAATAACAATTATTTTACACATTTTAATCAGAACTAATTGTTTCAGTTCGGTTCAGAATTTTCATAAATCAGTAATTAAATTTTTTTAATTTTTCATAGTATTTATTTTTAAAAGTGTAGGAAATTTATTAATGCTTTCACTTCTTCTTTAATCACAGTTTTAAATTTAAATAATGTATAAATTAAGTAATCCTAAAATTAATAGTCAACGTAATAAATTAACTTATTACTTCAGATATTTATGTGAATATGTTGTATGATAAAAGTAATTGAAAAGTTGAAATTGAAAGAAAAAATTAGTTGTGTACCTATTTTCTTTTACTATTAAAAATTAGAGTTTGTTTTTCAGGTAAGATAAAATTTTTAAAAAATATTTAAAAATCTATATAAAAAATTTGTTTTCGATACATTTGGTTTCAAATTCTTCTGTTTCATCTGTTACTCTGCAGTTTTTGAAATTACATTACAAATGAATGCCCTGTATAGTGAATGATAAGTTTAAAATTATCACAAATGTCTAAAGCACATGGCTCCTTTATTTAAGTCTTTATAATAAAAATAGGTGTTCAATATTCGACATTTTATTGTCGACAAAAAGATGTTCAAAGATGTTCGACATTTTATTTAACTAGAATGTTATATAAAAATCACATTATAATGCACTTGAAGTAAAATATATATAATATGAATAAATTCTATTATTGTTGAATTTAAATTTTATTTCAGAATCAAGAATAGAACAGAATAAAGTAAACAACGTATGTAATCTGCATCCCTTTTTTGAAGCTGCATGAATCATAAGTGCATGCCGTTTGAATAGCATAATAATAATAATTTAATAAATAAGCCAATTCGCATGTATTTATAATAAATTTATAATAATGATAATAATGATTTCAACAGTTTTCATATATAAAACGATAAATCCGATATGCAATGTTTGTGCTACAATAAATTGAGTTTTTTTTTTTGAAAAATCAATTATTTTCTATATTTTGGAAATTGACATCTTTTCTCCTCTGATTCTATTATTATAACGCAAAAGATAAATAGAATTTATCTTTAGAAATTAATGTAATGTTTCTAATAATCCTATACAATATCGTTAACTTTAATTATGCAACATTCATATGTTATATGTCTTTAAATGTTAACTAAAATTTTTTTCAACTAAGAAAACTATTGTGGAGATTTTTTTGTAAAAGTTGAAAATAACTTAGTTTATTTGTAGTTAATAATGTATTTAATCTTTTTATTTGCATTAATACAGTTCTGTGTAAAATGTACAGAATAGTTTCCATATATAATTGTTAATTAAGCCTTATAAAATTCTTGAATTTCGATATTTTATGTATATTAATTTTGTCTATTTTATTCGTTCTAATTTAGTTTAGTCTTAATAGTTGTTTTACGAATTAATTTGGAGTTTGATAAATGTTATCTTTCATACAAGTTCGAATAAAAATTTGGATAAAATGCAACTCTAAATCTATACTAATGAATTTTGATTTTTTTATTAAATCTTAGAATAGGAAATTACAAAAATGTTATTTTAAAAAGTTAAAATAATATAAGAGTAAGTATATTAAAAGTTTTACTCATTATTTATTCTATTCTCAATATATCATTAAATAAATGTTAATAATATTATATTAAGTAAATGTCAAATACAGGGTTAGCAAGAAATAAGTTTCCCACTTCAGAGGGCTGTAGAATACGTTCTATTTGTCCAAATGAGATAAAATTTGAACTACAGATAATTCAAATGATGCGCTTGACATTTATTAAAAAATAGTACAAAATTTCAGCGATAGATGGTGCTGTAATACACATAAAATCATTTGATATGCTTTATAAATGTTAAAAAATAATTATGAAAAAGTAGCGTTACAACTCTTCAATATGCCCTTCTTCATTTTCAACAATGTGCTCTAACCGCAGAACCATATTTTCGACAGCAGACCGGTGTGAGTCTGTCGGAATATCAAGGATATGTTGCCTAATGCTGTCCTTCAGATCTGGTACACATGCTGGCCTTTTACGGTAGACATTGCCTTTCCAAATGAATGCCAAATGTAGAAGGGCATATTGAAAAGTTGTAACGCTACTTTTTCATTATTATTTTTTAACATTTATAAAGCATATCAAATGTTTTTATGTGTATTACAGCGTCATCTATCGGTGAACATTTTGTACTATTTTTAATAAATGTCAAGCGCATCATTTGAATTATCTGTAGTTCAAATTTTATCTCATTTGGACGAGTAGAACGTATTCTACAGCCCTCTGAAGTGGGAAACTTATTTCTTGCTAACCCTGTACATTAACAAAAATTATTGAATACTGATTATAAAAAATGTATTTCTGAATGTCTAAACATACCTATAACATCATGATTAGTTAAAAAAATCGTACTTCCTCATTAAAAGTTTTAGTTTCTAACAGTCACTTTTTTCATCCCCCTATATAAAGAAAGGGATCCTTTATGAGGGAAATAACTTTTATCTAAAACTTAATTCAGATACAGGAAAATTTTATTCAAAGTTTCATCATCTTGCAGAATATTTAATTACTATTGTTGAAAGAAAACATCGTAAAATGATCTGGTTATCTAAATGCATACTCTAGCTTCACAAAATGACCTTCCATCATTATTTTTAACGGAAAAATGTCAATCTTTAATAGTGCTGTAAGATACTAAAGATGTTTTAGTTGCACCTACATGATCAATATCACGTAGTCTCTTAAGTCTGGTCTCTAAGCCGAATACATAAGCTGCTCTCAACGATTTCATTAGCCCTGTTAACTATGTGCATGTGAAGTAGCAACTTTCCCTAAATGTTCATCTTGCACTCTATTTACTATAGCTTCTTCACATCGAAGATTCTGGGAAAATTTATTTATTTAGTAAGATGGTTTTTCTCATCGGCCAGTAAGTATAGTAAATATAAATATGCTGGCTGAGTGCAATCCAAAAACAAACGTGAGTGAAGCTTTAGTCCTGTAACAAATGATAATGTAACTCAGAAGTGCTAAGGAATAGTTAGGGTAAACAAACTATTATGAAACAATATTGCTTAATGATTATGAGAAGGAAATCAGTATGATAAAAGTAAGACTAGACAAAAATTGGTTTATCAGATGGGAGTATTATCATGGATTTGGGAATATTCATGGCAGATATGAAAATCTAAATTTTCATATTTAAGGAAAATATTTAAATAATTAAATTCTTTTTTGTAAAATGAAAAGTGTTGTTAATTTTCTGTTTCTTACCTGCAATTCAGTTGCACGTTATACTGTAATTAAAAGAAAATTAACAAAGAAGCACACATATGCGTATAACTGCTTTACAATTTTTTTTCAGTTACTGTAATATATAAAGCTGAATTTACAGGTAATAGAGCAAACAAATTATTGTAATTATATAATGCATATATGTAGATTAAATTTAAACTTAGTTTTTCACAAATATGTACTTTACACTTTAGAAATCAATGTCACGAGACACTTGAGTCTAAAATCTCTAAATAGTAAATAAAAATGACTGTCGATTAAATATCATTTCAGATTACACTCAAATTGTCAAGGGAAGTTTTTAACTCATAATTCAATAGATTGAAATAAATTTTCAAAAAATTATAAATCTTGGATAATCTGTATCTCATTTATTCAATATAATGCATGTACACTGAAGAGGCAAAAAGAAAGTAGTACAGGCATGGGTATGCAAATAAAGACATGGAATCAATCATATTGCGTCTATACGGTCGTTACTGCCTATATAACACAACAAATGACTGTTACATTTATTAGGTCAGTTACTGCTTCTACAATGGTAGTTTATTAAAATTTAAGTGAGTTTGAATGTAGTGATATAATCGGTGCGCGAGAGTTTGGTAATAGCGTTTCCAAGGTACCGATGGAATTTGGATTTTCATGCAAGACCATTTCACGAATGTACTATGAATAATGGGAATCCAGTAAAATTCACCGTCCGACGTCACTATTTCTGGAAAAGGTATGTGCAAGAGCGGAACCAAGGATGGCTGACAACAAATAATAAACGTGGGATATGTGCAACACTTTCAGAAATTGCATATTTCAAGACTAAGCCATAAACAAGAGTCAGCATGCTAAAAATTCAATCAAGACCATCTCTATTTGCTTTCGAAGCCAAAGGCTCTCTCATGTATCTTTGATGGCTACACGACAAAAAGCTATATTCATTGCTTAGTCCCGTCAGGTCAGCACTTACACTGGACGGTTGTTGACTGGTATGTTGTTGTCTGGTCTGATGAGACTGAGAATGGAGACAACTTCATGTGAATCCATGAATCTTACATGTCAACAGAGAACTGCTCAAGCTTGTTGAGATTTTGTGGTAGTGTGGAGCATTTTGAATTTTCATAAAATGGGACCCCTGATATATCCAGATACTTCTTTGATAGGTGACAGGTACGTAGGTATCCAGTCAGATCACCTGCATCCTTTCACGTCGTTTGTACATTTCAACGGACTTGGAGAATTCCAGCAGGAAAGAGCGAAACCCCATACTTCTAGAATTCTGGCTTCACTGGCACTTTTCTGAATTTAGACATTTTTGTTGGTTATCAAAATCTCCTGACATGAAAATTATTGAGCATATATGTGATAACTTGCAACGTGCTGTTCAGAAGAGATCTTTATCCTTCTTACTTCTACGTATCTGTGGACAGCCCTACAGTATTTATGAGGGCAATTACATTCAGTATTACTTCAGATATTTTTCGAGTTATTGCCACCTCATATTAGGCTTCAGAAGCCCTTGGTGATAAATAGAAAGTGTACCAAATTTTTGCTTCTTCTGTGTATATAATCATTAGTAATTAGTTTTTTATGGTATAAGTGCAATCTCTTTTTGCGTAGAATACGTTTTCTACGATTGTTTGCAACAAAAAAAATTATACCAGGAAATGTTAAGAAATGCTAGCGAAAGAGTGTAACCTGAATTTAAAAGATCTTGACTGTTTCTATAGTTAGGAAGCGAAATACTTTGTAAAAAATTAACAAAAAAAAGAAAGAAAATGATTTAGACACACACATAATTATGCTGATCACAGAATTATGCCTAATAAATAAAACTGTATGCGTACATAATTTACGTACGCCAATAATCCATTTGATTAAAGATTTTTTGGCGAAACTATTTGTTGATATCAAAATACACTGAAATTCAATATTATTTATCTGTCATTTATTAAAAAATTATTTAAAATAAAAATAATGGGTAACTCTAAAAATTTATGGGAGTTTATGAAAATATTTAAATTACAGAAATGAAATTTATAATTGCATGCACATTTCTTGATATTTTTAACGTGTTTATTCATGTTAGACCTAATGCAATATGAATAACAAGGAGAAAAGTCAAATTTACCCATTTTCTCGATTTTCAAATCGTGTTATCCAGTAATTCTAATACAAATATATAACTGGTTATTCGTGAACAAATGTTTTGAATAAATTCAAATACATGCTACATTATTACTTTACAATAACATATTTTAAAAATGTTTAATAAAATTTTGTACATAAATATAAATTTAATTTCATAAAGAGATTTCACAGCTTCTAATTTCATAAAATTACTGTATTATTCTTACATACAAAAATATCAATGAAAATAATTTATTTTATTAAAATCAATTCAGTAAAGTGTAATTACTTAAAACATTAAACATTATTTTAATGTTTTAAGTAATTACATACTTATTATTTATTTATACATGCGACAAAAAATTATTTACCTGTTTTCTTTCAAAGGTAATCAATCATATCAAAATTCACTTACCTGAAAAAAGAAAATATATATATATTATAAGCATGTTTACTTAAATATACTATAATTATATAGCTAAAGTAAAATATTTAATATTTTTTGAATTTATATATATCTATATATATATATATATATATATATATATATATATATATATATATATATATATATATATATATATATATATATATATATATATATATATATATATATATATATATATATGTGTATATATATATATATATATATATATATATATATATATATATATATATATATATATATATATATATATATATATATATATATATATATATATATATTAAAATATTAAGGAATTTTTATAATGTTTGGATTTTGAATTTTTATTGGTGTGGGACTTTGTTCATGTGTAAATTTTATATTAGTTGTTTAAAATAATAAAAATGAGAATGAAATCTGTGTTTCATGATTTATTCAGAAAATATTGTTGTTTGTTCTGTATATAGAGAAAATTGTCCCAATATCATGTTTTTCCTTTAATTATATTATGCTATTCTCATCTTTTAACCGCATTTGGTTATACAGAAATGAAAGCATAATATAAATTAGTCTCTATCTGAGAAGAATGATGGATGTAGGAATGAAGAAATAAAAGTTATTTTAATATTTTCCCTTTTAATATCACATTCCCAGTTTCTCTTCTAGTTAAAGATGATTAGTCTTTAAAACTCATTTGGAGAGATGCTGACTTGCGCTTTCTTAAGTAGAATTATCATCATTTCTTACATCATTCTGATATAATTATTGAATATTTAAATATTCACTACAAACAGAATGGTTGCGACGCTTAGTACTACATGGAATTTGATAAATTCATTTCGAAACGAATCAAGAGCTGAATGAACTTGTAAAATAATCAACCGTATTGACATTCTTAGATTAACATTTTTTGAAGATGAAATGTGCATATTGTACTATTTTACAAAGGATATGCTAAAAAATTAAAAGGTTTTTACAGCTATAGATTTATATGATAATAATATGGTATGGTAGCATTAAACTACGAGGAACTTCTTTTATTTTTTTAATCTGATGTACTGGTAGTGGAATCTTATGAAGCAGATACCAGCATGATTATTGAATTATATATCTTGTTCTTAGATGTTATATGAAATTTCATGAATGAAAAGTTTTTCAAGGAAATATAATTAAGTGTAAGCTGTTGGAAAACTTGACTTCATTTCTAGTCTAATTAAAAAATCATGCTGTTAAATTTGTAATAGTTTGCTTCATAAATTGCAACATGTACGAATTAATTTCAAAGTAATCCATAGAAGGAGAAAGATAAAAATTCAGTTATCCAAGTTTGAAATAATATGGAATGTGACGCATCAAAACTGTTAATTGGGGAAGGATTAATTTTGCCTCCGGTCCACACTAAATTTGAACTTAAATGCTTAGAAAATATTCATCAATGCAGTTATCATTCTGAACTATATGATTTTAGAAAATATTATAATGAACAAACATACAAGATAGTTAATATTTTTACGAAAGATAAATTTCTGTTAAAAGCATATTTTATCATGATTTTTAAATTTTCTTAACTTAAAATGAAATACTATTGTTGCAACATATATATTTTGTCATTCATTAAAATTATTCTACATTAATTGATACTTATTTTAAATCCGAGAGAAAATATTTCAAAAAGGAAATAATTTGTTAAATTTTTATTGTAAAATTCAATTTTCCACAAATTTTGTTGATCCTTAATTATTTGGATTATTCACTTTATCTAAATCCATGAATTGAGAAACGAAATATATATGTATTATATAGGTACGTAAATCAATATATAGGTATATAAATAAATATACTGCAAATTTCTTTAGCTATCAAACATATTTATGCATACATCACTCATGTATATATAAGAGATACTGTTTTTTAACTATGTTACACTGTATAAAAATTTTGTTCTACTTATTAAATCAACACAACAGATTTTTCTGTCTATATATATTAAATTTCACAAAATTGATATTATGATTAAAAAAATTATCAAGCACGAAAAAGTCTTAAAAATTTTTACTTTTTTTGTGAATCATTATTAAAATATAATAATTTATTGTTTCAAGAAACCTAACGACATTTCTAATAAAATATGAAATCAAAAACAAAAATATAACTTTGTTCTTTATTTAAACTATGTTCTTTTATCAATATACGTGAGAATCTGGTTTTGCAACTAATTAATATTGTTTAATTTTGTGGTATACTTCTGTAGAAACAATATAAGTAACATAAATTCAAATACCTATTTTTTCTTCACAAAGTAACTGAACAAATAAATAAATGAATAAATTAATATAATCTAATGTCACACTTTAGTTATTTTTAAATTAATTAAATATGATTTATAAATAAAAATAACTGATAAATTCTTACTAAAATACATTGAATTGCTGATGAGGCTTATGTAGTTGATAAATTTTCAAGATATTAATTGGCAAACTAACAGTAAATATTAGCTTTCAGTTTGGCAAAGCAATACCTTTTCGAACTCAAATATTTACTCTCATACAAATTTCCACTCTATAGATTAAATGGATTATGCAATAACTTTTAATTACGCTCTAAGTATTTAATAATGAAAAGTTCTAATTTAGTTTTAATTAATATTTAATTCTATTAATATTTGTTTCTAAAGTGTAAATATAATTGGAGTTAATTTTTGAAGCCATATTTATAAAATGGAATAAAAATGAAATAATTATTTGATAAAAGGAAAAGCTTTCTTAATGTGATAAATATATAAAAGTTTATAAAAATCTCCTAATCCCTAATCAGCAATACAATTTTTGCTCTCTAGACGCAGATTAATTTCATTAACGTGTAGACGTATTGTAACTATATGGGTTATTTTTCGCTAAAGAAAAGAGAACTAATATGGCCTTCTAAGATAAATTCGTTAAATAAAAAGTTGAGTTCAAAAAGAAAATATCCCCCTATTCTTGTGATATTAAAGGACAAAAAGTAACAGAAGCCTCGAGTAACAATATCTAATGGAACCAAGGAATCTGACGTTTACTGCAAGATCATGATTAAGTGTCCAGAGACCTTCGTACTACTGCTCGCTTGAGACTCATTTGGGTCTCACTGTTCATCAATTTCAACCATCCGCCACCTTATTGTGGACACAGTTATTCTTTTACCTTGACCTCAGCTGGCGCTTTAGATTCTTTGGGGAACAACTCTTTTGAAGGGGTGAAAAAGGGTTTGCCACTCAAAGAGAACACAAACAAAGTTATATCCTTTTCTTATGCTTAATTAATTTATCCTAATTTGCGGTTTATGAAGATAATGTTTTTAAGAATAGTGATATTTTTTGGTTTTTAGAGAGTGAAAAAATTGATTAAAAATTTGTAACATTATCTTAAGACCTTAACTTTAATGATAGGACATTTAAAAGTATTGAAGCAAATGTGTCAAATTGAATTATTTATTGACAAATATTTAAAAGTATAATATAGCACAATTATATATATCTATATATATCTATATATCTATATATATATACATATATATATATATATATATATATATATATATATATATATATATATATATATATATATATATTATATATATATTATATATATATATATATATATATATATATATATATATATATATATATATATACAAGCTGACCCAGCCACGCGTTGCAGTGGCTGAGTAATTATAATACATTGAATCAATTTTTTACTAACTCTTTGGTACAATCAAATTAATATTTTCTAAAAAAATTTAAAAAAGGTTCATTCATATGAGATTAAAAATAAAACATTTCACCAAAATTTAAAAGTAATAGGTAAAGTATCGAAATTTTGAAATTAAGCACAAATCAACATATACTTTCTGAATTTACATTTTATTCATCTTATATTAAATTATAGTTTGTAATCAGTGACTTACTTATAAAATATGCTATATAAATTAAAAACATCTAAAAATAAATTGTTATAAATGACGTAGATAACATTGACATCGAACTATTATTTTTTCAATTTTAAATTATTAAAACTAAAAATTTTTCCGCGGCATTATACTGAAATAAAGAAAAATTAAAAGAATTTATCATTTGAATAAATAAATTAGATCAAAATGTACTGCTGAATAAATTAATAATTATCAAATTATAAAATAAAAATAAAAAAAATAAAAGGCTATCAAGAAATACTTACATGTTTTCGAGGTGGTATGAAAATTAGTAGAGAAAAATAGTAATAAATAAAATTTTATTTTACAATTTATAATATTAAAAATATTCAAATTGAACACCGCACAATAATAACACAATACAAAGTATAATTATGAAAATGATTCACGAAAAATTGTTATAGTATGATTATACATCATAAAAATATATGTAAATTCTATAATTAATCACGCGCTTGCGCGCGCACGTTAAATTTCCCGAAGATGGTATAATCTAGAAAAATAAACACGTCGCCATCTGCCGAACACCTGTGCAACTTAGATGCTAAACCGCCATCTATTAGGAACGTACAGAACTAACCAATAAATAAATACTAATGTCGTATAATAAATATTGAGATCAATAATTAAGAGATAAAAACTATTCTATCTTTTAAGTTGGACCATATTATAAATGGTTACAAAATTTTATCAAAATCCGTTCAGTAGTTTCAGAGTTTATCGGGAACATACATCGTGACACGAAATTTATATATATATATATATATATATATATATATATATATATATATATATATATATATATATATATATATATATATATATGTATGTATATATATATATATACATATATATTAATGTTGTCTGATAAATAGGTATTAATCAAGGTATATTTAAATCTGCCCCATTGGTATCAGTAAAACGGAGTTAAAGCATTTTAAAGAGTAAATTATAGACACATTCAAATGCATTTATTAATGAATTTGTTTTATAAAAAATATAACTTTTTTATTATTGAAATATTTGATAATAATTCATTGCATTAAATATATGAAAGCACATTATTAAGAAATTCATTCTTACAATTGAAATGCATTTATGTTTTCTTTTAATTAATAAGAACGATGCATGTGTCATTTTCAGACTCATACTTTCTGGACATATTTGAGTATCAAAAGTGCATTCACCTAAAATATGATCTCTTTGTTTTTGAAAATGTGATATTTATTTACTACTATTTTGGTTTCGATAAAAAAAATCAAAAATCAAATGTTTATATATTTGCACTTATATATATATATATATATATATATATATATATATATATATATATATATATATATATATATATATATATATATATATAGTATTTTTCATTTCCTAATTTTCGATAAACAATTTTAAATGCTATTTCGTGTTATTTTAATTTTATTTTTTAACATAGTTAAATATATTTTTCTTTTATTGCAATTCTACTTTTTACTGTATATTTTATTTTAAGAAAGTATGGTATTGCTTGATTTTTAGAAATAGTAACCTCTGAAATTCTTCTTGATGTTTAGTTTTGGAATCAAGGTTAATTTCAAATTTGCATTGCTCACCTGAAATTATTCATTTATACATAATAACTATAATCCTAATTGCTGCATTATTTTAATTATAATTTCCACGCAATATATGTATACATATTTTACTGGCCGTTCTGTCTATATGCCGGCTAATTCTAGGTTGAACTCTTAAAATTATAATAATCATGACTGCATCGAATGCTTATATTCTGAAGTTTAATTACATTTCTATAAGTAAGATTGCAGCTCAAATACATTATCTTTGATTACTTTTATAAACACATCATTGATTATTATTGAAATAATTTCATTTTCTCTTATGAATAGTATAGTGTAGTTTTCCATATGTGTTTTCTAGGAATTACTTCTAAGCGGCTTTATAGTTCATTTGAATCCAAGGTTACTTATTATGATTATGTCACTTAGTCGTTTGGCAAGGTAATTAAGTTAGCGTAATGCGTGTAAACATCAATTACATTCTGCTTCAGAAGCAGTTAGCTGTTACTCCGTAACTTATAGCATCACTTATGCTTTATGAGCCCTTGATTTAATGTGAGAAAGAGAAGGAAAGACAGCAGATGGCTTCAGCACTTCACTTCACCGGAGGGAAGAACCCCAAATCCATTCTGACTGTGGTGTAAGAAAATTGGATAATTGCTCTTACATTGCAATCTATTTGGATTGTACACATCTCCTGAAACATTATTGATAATATTGTATAAATAAAAGGGAGTAAATGGCATTGGGTTAACATTCATCTTTTATTTTTAATGTTTGAAGAAAGTGGGTTTTTCAGTTACTTAAAATCTAGTTCACGGATCCTTAGAAGATTTAATTTAAGTAAGAAATCAATGCTGCCTAGTTAAAGTAAAAATGATAATACAGTAAACTTATAGAATAACCTTTTTATATCAAAATGAAACATATCAAAAGATCATTGATTAAGAAACTTTTAATTTATGGTTTGAAGGTCATTGATGTTTCACTAAATATTTCAGCTTACGTTATTTTAAATCATATCATCAAAATAAATTTGCATAAAATAATTAAATAAATATAATTTTTAATAAATAAATGATGAAACTAAAGAAAAACTGTTAAAATATCTATGGAATATCACAAAATTGATATAGCAGAGTTGATATAGTTATAATTGATATCTATATGTGTTTAACGAAATCTTAAACATTTCTTAAATTACTTTATCATCACTTTAAATATACTTTCTAATAGCAGTTTTCAAAATAATGTGCATATGAATATACTTTTTTCGTTTCATAATAACTAAGTTATTTCTGTATGACTTAGTCAATAGGATGTACTTTGAAAAATGTTAACTGAATATATCTTTTGAAATCTATAAATAGCCTTAATTAAATAAAACTACTGCTTTTTGAATGCATAAGTACAATCAATAGACACCCCATATTAATAATAATTTCAAATAATATTCGTAATCATTTGAGAATTGCTCATTCAATTTAATTTCGAATTTATTAATGTAATTACAAATTAATTTATAAAATAATGTAATATTTTTATAGCAATATAAAAATAATTTCTTAATATATTATTAGCACTTTAAGCATTAAAAATTAAGATAATTTTTATGTCTACTCTATTTAAATATTCATTTATATGTTTAAAATATTTTATGTAGTTTTCCAATAATAAAGTCATTTTCTTAATTGCAATTAGCAAAATTAATTGAAATCTTTATTGAAATACTTAACAATATTTAATTAAATACTTTTTAAATTACTCAAATAATATAACAAATTAAATTCTGAATAGTATTAAATCATTTGATTTAGGATAATTTAATATTAACCAATATTATGCTCATTTTTCTATAATATTATGAAATGTCCTAAAAATCTCCGCTGACATTTTCGCTTCATTTACTTTTCCGAAAAAATCTGTACAGTTATACAATTAATAAAAAAATCTATTACATAAGTAAAAAAGTCTCCATTGTAAGACTAAACATATGACATAAGAAATGAGAACGATTTCGTTGAGAAATAGAAATAATGTATTTAAATTATAGATTTAGAATTCATTGTTCTGAGGATTATTTAATGTAATATTTTACAAAAATATTGCAAAATTCTTTAATTCTTTATTTTAGTCTTAAGTGGATTGAAAACAAGAAATCTTAACAATTTGACTAAATTAAACGGATTTATATATAGCTTTTTTAGATAGTAAATCTTTATATATATATATATATATATATATATATATATATATATATATATATTTATATATATATATATATATATTTCATTTTTCATATAGAATAATATTTTATATTTTAGTAAATCATTTTAAATAAAACAGAAAAATATTTAGGGTTACAGTATATCTTATTTGATATAAGGCACTAAGAAACGAAAACTAATTTAAAAAAAATATTTTAATGTTCTACAAGTGATAAAATAATGCGCTTATGTGTGTGTGTGTGATGGTACCTAAAATACATGAAATAATCTAATAAATTCTATTTGAATCCCTTGTGACACTGTTTAAAAAAAGAAGAGAAAATTGCATTTACAAACTGCCACCATAAGTTGTAAAAATAAAAATTAGATTTACATATTAATCAAACTTTTGCTTATTTAATTCTACATTGTAAAAGAAAATATTTCTTCTCCTCATACAAACAATTCGGAATATATAAGGAAATATATTCAAGTACGATGCTTATTTTGAAAAAAAAATTGGGAAAAAAAGCGTTCGATATTCAATCCAATTTTGTTTCAGGGATGTTGAACATAAGCAAAGGGAAAACACTTAAGAAAATCTATGCAATGAATCAAATAGTGTTTTAAACATTTTGTTTTCTTTAGTATTGTATTCTCTTATGTTGTTTAGTTTTTTTATATTATTATGTTTAGATGTACTGTTTTTATTAATATTATTATTACATTAGATTGACACGTATAATAGCAGTTTTTTACTTTAAACTGATTTTAAAATCAATTAATATTTTAACGTTTGCATTCCTAAAAATTAAATATCAGCTACTACATTGAATGACTTGTTACAAATAAAAAGCAAACTGGCTCTTTAATAAACTATAGAATAAGCTTATGTTTAAGTTCTGGAAATTAATCGTGAGCATTATTATCATATTAATTAATTTAATTAATTGGTATTTGATGATTTTAAAATCTAATGCTTCTAAACTGGTTGAGATTTAAATATTAGTTGATGAAATACATATATATATATATATATATATATATATATATATATATATATATATATATATATATATATATATATATATATATATATATATATATATATATATATATATATATATATATATATATATGCGTTATCCTTCAACTATTTTTTATCACCTTTTTCAATCAATATTTTATTGATTTTAAGTAAAATATCGAATATTTTATTTTTCGTTTATCGCGAATGTCAAAATAAGCACTTATTGGGAATTTATGACAAAATTAAATTTGTTTGGTTTCTCTATAGTTTTATACACACATTCTTAGGAAACATTCTTTGATAAAAGGGGCTTTTTAAAAAAATATTTCGTGCTATATAATTTGAATTTTAAAATAATTTTCATGAATGAGTGATACTTTTTCCCCAACTATAATTTTCCAAAATAAAATTTCTCGACTCACGAAAAAAACTCACGAGTAATAAAGTTAACTCTCAGTGTTCGTGTTCTAAAAAAGTGCTATAATTAATTTTGTATTGACAAAGCCTATTGAAGGAACAAATAGTGGTAAAAATATCAGAAAATGATGATATAAATAATTTCATATTGATAGGACTGTATAAAATAATTAAACTAACAAACATTATTCAGATTAATATAATGCTAATGATTTGAATAAACTTGTCTTTGTGTAAGGAAATGTTTTAAGACCAACAAAAATCAGTATGTTTTGTAATGTATCTTATTCTTAAAGTCAACAAAAGTTATATCTAAATAGAAATATTTGTTAATAACTTGTATCAAGCTATTTTTTCTTGAAGGAGGAAATTCTAAGCTTGTAAAATGTATATTGTCATTGTATTTTATTCTAAGCACATTATTTGCTAAATCATACAATTATATTCATTCAGGAGTTTATAATTTTTTCAAACATTCGGTAATATTTCATTAACTGATATTTTCTTGGATAATATGCTATATAATGTATGTATGGGTTTGCTTTTTCTCCTTAGAATATTTTTGAAACTCTCCTTAGAGTGTTTTAATCTATATATACAAAGTATGCACCTTTATATATATATATATATATATATATATATATATATATATATATATATATATATATATATATATATATATATATATATACATATATATATATATATATATATATATATATATATATATATATATATATATATATATATATATATATATATATATATATATATATATATATATATATATATATATATATATATATATATATATATACATATATATATATATATATATATATTAAATATCATTAAATATTATATATATATATATATATATATATATATATATATATATATATATATATATATATATATATATATATATATATATATATATATATTATGTTGAGTTTGAACATTCATATTGATTTAATAAAGAACATTTTACCTAAACAAAATAAGATTATATTTCTGTCTCCGAGCCAAAATCAATATCTATTCAAATAATTAAAATTAGGGTTTTAAAAAGAAGTATTTCTTACCAAAGTAATACACACAAACTTTGTTTATTCAAAAAATTTCATAATATTATCTTTCAGTTTTCGATACCATTTTTTATCTCTGTAAGTATGTGACATAAAACTAAAAGCCGGATTATAATGAAGCTTGCTACAAGCCGATAAGACACTAAATTAATCCTCCTCCCCAACCGAAATTCTTAAATTATATCTTCCGCCCCGCTAATGAATTTTCCTCTTCATATATATCTAATATGGTTCAGATGTAAAGAAAAACCATTATGTGACCCAGCTATATTTAACATCAGGCTTGTAACCAGAACTTCGCTGGAACTTAATTAGAAAAGCCGGCTGGAAAATCCGATAAAAAAAGTAACATCGCACGTTTTAACCATTTACAACCATCACCCTGGATTTTTTCTGATAATCGAAAGTAGTGAAAGTTAAGAATCTTAGCGGAGACACTGATTTCTTATTCTGAGGAAATCCCTTATTTCGTTTGCTTCAGGAAAGTTAAGCTTCTCCCACCCTGAATCTACTAATCTTTCGTATTTCCTCCTTTTCCCCAAGATACGGAGTCAATTATTGCGAAAGGCTTAGAATACGTGCTACTAAATCTAACAGTGTGGGATAGATTTAGCCTTTTTTCGATTTCTACCACTTTCTCTTTCTTCCATTTTCTGGCAATAGACTTAAAACATGTATTTCAGTCACGAATTAAATAATTCAGTTTGAATTATTGAAGTACTTTGTGTATGATAAGTTATGAAATTAGCTTTTAGAATAACTTTTTAAACCGTAGAAACATTTAAGAATAAGTTTTTCTCTTTGTCAGATAATTAAAAATTTTATTTTAGTTTTTCGTGAAGTATACATAATTTCAATATTAAAATAATTTAACAAAATATAAATTATTATTATGATCATATTCCTTGATAGTGAGAAACTTATTCACATATTTATCATTATAAATAATATTTATTTGGATGTGTTAATTGGAGGATACTAAATTTAAAAAAATAATAATAATTTATTTAGAGAATAAGACGATTACTTTAAAGCCTTACAAAATGCAATTCTTAAGAAAAATTTAGTTATCTTCCATCACAAATTACTCATTTTAATAAATATGCTGAATTTAAATAAATATGTTGAATAATTCATTAAATTTTAATAAACAACAATTTGCTATCTCCTTACATTTACCTCTTGAAATAATGCGAATTTTTCACGGTAAATTTTAACATATTTAATTAATTTCTCATGGAACTGTAATACTGGTTATTATTATATTTTTTTCTGAAAAGTGCTTGGAGATTAATAATTTTTAAGCTAGCTGAATTTAAACGCTATTTACACACGCGTTTTTTAGTCTTTTAGATGTAGCAACCACATTACACATTAGGTTTCTTTTTCCTTCTCTGAAGGAACTAAACAGTACCTTTTTAGTAAATATATGCTAAGAATCAACTTTACTTATATCAGTTGAAATCCAATGTCTCTTTTATAAATATAGTTAAAATAAATTAAGGATTTCAGCTTAAATAATTTGTTATGTGGTAAATTTCATGTAAAAGATAAGCTCTTCTTTTATACTTCATGTACAATTTGTAAGACACTTTAATTCATGAATTATTAAATATCATATAACTTAAGCAAATTCAAATATTTGAAACATTTTTATTTGAAATTAATTTATTTTATTTTATTTTGAACCACAAGCAATTTTATTTCCTGTAAGGAAGTGAGAGGTATGGTTGAACAACTTATCTTTGGAAAATAATTTTTGGATACATCTCACTTTCCACTCAGTTGAATGATTGAAATTAAATTTTCCACACATAATAGAAAACTATTAATATGTTGTTCTACGAATTAAAATACATCCTGCATTTGGTTTATGGTATGTAATGGTAATGGAACAATTTAATGTCACAAATTAATATTCAATTTTGTGTTGCTAAAGTTACACTGTAGCTCAACAGAATTTGGAATCCTATATAACATAACAAGTACTAAGAAAGTCTAACAGAAAACAATTATCCAAATTGGAAAACCGACAGTCATACAAGATGAATTTGTGTATGTCTGTATCCAATATGAACTGTAATTTCCCCAAAAATCATGAATTGTATTCCTTTAATACCGTGAAACGACAGTGGATAATGTCAATAGTGGAGAGAACACTCCTTACAGATTTCGAACTTGAAAAAGTTTATATTTGGAATTTTTGGTTCCATACCATATTTTTATTGACTATTACTCCATATTCTGTTAATTTTATTTGAAATATATAACCAAATAGTTTTTTCTTACCCGGTCTAAGCTGAACTTTCCAAGGTCCTACTATGCTATAATTGATAAATAAATACAATTTGATTTTATTTCAAAATAAAATCAAAATGATTCAAATTGAAATTGCCGTATGCAGTTTTCTTTCATTTTCCAAACACTCTTTGGGTTAAGTTCATGAAAAAGTTTAGATCTTTGAATTTTGTGCATGTCCAAAAAGTATCAATTTTGCCATACCTTCATCATTTATCTGTTGACGAAGAAGTGATCTTTATTTTTGATTTTATGAGATTACAGTTTATTTACTTTTAATTTGTTTTTTCTATTTTCATTTTTAATTCATATCATAATTTTAAATTCTATTTAATTTTATTCTTAGTACATCTATCTTTAGCAGCTTTTGCGATGGCTTGGATACCAAACATGTGTCTATTTATCTTATATATACTGTAAACTATTGTATGTTTTACTTAGTATTATATTTAGTACATTATACTATGTACATAGATATATAGCTATATTTACTAAAAGGATTATGGAGATATTTATATTTAAAATTAAATACAACATGCATTTCAGAATACAATTTAATTTTAACTAAATTTAACGTTGACATTATTGCTCAATTTCAATCTAAATTAAAAATATTGAACTGATGAAAGTAATAATTTTTGTGTTGCATTGTGGATTTATATAAAAAAATGACGGTACTTCCTAACTGACAAGTATATTTATAGTTCTTTCTTCTGTACTTAGATCGAAAGAAACTGTATTAGTCTGGAGGAGTGGAAGTAGTTTATTTGTGGAATTCTGAGGGGAATTGGATTTGTCAGATTAATCCCGTTCTATTGCATTTAGTTCAAAGGGTCCTAGGAACATAAAAACTCTGAAAGAGATAGAAAAAAGAGATCTGGCGTTACAATTATTCATTCATGGCATTTTGAATGAAACACTAAGCACATTACTTTCCGCCTGGAGAAATACATCTGAATATAAATGAGTTATCAAAAAATATTCAAACTGCACTGAAATGAATTTAACTTAAGGGATTTCTTTCAACATATTGTAGTTAAAATTTGTCTTTAATTCAATGCGCTGAAAATGGATTTAAAGCGAAAGACTAAGCTCAATTAATATTATTACCAGGCTGATATTGTAACGAAACACTTAGTTTAATAACTGTTGTGAAAAGCCTGTTTCATAGAGTAACGATATGCTGATATTTTATAACTTAAATTTTATTTCATACTTAGCAATAATATATGTTTTGTTTATATTGTAAAATTTCTGTAATAATTAAATTAAATATTAACTTAGTATAGTCTGAAAATGACATTATAAATCAATTAAAGAAGTTTACAAATTAACTAAAAACAATTTTGGTGATATGGTATTTTTACAATAATAAATTACAAGCTGTGATATTGCAAATTATAGACATACTGGTGTCATTTGTAAACTAGTTAATCAGCTGGTTCGAAAGAGAAAAATTGTCTAAAATAATAATGAATAATTACGAATCTATTTTTGTTCATATGGCGGCAATGGTATTCGACAAATACTCTGCAAATATAATATTTACTTCCTTGAACAAAAAAGTGCAAAGGTAAATTAAATTAATAAAATCATATTCAAAAAGACAGAATTCAACATGTTGTTATGGCACGCTTTTCTGTACCTAAACCTGAATTGGGCTCTACCAGTTAGATAGAAGCAACCGGGGGGAGTCTTCCTGATTTTAAAGTAAAGTCAAAGATGAAGACTTCTAGCACTTGGATTGCCAATACCAGAGGTATCATTTCACTTGGAGGACATTGCGACCATGATCAGTTTTATCGCACCCTTGTCGTGATTTGTGAACATGACGGATCTTCGGTTAAAGCAGGGTTCGCACTCACTAACTTCTGATTATGAGAATGGTGCCCTAACTAACCAGGCCACCACAGCGCTAGTATTCAACATATAGCTTGAATTAATTTGTTTAAAAAATTAAATAAATATCTTTTCTACATCATTTTTAATTTTTAACTATTATATTTGTGCTTTTGGTATATTAGTATTTCTAAATTTAATAATTTCTTCATTATCAATCTGTTATGTTTGATTCATTTTATAACTTTGTTTCATATTTAATTTCTTATATTCATTTAGAAAACTAAACAAAGTGAGATTAACCAAATAAATTAATGAAATATTAAGATAAACAAAATTTATCGCACTTTAGGTGTCCCAGGAAGTTTATCTTGGGCAGAAATGCATGCAGTAAATTTACACCGTAGTTTTCGGTTGCACTTGCTCAAGCAAGCAAAATTTACAGAAGCGAGATAAGCAAACCAAACTTCAATCATATATGAACACATAAGCGTTTTATTAGTTATGGTGTGATACAATATGGTGTTGTAAAATATAAAACCTTAAACTCAGAAATTCATTAATTAGTTCATTATCAAAAATGTAATTAAAATATTTAATTTTATTTTTAAAGCACATGAAAATCAAATATACTTCAACTGCTTATCATTTCGGTTATGAATATAATTCCTAGTGATAAAATAAAAATGGGCACTTGAGATACCTTTTTCTTTAATTTGAAAATTTCACTGTTAAATGAATATACGTTTCGGAGAATAAGCAATATTTTTCATAGTATTACATATGGGAAATACCTACAAATAAGCAGTCCGCCTGCATTTAGTTACTTTAAACTGAATCCATTCTAAAGCCCTTAAATGTTACGATTATTTTATTTAGTAACAGTAAGTAGTTTTGAAAATAAAGTCGTTTTGAAAATACAGTAAATATCTTGTTTAGGTTTAGTAATAAGATAAAAATTTTCAAAAATAAGAAATGTCTCAGAATCCAAAACTTTCACATCCATATAATATTACATGAGTAAATCAATGTATTTACTGTACATTTCTGAATTTATAGTTAAAATATAGTTTATAATATAATTTTGAATACATAGCTGATATGGGCTTTAAAAATAACTGTTGAAAATGGAATTGTCCAAAAAGGATTTTAAATAATAAGCAAAATATCATTTTATTATATAAAGTTGAGTATCTACGATTTCATTATTCTTCTCACGTGTAATGCAAATTTAAAAAAGTTCAAATAGCAGATTCATCAAAAATTATATAATTGAGCTAAAATGACTTATAATTTATAATTAACAATAAATATAATTCATTTTAACTTATAACTAAATACATTTTAACTTAGAATTGATATTTTAAAATTAATTCTAAATATTAATTTTGAACCTAATTATAAATAATTTGAGTTAACATAAATTCTAAAAATAAACAAAAAATAAATTAAAAACTATATTAACAGTTAAAGGAAAATCTAATCATTTTTTAATTAAATATTTTTCTTATATAGTAAATAAGTGTGAAATAATTAATATTTTATTTGCATCTCTGAGAAAATTTTAAACCATTTCTTATATATATTTTCAGTAAATTTTAAAAGCAATTTAAAGCAAAATTGCATGAATTGGTTTTACGAATTTTTTTCTTTTCTATAAACTTGTAACGTACGATTTTTAGAAACAGTTTCGAACTTTCCCCTTTTATCTTCTGAAAACATGTAGTATTAGTTCACCTGAGTTTATTTTCAAACCAATATGTATAAAAAAAATTAAATAGATTCAAGAATCCGCTTTATTGAGTGTATTGTTGGCAAAGCCTTGTGACAGATTTTTATGTTTCAAAAAATTCAGTTTTAAAACTCTTAAAAACTTTGTTGCTGTCCATCCTCAATTTAAAAATACAGTGAAACCTTATTTATTGTTAAGAAAAAAATTCAATTCTGCATTATATTTTTCAAAATCAATATCGGATGAAAAAAAAAATTCTTTAAAACCTTTCGTGTTTGTGTTCTGTTCAGAATAGTTTTAACAAAAATAGTTTCTTTCCCTTGCTTTATTTAAAATAGTTTGTTTAAAGTCTACGTTTTTATATTTTTATCCATGTGAATAGAAATGGAGAGAATATATTTCGTTAAACATTACCAATATCATTTTCTACTTGTTAAAATAAAATCTCTGAAAATAAAGGGGAACAAATAATTGGCCTAACAATTGATTTTAAATAGAGTAAGTGCATATAGGATATTTAATGAAATATTCTAATATTTTTAGCAAGAAAATGTTTGATAAAAATTACCTTTATTCTTTAGTGATTAGATTTTTTGTCAGATTGGACGTGCCTTATATTATTACAAAGTGATTTTAAGGCATCATGATGTTCAATAAAATTTGTACGAAAATCAGATTGAGTATTGAGTTAAGCAAACTGAAATTATAAAACAATTGAAGTAATCTTTCATTAATATTTCCGTGCTTTGAAAACACTGTGCAATTAATATTATTTTGTATATTAAGATAATCTTACATATTTTATCTTAAAAAAACATCTGAAGAAAAGTGTTATAAAATAATGGATTAAAATAAAAAAATGAAGGCAACAGTTTAGCTAAAATGAAAAACATAAAGAAGCTCGTTGCATAGTAAACATACTGTGTAGAAAATAGAGAGATACATGCAATCAAAAATAAGGAAAAAAGTAATAAAGAAAAATAAGGAGAAATCATACTTTATGGAGCAAGTGGTGATCCCAAACTAATACATTCAGCCCAAGTATGTATTAAGAAAATTAAGTAACCAATAACACTGAGAAATTTTGTTCCTTTTGTGAAGAAATTCTTTAGTGAAAAATTAAACTATAACAAAGAAATTTATGTAAAACGCTGCAGTGACGGCTCAAAATACAGGAATTGGGGAACATATTGGGGTCATCTTAAGCCGTTCTTCAAAATCTTCCACGATATTTTTCAAGACAAGCTGTATGAAATCTTGTATGTCAAAACTTTAAGAAAAACTTGCGCATTTATACCTATTCAGTTCACTATTAGTAATTCACTTTCTAACTTATGTGATCTTAGAAATAATGTGCTGTGATTTAGAGTTACAAATTTATTCCATACCATTTATTTTGCATCCAGTTTCAATTTTTAATCGTTGACCTTATTCAGTCTGCATGGTTTCTTAAGGTTATCATGTTGCACATTATTATTCCACACATGAATAAAGTTCAATGTGGACCAGAATGACCACTCCACATCTAAAAAATTGTGTTTATTACAAGGATTTATCCTACCATGTTTGAAGGATGTACAAGAATTTATCTTACCATGTTCAAA
The DNA here is from genome assembly GCA_037975125.1 of Latrodectus hesperus. Taxonomy (NCBI): domain Eukaryota; kingdom Metazoa; phylum Arthropoda; class Arachnida; order Araneae; family Theridiidae; genus Latrodectus; species Latrodectus hesperus. Next base: position 6,370,677 of record CM075862.1, read on the forward strand.
TTATTTATCTTGTTAAAAACTTTCATCTTGTTATCGAAAGAGATTTTCTTGAAAATGAATTCTGCTACCTGTTTTTTTTTCACCATAATTAGTGTGGAAGCAAAAGATTGCCCTTTCCTAGTACATTCCAAATTTTCTTAGTTTCATAAAATGAATTAGTTTTGAAATGATAAGCTTGCTAATTCACATCTTGCCATATTTTTCTGCAGATAATTTACTAAGTCATGGATAAATGTGAAGAATCCAGCAGTTATATTTTCCAGTAACGTTTATTTAAAAGTAAAAAATGAGTGATTTTATTTTACATTTGAGACAGTGAAAAATAAGCGATTGTTTCCATCATTTTTTTAAGATTTTTGAAGCAAAAAAACTTTTATTTATATATTAAGTATTATTTTCTGTTTTCTACTATGCATTGATTTAGATGGATTTTTCATGATTGTTACAGGAATAAGCAACTGCTAAATTTCACTTGCCGCTTCCCGTAAGCTCAGCAAAGTGAAGCATCATTTGCCGCAGGCAGTGGTTTGGAGGGTGACCACGGTGTACTCTCCTTCACTGGGTTGCTGGAACTCCGTAGGTTGGGGACGTGCCTACGTTAATCTGTGACGTCCAAAGTCCTTCCGCTGGTGTGGCGTGGATGTGGAGAGGAGGGTGCCAGCTCAGGTGTGGCCTCGTCACCTGACCTTGGTTCAAAATTACGAGGCACCTTAATTAGAGCAAAGACGTACTTTCACCTTCGTGGTGCTCTGTTCCAAACGAAAGACGCACCCGTTTGACTTAATTCGCACTGCCAACGGCATAGCGAGCTTGGCTTGTCCAAGTGTCATAAGTAACAACAACAACAAATTTCACTTAAAATTGTAAGCTTTCCTCTCCATTTCAGCAACGTGCATCGATTCATGTACAAGTTTCAAAATACTTAACATCAATACGCTTACTGATATCGATTAAAATATATGCTGAATAAAAACATTGCATATTACTATTTTAAAATTACATTTGATATTTTAAATAAATATGAGGCATTTTCATAAAAAAATGTCTTATACAAATTTAAAAATAAATATCTTACATACTTTTACTATGATTAAACATATAAATGACTAAATATAAATATATCACATGTACCATCTATTCAATGATTCGAGTTCATTTCTTAACAAAAGAACTTGTGTAAATTGAAGTAAATTACCTTTTTAGACTGAGCGTTGTAAAAGCTGTAACATTTTAGATAACGTTTTTATATATTAATCAAAAAATTAAAGGGAATTGTGATTTTTTCTTTCAAATAATTTCTGTTGCACTTCAATTCAATCAAGCTGTAATATTTCAGATCAAGAAATTCTAAAAAGTTGTTAATTTATAAATTTATATTTTCAGTGGTAGCAAAAAACTAGTATCATTTTTTATAGTATGATATCTATTTATCTATTCTGCTTAGCTAAATATTAATGAAATGCGTGGCCAGCTGGAGTTTTAAGCAAGTTCTTTTAAAATTTATTTCACATTGGCAATAATATGTTTAAATTTCTCATGATAACAAAGCATCAAAAAATAAAAAAATACAACAGTTCCGTTAAAATCATTCAAATAAATATGTACTTACATTTATCTTCGATTCAGTATCGTGAATTGGACTGTTAGAAAAAAATAAAGGAATATTTATGTTAAATAAATAATTAGGAATTAAATGAAGATAATTTATAAGTTATAAAACAAAAAAAAATTGAAACTATAATTCTTACCCCATAATTCTTATTTTTATTGCATTTTTATAGAAGCTATAATCATATATATTCCGCATCTTAAAAATGAATATAATTATACATTTTATTGAAAATTATCACCAGTGATTTTTTGTTAAAATTCTATCTGAGAAACTGATTTTTGTAGAGAAATGTGTGTGTGTGAATTTGAAGAAACATGCATCTCAAAATTGCTTACTAATTAACATGAAAACAAGAAACCATGAACATGACATTCACTTTTAGTTTGATTCAATATCAGTCGCATGAGTGATGTTACATTGTCATCAGAAGATGTTGTTCTGGGTACGGATTTCCCAAGCTAAAAATGTCCATAAGTTTTTTCGTATGTTACCACTTGTGTAAATGACAAGCAAATACCATTTTTTGTACATTTCATTAGCAGCTTCAATTGTCGACATTTTGTAAAATTTAAAGAATTACCAGTATAAATTGGTATATTACCGATTAAATTAATTATTACAGATTATTTCCTCCCTATTCATGTTAATGAATATTCAGAGTTAAGTACTCCTTGTTTAGATATACAAAAGGAAAGGGTATATTCAAGTCATGAACTAATCATTCCCAGATTTTGTTCAATTAAATATACAATTCGTAAAATTTGATTGTCATTGAAAACAAAGTATAAATGTGTTAGGAGGCACTTTGTTCCAAGATTCACTCTTAATGATTGACGAGCTCTTGGAATGAGCTATGCATTTTCTGCCACCCACCCTGTCTAATGGTCATAATGCCTAACTGTGGATAGGGAAGTCTTGGGTTCAAACCCCAGTTCGGGCATGGATGTAATTTCTCTCTCTATCCTGTCTTAGTCCTTTCGTTGTATGAATGAATTGTGAATTTTTGAATATCCTATAAACGGGTGCTTATGGCATTTGTGTACTGAGGAAGTTGGACTCAACACCAAATTACGATTCAGTTGGAAAAGGCGAGCAGCACACTCCATGCCAGCCTAGTTTGAACAACACAACAAAAACAACAAATATTCATTTGCTTTCTCAACATGTACGCATATTGAAATGCGATATTGGACTTTTTTCCAGGTTCCTTCTTTGGGAAACTTGAATATGAAAACCCGCGTTTAATGAATATTCTTATCAAAATGCATTAAGCTATAAATTTAAAAAATCCTTGAAGAAAATGAATTTAAGTTCTATTTGGTTAGTCACTATCCCCTTAAATCAACGTTTCGAAACTTAAAAACAGCGGTTTATGAAATAACAGTTCAACGGGATGTGATATCGAATAATACTCCCTTAAAATAAATCCTGCGACATTTGAAGGGAATAAAAACATTAATGTGAGCTCATTTTGACCATTTTACTAGAATTTATTAATTAATGACATTGCTATAACTTATTATCCATTCTCATTTCGTTTACATCCAATTGTCTTTTTGTTTCATTATTTTAATCTTTAAAAAATAAGATGTTTTCTGTTAGTAATAGATCAACATGTTAAATTTATTGAATATTATTATGCTATTTTGAATTTCTAATCTTATAGTTGCAAGCAATCTCAGAGAGTTCAGATCCAAAATGACGAAGAAATTATGATTAATTTCACATTTTACTATAGTTCAGCTTTCACATTTAAAATTTCATTAAGTGGATTCATTTTATTATCAAGATATTCCATTTTTTATGATTTTTATGAGAATTACAGCATTTCTAGTTTACTTAGCTTTATAATTTATGTATTTCGGATTCATTTATTGTTTTGTAACATATTTGTATTAGATATACTGCAACTAATAAATTTAAAACTGATTTTCAAAATATAAAATAGTGAAAAAAAGTTAATTAAATACGAGAAGGAAATGTAATTATTTAGATAAATAAACATTTTCATTGAATATATTACAAACACATTCTATATTTATATTTAACATTTTTATATTTCATCACAGATTTAATGTCTTGCTCTAAAAAGGACTGTAATAAATTGAAGTATCATGTGTGATGAATTACACCTCCACATTCATTTTTATTAACGCCACTACCCATATTAAATCATTTTATTTGACGGATGAATGATTCATTTGAAATATTAAAAATATTCTGGATGAACAATCTTTCAAACTTGTTATAAAATATTTCCAACCTAATCTTTACTATTGCCAAATGATTTTGCTATTTCTGACAGAAATAATTTCTTTGCCATTTTCTTCTGCAAAAATTTACTGCAAATATTTAATTAACTATGCATATTTGAGAATAGGAGTATATAGCAGGGCATCAGCCATACAATTGTAAATATTATATATATATATATATATATATATATATATATATATATATATATATATATATATATATGTAATAATATATATATATATAACATTTTATTTTATCATTTATGCATCTTTATTTAAATTTCTTTTAACTTTTCAAATTTTTAAACTTTTTACAAATTCATGTTTTTACATTAGTTTACAACTAACTATAACTTTTTTATTAATTAATTATACGCAATATCTATTACTTTTTTCTAAATTCCTTTTCTATACTGTAATATAATTCCCACACACCTAGTAAATTTTAATGAAAATATTCGCAAAAATAACATCACTAAAATATTTACGTTCTATTAATTAATATTATAAATAAAACAAAAACAAAAGTTGTAAAAATTGGTTGAAAATAAATTCGTTTTTTACGAGGGAATTTTTCTTTCACTTTTCATAAACAGTTTCTCGATTCTTTTTTTTTAATTTTTGTGGTGTACAGAAACAAATAGTTAAAAAGTTAAAATTTCAAAATGAATGTAGCAAATGATCCTGATGAAAAACATTTTCGTAAAGAGGTATCTTTACGAAATTGTTGTTTTCAATGAAAACAAGTTATAATTTAAAATATAATTTTTGATCTTGGCAAGTAATCATTGATGAAATTAATGCTCAATATATGATGTTCGTTTCTCAACTTAACAAACTCATTCTATATCAATACAAAAACGAACATGACACATAAAACTGGTAATGAATGAAAACTATTTGTTATTAAAGATACATTTACAAATATATTGGTGTCCAAAGTTTAAGCAATGCTGATATTTAAAGTAATATTTGAGAAAATGAATGTACGAGGGATGGGATATATTTAATGCTTATGTAAAACTGGTTTAACAAAAATATATTGCGAAAAGAATAACATTATTTTCCTTAATAATTTAAAGAAGCATTTTAACAAACAATAGTGAAATGAACATCTGTAAGTTAACTAAATCAAAAATAAACTATGAATTTTCTGATTTACTAAGGTGTATCATCATCTCTAACCATACTGTTAGTACAACGATTTTCTATTTTGAGATATCGACGACAATTTTCTAGTTATGAGATTGTATATGAATTGGAAATTCAAAGAGTTATAAGCATAGATTGTGAAAAGTTCAGTTGCATAAGCTTGTGAGCAATTTAATATGGGAGAATGTCTTTTTCCAAACTTCTGAGGAGGCAATTGGGGTATGCATTTAAGATTGCTTATATTAACCTCTCAAGAAATCCCTAATTTATAGGTCTTTCCCCTTTTCCTTTTACGCAGAACATGAATAAAAACTTGCATATCATTTTAGATACGCAATTATCTTAAAATAATCTCTTCCAGTTAGATTTCTCACTACACAAAGTAAATTCCTTCAAATAATGTAGCATAATGTAGCATTTAGCACAGAATTAGATATCAGAAATTTCATTTCAAAACTCTAAAATCACAAAAATAGAAAATACAGGCTTCAGGTAAAATTATCCCTGACATTCCATGGTGTTAACTAATTATCTTTATCTGTTGTTAAATAAAGAGAAAGAGAAAAAATAACAAGTGCACTAGTAATATAAGCAATTGGTAAACCGAGCTCCAAGTTTTGAGACAACATGTCAAAAGAGATTTGATTAAGAACATCAGTTTATGATTAAGTCATAGATGTTAATTCTGTGGATATTAAAAAAACATATTGAATAAATGAATGTGACTTACGACATTGTAATTGGAAATAACATGCTCTTATCAATTAATGTTTTTAACAACTTTTTCTCAGATTTTAGAATAGTACTTAATATGTTTAGCTATGAATGTTAAGTTCTTTAGAATTAGCTTCACGTCCATTCAAAGAATGACATTTTACAGATATGGAACATTATTGGGGAGAGGATAAGCTTCTCATAAATTACATGGTCATATCAGTAAGCTGTGATATGTTATCCTCATTTAGTTATGCAATTGACAAATTAAGAAATTAATATATCTCGGCTGGAAGAGAATGATCTTGAAATGAAGATAACTTCACGTTGTAAATGATTGGGTATATAGGTTGACATAAATCTCATATAGTTTGTTCAGAGCACACTTATTTGACGCATTCAATTACAACAAGTTGCCTCCACTTCATGTCTAGTGCAGGGCAGTAGAAGTAGTTGAGTCAAAGATAATTGGAAACCTGCCAATGAAGCTGGAAAAGAATACTTAGTAAGAAAATATTATTTTCCCTTTAGAATTATTTTATTTTAATTACATTGCGACTAATTTTCTGAGATGTATTTTCTTGTTGATAAATTTCAAGAAATATGATAATATTATGAGTGAAATAGCAAAAAAAAGAAAACATTAAGCAAAAATGAGATATACTTCTACAAAAATTATAAATCTCTTTGGAATCTTAAATTTAATATTTATACTTTAGATTTAAATATTATCCATTGCTGAATCAATTTTTAATTCTGTAATCTTACTAAAATGACAAAAGGTATATTCTGAAAAGGTAATGGTGGAAATATAAGGGTAGAAACATAACTCAAAAGTCCTGCTTCTAATTGGTTAAAAATAAACTTATGTTCACAGTCTAATTTTGCTCAACAATCAGATACATGTGCATTTGATTGACAAAACATAATTTAAGACAAATGCATCCTACGTGGAGGATTTCATGTGTAGTTGCATGGTATACTAAATTTTGGATTTCCGCTTGAGCTTTTAAGTTAATTTAGAATACATATACATATACATATACATACATACATATACATACATACATATATATATATATATATATATATATATATATATATATATATATATATATATATATATATATATATATATATATATATATATATATATATATATATATATATATATATATATATATATATATATATATATACATATACATACATACATACATATATATATATGTATATATATATATATATATATATATATATATATATATATATATATATATATATATATATATATATATATATATATATATATATATATATATATATATAATTATAATACATAAACAAAATAAATACTCTATTGTTGATCCTTAAACTTTTAAACTTTTGCTTGAATCTGCATTGAAACTTGAAAACATGAAAGTTGAATAAAGTTAAATTTGGACATTTATTTTTATTTCTAACTCAAATCACTGTCAAATTGATTTTATGATCATATCATATAACTTGCAAAATCACTATAAAACGAATCCTTTATGGCAGAAAAATTTCTGTAAGAGTAAATAAAACCCGTAAGTTTTCCCATGAGATTCATACAAGAGAAAATCTAATATTTGCACTACTGAATAAACATTATGCTTCTGTGATAAGATGAAAAAATAAGAATGAAAGTTTCTTTTGAAAACCGAGTTGGAAAGGTAGAAATGAAAGACGTATTTTTTATTTTATTTCCCGTGGATACATCTGTCGTTTTTGTCGAGCTTAAGTAAATTTTATTTCTTGTACTGTTTTAATACAATCTTGACTTTTAGCCAACATGAATTATAAATATTCAGTTTTCCCTGAGTGACAAGAAAGTGTATCTTATATTCTTAAACAAAGCGTATTATCATGCAACAAGGTATATTGTGGAGAGTTTCTTCAGTTAATTGAGTAAAAAAACTTTAACATCTTCTAAAAGTGTATTAATGTTTGGTGTTTTAAATTGAAGATTAGCAGAAATTACACCGAGAAAACTTAGATAATTATTATTTTAATTTTTTAAGCATTTTTAATGTAAACTGGTGCGATATTTTTAATTACAAAATTAACTAAACGCAGAGCATACTTTCCCTTTTTTCGGTGTATTCTTCAATTTCCCAATTAGAAATATGACTTCCTTGTTATTGGTGTTATATTAAGGTGTCAAGATATGTCTTTCATTACGTACGTTCGTATATTCCTCTAAAATTTACATTACTTTAATAAAACACACGTATTCATGTAAAATTTAAATGTGTCATGGGACACATGAATATGGAAATGAATTCATAAAAATTTAGCTCAAATTATTATTATTAAAATAAATCCCATGAATTTTTTGTGTTAAATTAACTCTACTAATCGGAGTAAATTTCTATTTTACCGAAATCATCACAACTTGACTTTTTTAAGAAAGTGATTTCTGAATAAACATTCTTAGATTCAATGCCTGAGATCATTACAATTAATTTTTAATATTTATCATATTACAAATATTAAATAATTTAATTTCAAACTTTATCAAACTATTGTCATAAAAGTTATAGTATACAGTTTATGTCATAAGGCTTCTGTGTAAATAATATATCATTTTATGATTATAAACTCAGATATTGTTAGCTTTCCAAAACTCAGTTAATAATGAACCCACAACAATTTTTCACTAAATCCATTAAAAAGTATTATCATTAAAAATGTGAGTTTTAATAATTTCCAAGTTTTTACACTACAACATATGTACCGTAGATTATTTCAGTATTAAAGCACTTTTTTAACACTCAATTTGATCTTCACATTGCAATTCTTCTAACAATACAAAATTAATATTCCTCTCTTGATCTAAAATATTTTCTATTTCATGTGATAGGGTATTTTAGATTTACTTAATACCTTACTCATAATTATCGTTTTCTCAAATTTCCTTGACCAATGGATCCAATTCACAGAACTATAGCCAATTAGAATCAACAAAACTTATGAGAAAGGAGAGGTGATGAAAATAATTATTAGTGAATAATTATTTTAATTTCTTATGCACTGCCATATGGCGTATGCATGTCAAGAATGTGTTTATCAAAAGCACTGTCAAGCAACTCTCTGCTAGCTTCAGCAAGATCACGTTTCCCTTTTTAGAGGCAGGCCCAACCTACTTTAAGTTAAGTAACTTTTTTCACGAGGTAAATTTGTTATTCTATGTTCATTGAGGAAATCAAAATTCTATTTTACTTAACCCATGGAAGACAGTCACATTGTCTTAAGGGAACATGCATCATTGGCAATAGACTAGAGAAGAATGTTTGGTACATACCTGTGTTGACATTGATACAGATATAAAACACAACTCAGATTTGGAAAGAAAATAATATACTTTGCCCATGTTATCAATATGCTTTATTTAAAATATGCTGCCACACTGAATTATTAATTACTTTACACAACGAAAATGTGAAGGAAAGCTTAGTAATTTCTTTTTTGATCAGAAAATTCAAAGATATTACATTCTGTCGCAACTCAGAGACAATCATATTACATTTAATGCAAAAAACAATCATGTAATCATTTGCAGTAATTGATTCTGCTATAAATCAAATTATTCAAAAACCTATCATTTATATTCAGAAGAAATGATACACTTGTTCTAAACACAATTTAACTGTATCTACTATGTTAATTAATATCTCATCTTATTTCACACTGAAATAAATTTTATATAATATGAAATAGAATTTATGCTCATTCATATTTGTATGCACTATTTCAACCAATGGTTAATGATGAGTGAAATTTTAAATGTTGTTAATTTAATGCTCATGAATTCGATTTTTTAAATAAGTCGATAATTAAGGAAATCATCTGACAAGTTACCGTGAATAATTTGGTAGCTGTTTCGAGTTTCACTGACATGATCTTTCAAAATTAATATATAACTGTATTTCATTACTGAGTTTGGGTAGACAAAGTGATTTGAAACCCAAAAAAATAAATAGGACATTTATCACTTACTTTTGTGTTCTATTGAATTCAAGTTTTCTCTAAACTCATAATATTCAATATGCGTAACATTTCAATTATATAACAACGTCAATATATATATATATATATATATATATATATATATATATATATATATATATATATATATATATATATATATATATATATATATATATATATATATATATATATATAAGTATAAAATATAACATTTTAACTCAAAATTATTGGAAATGAAGATAAATTTTGAAAATGATTAATTAGAGTACGCTGCTTTTAATAATGAAATTGATAAAAATTTATTGATTAGAAACATTAAAAGAATGTTATTTTTATGTAGATAAAGACAGAAACCTCTTAAAAATGGCCTGATCTATAAAACTCAGATTGAGGAAGGAAAATCTCTAATGATGCAGAAATAACATTGGAGAAAGCTTTCCAATTAAGAAATGCATGACTCAACACAATAAGCGTGTTTCAACTCTCGAATGGTATCGAACAAATTTTGAATTATTAAAATGGAAATATTGAAAGGGGTTACAGAGAAGGGAATACATAAAAATGCTGCCTTTAGTCATCAATCATGATTTGCAGAACGGAAATGTCGAACAGAACTTCTTTACAACAGTATGTAGAAAACTGGTGTAAACTGGGATAACATGAAACTTGTGTAGGTCATTTCTTTGGTAGTAAGTTTTTTTATTTTGTTACCTTATATTGTAATCTTATATTATATTATATCTTATATTATAACTTTGGTACAAGTTATTTGAATTAAGCTAAAAGAGGATTTTTTAAATTTTTATATAGTTTAATTAAAAAAAAATTAAGTACTTATTGTATTATAATGTGATTAAAGTTTACAAATATTATGATTAAGCTGATTTGTATTAGATTTACAATTCTAAAGAACTTTATGTATATAGTAAATCTATATTAAATTTATAGATTTACTTTGAATGTATAAAATTGAAGAGTAATAATAAATTTGACGAGTAAATTATCTAAGTTTAGAAAAAATTCTTTTTTTTCTTATTTCTTTAATTTTCTGTTATTCTGTTCAGAATGAAATATTAGAAAATCAAACATCATATAAAAACAATAAATTATATGAATATCGTTTTTTTTTTAAAAAGTAATTGACAAAGATAATGGAAGAAGAACAAATTTAACTGAATAATTTTCAGTCTTAACGTATATAAATTAAATCACTTTAAATTATATATATATATATATATATATATATATATATATATATATATATATATATATATATATATATATATATATATATATATATATATATATATATATATATATATATATATATATATATATATATATATATATATATATATATATATATATATATATATATATATATATATATATATATATATATATATATATATATATATATATATATATATATATATATATATATATATATATATATATATATATATATATATATATATATATATATATATATATATATATATATATATATATATATATATATATATATATATATATATATATATATATATATATATATATATATATATTATATATATATATAGCATAATAGTAATCCTTGAATCCATGATTACCTAAAATAGTTATTAAATATTATGTATTAATATATTTTTATATTATTATAATTACAATTTTTTCCAAATTACCCTTTATAGTCAATGAATAATTAAAATATGATTGCACTAAAATCATATGAATATTAATGCCATAACAATAATTTTTCAATAAATTGGAAATTGAATCTTATCAATTAAATATTTTTAGAAGAGATCTATCTCTTAGCACACGGGATATGAAAACTAAATTACTTACAATATTTTATATGCAAAATTGTAAGATTTCATTAGGTTAAGAAAAAAGTATGCAAATACCGAATTTTTAGTTCATTGTACAACAAAAAGATATGCTATTATGAAATAGTAAGTCGTCATTAAGTTAAGAAAAAAGCTTGCAGTTACCGAAATTTTAGGTCATTGTACTACATAGAGGAAAATTTACATTCCGCGGCCATGATTTAAGCCAGTCTTCCTGCGAAAATAAAAGTTATCTTTTTCGTTTTGCCGTTATTTTAACTGCCATACCTTATCGCTTTCTGACAAGAAAGGGGGGGAGAGGGACGAATCTCATTTTCGAAATGGAATGTTCTCCTCGTTCAACCCGTGTTTCATACAATATCGAAATGTCAGTCAGCCTAATTATCTGATCCTAATTTTCCAGTTTCATGGAAGAGATGTATTTCATGCGTTTGTTGTTTCCCCAAACCCATCATCCGACGCCAAATGGAAGAGGACTGGTTAGCGTCAAAAATATATTTTCTAATAGTTTGCTTTACTAATATATGTTCCCTCTATTTTAGGATCTTCAGGATAATTAAGACGCATATTTTATCTAACTTGAGGCAATGCTGTGAATTTAGGAAGATATACTTAGCGCAAAATTAATAACGCAAAGTAGGTTTTCTAATTAAAGGTTTATTCTACAGACATCATTAATGAACTGTGATTCGCATAGGTAATAAAAAGGCAGGATGGTTCTCATTCTCTCATAACATTATTTCATGTAAGAGAGATTTAAAATCAATTATTTACACTTATTTAATTACTTGTGATTGTAAATTAAATTAGTTATTAAATAAACCAATATTTTTCTAAAAATATTTTAAGTATGTTTAATAAAACTACAAAAATTGTTTTAGACGATTTATTATAAGATTCTAAAATATACCTCGTGTCACATTTGGCATTGAAGCGAAAATTGATAATGTACTCGCATTTATGACACAAATTTTATTTATAAACATGCGTATAAAATTATATTTTCTATTAAAATCAATTTTTAATCCTAATGTTATGGTATATTATTAAATGCTTTAGCCTATTCGTATTCATCAACATAAATTATTAAAGCTGAAAAATAGGAGTTAAGGAGGCAGGACTGCACATCATTAAGACTTGTATTTTATAATTTTCAGAAATTAATATAAAAAATATAATTTTTTATACTTTTGAAAGAAGTGATAAAATTCAATTATTAGTTGTATTATAATATATTTATTTAATTGTATTGTTTTTAATTTTTAAAAACATTGTAGCAATTACGGCAATAACTACTTCGCAATTAAAAGCGATATTTACACCAATTGAGTTCTTTTATCAAAAATGAAAAATAATAAACTGAAAAATTACGGCGTAGGTATCGGAAAAATGCTTATTTTTTATATGTCAATATAAATTCATTTTATCTTATTTTTCTGCGAAATAAGTGGTAATAAGACTGATCAAGGGATGATTTCATTAAGATAAATATCTACTTATAAAAATAGGCTAATTAGAATACACACTTTGGAAAATTTTTTTAAATAAATTTAAAAAGTATATATTTCTTGGAAAAAGCACATATGAGTAGTTCTTCAATTTATTATTTTAAAATGGATTTCCTTCTGCATAAAACTGAAACCAGTAAATGTATCAATGTTTAATGAAAACATATTTTTAGACTTTTCTTAATAATTTCTGAAATGAAATATCAATATCAATCAAAATAAATTTTAAATCTATTATATTTATTTTTATAGTTAAAAATATCACAAACATTACCATCTTCATTCGAATTTTGTAGTACTGGTATGGCTGTAACGTATTAAACTGGTCAAATTTAGGAAAAAAGTAAAAAAAAAATATTTTAAAATGATATGCTGTACTTAACATTATAGTTTATAATAATGCTATAAGTGATAATAATTTCAAAACTTACCTAAAATATATTTTTTAAAATACACTTTGGGAATCAGTGCAGTTGATTGAAAACAGTTTCTTACAAATGTTCCTAATGACAGTGAATATAATTTACATTTCTATGAAATGAATTTTGGATAAGTGTCATTCATTTCAAAAGCCACGGGTAATTAAATTCTCATCTAGGAAGTGGTGACATTCCATTATGCAAAATAGTGACATTTCCAAGTATAACTTGAGGAAAGACTCGACTTTTAAAGGTCATTAATTACACACAATAAATCATATATTTTATAAATATTATAATCAGAAACTTAGCATATATTTATAAAGCGGAATTAATACAAATAGAAGGAGCATGTCTAGATATTTTTTTAAAAAATAAAATTCATGATTTTTTTATTTTAAATTTTTTAGTAATTTATTTTAATAATTTTGGCATTAATAGACTGTGTTTGATTTTTATTTAAAATAAAGTCAGGTAAGTTATATAAAATTAGATATATTTAAAATACTAAATATATAATAGCTGTATTGAAAAGAACTTATTCTAAAATATTTTAAATTTTATCATTTACTGTAAAATAAAATTAAAATACATTTTTGCTTCATGAGATACTTTAAGCAGCAATGAGCATGATTTTTCCTTTTAACTTTTAAAAGCTGTGATACCTATTATGATGAGAAGACTAAATGAAAATAATCACTCTGAATGTGCAGTTTTAACCAAAATTAAAATGAAGTTATAAAGTAAAAGTAGCTATTCATTTTTGAATAATTTTCGTTACAAAACTATATATTTTATGATATAATTCTGTCCTTTAATATATACTTTTCATCAATAATATTTACCACTCTAGATTATTTATTTTTTAATTTGTATATATTTATTAATGCTCAGAAACAATCGTAAAATATAATAATGCTTATGTTCAATATAAATTTATTTTATACAAAAATTATTACAGGTATTTTGTTATTTAATGGTATGAAATATCATGAAGTTTTAAGCAGATGTTATAAATTAGCTAAAATTCAAGAATTTAAATGGATATTACAAAATATAAAATTCTGTTTTTATAATATGGAATATGATTCAACTAATTATAGAACAATATCATCATTTAAAGTTTATACATTTTACATTATTAAGAGTAAAATGTATATTTGAAGACTAATTTAAATATAAGAGCTGCACTGTTTTGTGCATATTTAATATTAAAATTCCTGTTCTAACATTCGATAATATTTCAATAACTTTTGAATTTCAATTATTATTTTTAAGCTCTGTTGTTTGTTTTAATAAATTTCTCTTTATTTTTTGAAAAAAATATCATGATTAAATACATATCTAATCCAATGATAAAATATTACTATTTGGCATATTCAAAATAACTATCATAATTTTCAAATGAAAAATGCCCTCTCTTATCAATCAGAAATCTTCTTTAAACTTTCAATAATTTTTATATTGAATTCTAGAAAATATATAATTTTTATTCACATTGTAAACATTATGCTGTGCAAACAAATACCTACATAATACAGATAGCAAGAGTTTAGAATATTGTGCTTCACAAAAAATGAAAGTTTGGAAAATACTGTCTTATAATGTTTTCAAACAATTATTTGAGTCCAAAAAATTGTGAACGAAATTAGATAATACAATTATTTATTTATTGGAAACTAAGTAAGTCCCAAATTGTCTCTTAGTCTTCAAATTAGAAACGTATATTTATTTAATGTATTTTTAACAAACGCATTTATTAATGCACGTGTGCAAAATCTTAACAATATAAATAAGCTAATTTAAGAGTTTTTTTAAATTTTATTTAAATTGGATAAATAACAGTTGAGCATATTATTTTAATAAAATGTAATTTAAATTTTAATATTTTGAAATATATTTGCATTAAAAGTTGTCTTAAGTGTAATTAATAATATAATGATATGTCATTTGAATTTAGAGTTGTTAAAAAATTAAAAAGAGCTTTTTTTCACAAGTAGCATTGCGTTTGATATCAGAAAAAGAAACTTGAAATGGTTTTAAATATGTTATACATTTTGTGTTACTAAAACAGAAACACTTACAGAATTTTTAAACATAATAAAAATCTAAAATGTTGTATAAGTTGCGCATAAAATGTTCAAATTTATTTGCAGTACAATTTTAAAAAATAACTTATTCAGTGTGACTGAATTTCTAACTAGATTACAATACAGAGTTTTTTGGCCATAGTAGAGCTTCTATTTCATGCTGATCAAATCAGATATTATTTGATGCCCATGCACGAAGATTTCTAAATTTTAATAAAAATAATTCCCCTTAATACGTTTTGTTTTCGGAATATACAGTCGTACATAACTTGCTTGGGGAAAGTGTCCTTCAGCAATTTTAGCTGCATTAACTTGCACAAATGTTGTGACATCACATGTTCTGTTTTCATTGATAGTGAATAATTAAGAAATCCTTAAAAATATATGTATGCAGTAATATATTTTTTACTCTTACTATTTTTAGTTATAAATTCGTTTTCAGAACATTAGAGTGAAATGTATGAATACATCATAATTTTTGAGACTTAATGAGTCTTGCATAAAAACAATTATCATTGCCTTTCTTTATGTCCCTGGAATTTCCCATTTTGAATTTGTAATATCAGGGCAGACTGTCCCATTTTTACTTAAAAGTGATGAAAAGTTAGAAATGCAAGCTCCCTCGTGAGAGGAATAACATCGGAAACTTCATGAGACTTCACCACCACTATGCACCCAGTAACAGGATTGACTGCTCAAACCAGGGGTGTTTCAGTCCTTTACTGTCAGAACTAACTCTTAAGGGCATATTTGTTTCCTCGTCTGAAAAAGTGTTAAAAAAAGTGCTCATCAGAGAGCACTTTTTTCTGTTAAGAGCAATCAAATCCTTATTACAAGTTTCTTTAGAACATTCAAGCTCAGGATATCCATGTTTCTTTCTAGACTTGGAAAATACAACTGTGCGCACGTATTGATGTAGGAATTTCATATTTTTTTATTTTTTCATTGTTTTAATAATGTTGGTGATTTGTACAGATTATATCTATTAATAATTTTTTATGAAGCCATGCATTTTAGTTTTAAAAAAGTATAATTTATATTGATGATTTTGTTGTGCTATTAAATAAATATAAAAAAAATAATCAAAATTCTTGTAGAGAAATATTAATATTATGTGCATAATTTGGATTTCAATGAATCAAATATATTTAAAATAATTCATACAGTATTTTTTAAAATACCAATATTAATTGTAAATACAGAAATGCAACATAGAGTTATCTAGAAGTACAATAGAAAATAAAAATTTTTATTTCTACAGAGCATATATATATTTTTGAGAAAATATTATAGTGAAGATAAGATTTGAGAAAAATAGTTGCTCTTAGTAAGAGTATTTTATAATAGGATTCACATGTCACAATATAACACTGGCAAAAATGGTTTTCCTAAAGCTTTCCAGAATGTTAGGAATAAATGTCCAAATTTGAAACAGTGTTGATATTTTCCTCCTTGCTGTAGATAACATGTATTGTAACGAGTGAATAGAAAAAGGAATATTTAACTATCTCAATACCTTTGATATTTGCGAGCAGATTAATAAGATATTGCTTTCCCTTTTTTAAGTATACCTTGCGTTTTACTGACTTGGTTTTCATTTTTTTTAAATGAAGCATATAGGATAAGCAATAAATGACAATAACAATTACATTTTGATCGTACTCCACTTTATTTCTAATAGGATTTGTTACATTTTCAATAATTATTTATAAATATTTTTAAAAAAATCAAGAAAAATATTTTAAATTTAAAAGAATTTTTTATTGCAAATGGTTATTACAATACCGAAAAAGCATAAATTAAATTCATTTTTACCACAGTATAAAGTATGTTATGAATATCAACAATAACAACTAAATAAGATTAACAATTAATCGAGATTTAATACAAAATTTCAATTTAACAAACAAACTGGTTTTTAATATATATATATATATATATATATATATATATATATATATATATATATATATATATATATATATATATATATATATATATATATATATATATATATATATATATATATATATATATATATATATATATATATATTTTCATAAAACCAAACATATTGCTCAGATTTTATATGAAAGGATTTAATATTTAAGGTAAATTGACTGAGTCAGAAAGAAGTTACTTAATATTTGAACTCCCTCATTCCAATGTAAAGAAAATTATTTCCGTAAAAATGAATATTTTTAGCAACATATAAATTGATTTTGAAATCAGCTTATCATAATTGATTTTCTCATCTGTAGAATAAATATGCCACAGTGGAAAAAAATCAGTTGCAACGACCAATAAAATATGTAGTGCCCTATTTTCATAGTAAACCTTTTTAGTAACTTTGGTTTAAATGCATGGAATTTTAAAATTTTTATTTATTTTTTCTAATTAAAGTATTGGACGTGAATAGAATTTTATTTTTATATAATATATAATTTTTTTATAAAATTAAAATTTTCTTTTCATTAAAATCAAATTTTATCATGATGTAATTACGGTAAATTATAAAATAAATATATATGATTATTACTACATTTCATTCATTTTTATGATTTAATGAAAACGTGCTACGAATTCTATGTATTAAAAAACTACTACAGCTAATTTCTTAGTAAATATATATTATTTAATTAATCAAAAATATTTTTGATTAATTAAATAATATATATTTACTAAGAAAGGTGTATTAAAATATTATTATTTTAGGTGTATTAAAATATTATATAAATATCAAATAATCTGACAAAAGTAGTTAAAAACACCCGTATACACTCATATTAATCTACAAACAGCATTGGCGAAATTATTAAGTTATAATATTATACCCCATTTTAACGTATATTTTAAGTAGTTATGATCTATAAATTTTGATTGTTTCAATTTGCTTTTGTGACTTCCATAACAAAATGTCATAAAATATTGTTCAATGTTTTCTGGATGATTAAAAGAATAAAATGATGCTCAACATACATTCTCTAGGAACATATAAACTTCACTCAAATCTGAAAATAAATCTTTTAAATAAAGGTTTTGTTCCATGATAAAAAAATCTGAAAATGTATAAAAAATTAAAAACGTCAATAATTTTTCTTTCATTTCCACACCAGATGTGTATAAGTTTATTAAATGATATCAATAAAAACATGTAATTAAAGTAATTATCTAATATGACTAAAATGATTTATTTCCTTACTTAAGGGTTCAATTTTGTTCTATCTACAAACAATTCATACATTTCATTATGAAATCAGTATTACATTTTCTTTGACACAAATTATGAAGCATTCACATAGGGAACAATATATTGATAATCAACACAGTTTCATTTTAATTATTAGAAATAACATTTTAAAGGAACTCATTTTTGAATTTTTATAGGAATATCAATGAAAAATACTTAAAAAGACTTTTTCATTTTCCATTGAAATAAACATGAAATATATATTTTTTTTTATTTCATATTGGACAGAAAGATTTAAATATCTCATTTGATTGTATTTTTTGGATTTTTCAAGAAGTGTGAAATTTTAAATTAATATTTACACATTCAGAAGTATTTTAAGGTAATATATGGAAATCTTTCAATAATATTAAACATGTTACAAATCACATTCGTGGTGTTTGAAAGTGGCAATAGCTATTTCGTGAGAATGCATTTCTCGATACCAATCTCTTGATCTAACAGAACGTCCACCCGGATTGCCAGACAAACTGTTGGGCGCTGATTGAACTCACCAATCAAGTATTCGCATGCAAACGATTAAACCTAGATCAACAATAACCACTTCTGCAGGCGAATATCTCCACAATCCATTCAATCCCAGGAGTTCGATCAATCCCACCCATCCAATCCTCAGAAAAGAGTGGTTCGGTAGGGGTGGAGGGGGGAGCAGAATCGGCGATGGAAATTAATTACACCAAATGTATTCGTAAAGGCTGCGAATAATAATTCTGTTCTCTGGCATCAACTGAGAAATTAGTGAATCAATTAGTTCCCGCTGTACTAAGAATAATGCTTTTGGCGTAAAAGTCACATCGTAATCAGACTTTCAGATTTCGTTTCGTAAACAAAAGTAATTTAACATGAACTGAGATTGCTTTAAAGCTGAAATGGAAAGGAATTGCAGTATGATTAGAAAAATCAAAACTGTTGCCGTGAAAAACATTGGAAAAATCTAATTTATGCGAGAGTAAGGATTCAATTTAATCAAAATTGTTCTCTTTCTAGGGATTAATATAAATTACAACGATTAATTAGTTTGCATGAAAAAATTACAAATATATTTAACGCTGTTTATATATATATATATATATACATATATATATATATATATATATTTATATATATATATATATATATATATATATATATATATAAATATATATATATATATAAATATATATATATATATATATATATATATATATATATATATATATATATATATATATATATATATATATATATATATATATATATATATATATATATATATATATATATATATATATATATATATATATATATATATATATATATATATATATATGTGTGTGTGTGTGTATGTGTTTGTGTGTGTGTGTGTGTGTGTGTGTGTGTGTGTGTGTGTGTGTGTGTGTGTGTGTGTGTGTGTGTGTGTGTGTGTGTGTGTGTGTGTGTGTTTTACATACGATTAAAATATTAAATTTTCCATTTGTAATTAAGAGTAATTTGAAAAAACTGAATAATTTTTATGCTTTTATTTTTATGGCAAGTAAATGTGGAAAGAAGATTTTCTGTGTACATAATTTCAATCAATATAGAAATTGTAAACGTTTTAAGGTGAAACATTTCATTCAACAAGGGAAATAAAAGTTTTTCATATTATTTTAAAATTATTACAATTTAGATTAAATTGAAAAAAATATTTAAGCAAAATGTCATGGTAAAAATAATTTTATTACTTCAATGTAAAATTAATATAAATATATTTTTCATTAATGAATTTTTATGATTTAGTTTATAATGCATTTAATTTAAAAAATTAAATCTGCACGAAATCTTATTTATTTTTAAATGATAGAATATTGTTATTATATATGTTTATGGTTAATATTTAAAGAAAACGTAGTTTTCCGGTAAATAATTACTTCGAATACAGCAATTTATTTTAAATTAATCTGCATATTAAAATAAATCTAAAGTAGAGATCATTCAATAATATTTTGATCATCAAAACATTTTAAGTGTTAATATATAAAAAATATACAAAGAAAGTTCTAAATACACAGACAGCAAAATTTACTTTTCTAAATAACTGAAAATAGTGAAAGTTTATTTCGAAGATTTTGTTTTTCAGAAAAGCTTTTATTATTTTATATTAAATTTAGTTAGAATATTTATAACTAATTAAAATCTTTGTTTTTGAAATATTTTCTCCCAAATTTTTAAATTTGCAATGAACAATTGAAAAACTTTGATAAAATGAAAATTTATAAATTTTTTCATATCATAAAAATTTAAAGAACATTCTGCTTAAATCTTATATACATAAACTGGCAATTTTTTCGTGTAACTGTCAAAATGATAGTTGAAAGAGGCATTAATCATCTAGCAAATATATGCAAAATGATGATTTCATTCTGACATTTCAAATAATAAAAATTATATTCTTTTTCGATTGCTTGAACTGTTTTATTTCTAATATTTAGAAATCGTTGTTAGTGTAGAAAAAGAAGGGAGATTATGGGTACTTTCTTACAATCGATTTTATTTGTTTTTTAATTTGTCACAAGTTTGAAATCTTAATATGAAATCGAAATAAAATTAACAGGGAAATCATAAATAAAAAGTAGCATTCCTCAACTACTAGAAAGCTTACTGTGTCAAATTCTTAATTGCAAGTGATCATTTCTGATTGACTTTGAAATAAATGAAATCAATTTTTAATTTCAAAATGCGTATTCAACAATTTTTCATGTTGCGAATGTGATTCATTTAGTTTTCTGGAATATTTGCTTTTACAAAAAATTTGATTTAAATTGATGTTAAGATGAAAATGTTCAGAAACACCGATTAATATAAGTAAGAAAATTGTCAAAAATTATCAAAAAGTGTGACTTTTTTTCAAAAACAAAGTAATAATTATAGACACAACAAAATTTGGCATATATCAACATACCGTAAAAATAAGAAGTCAAACCTGAAGGATATTGTAAAAGGCATTGAATTACGAAAAATATAACTTATGTATGACATCCTTATAGTATAATATACAATATATATAGCGATACATAAATACATTGTGCATTTCTGATCTCTGAATATTTTCATTTAAAATTTGTAATTTGGAATTGTAATTTCTATGTAGTTTTGAATAAAATTAACTTCTATTAACATTTAGTTTATAAATTATATTTTTAAATTCGTATTTACTTTTAACTGTTTAGTTTTTAATAAAGATGATCACTTTTAACAATAAGAACAATATTTTAATGCAAAGTCAAATAGAATAATGTAAGGAAAATTATTTTTGCAAAGTCTTTTTAGTATAGGATTTCGATTTCAAAAAGAAAACATTCAAGCTTCAAACATGATGAAAATTTAAAACTCATGATTATTTAATTTGAAGATTCTGGCGGTAAATGATTGTTGGTGTCAGAAAAAGCAAATATTCAATAATGTTAAACAGACAAAATGGAAAAATTTATGCAAATTTACTAACAAAAACATTACACAAATAATATTTATATTTATACTAAATGAAATAAATGTAATTTTTCCATTTAATTTAAGGGAAATCTCTATCATTTGTATTAAAATCTAAAAAAGTAATTAAAAACATTAGTTGAAAACTCTGCTACATTTTTTAATAAGTTTATTGGAAAGTTATGAGCTATTTCAGGTTTCTCTGAAGTAAAATTATTGAGCAAATATGTGAAAAATATATTAGGCCTAATTTCTTGAGTAAGGTTCTGGTTTCAGCACAAAAAAACATCAAAATATCAATTATTGAGTAAAATTGATCTGCTAACTTTTATGTACTAGCATAGGAAGATTGATTTGTAAGCATATACATTAATGTAAATATATATATATTTATATTTATATATATATATGTGTGTGTGTATATATATATATATATATATATATATATATATATATATATATATATATATATATATATATATATATATATATATATATATATATATATATATATATATATATATATATATAATTTCCTAACAGAATACATTATTTATACTAAAAATTAAATTAACACTTGGGTTACTCTGAAATTTTTGAGATACGCGCAGACGAGAATTTACAAAAATTTTAAAGTACAAAGTATTTTAACACTGAAGACGATTTTTTACTGACTTACTTCAACTTGTTTGACGTGGAATAAATTTTAAGGACAAGAGAAAATGGAGTTGACGTCAGAACATTTTTGCGCTATGCTTTTCTAAGATTTCAAAGCAGGATTAAATCAAAAAGAATGCATTAACGGTTGCAATTAGCGTTTGGTGATGAATCTCCAGCTCGTGCTACTGTATTCAGATGGCTTAGAGAATTTAGAAAAGGTCGCAATTTTCTTCAGGATAAAGAACACACAGGAAGGCCGCCGTCGGCAGTAATCCCGGATAATGTGTCTGCCATACGAAAAATGTTCATGGATGATAATCACTATATCTATCAAATGATACAGAAGGAACTAAACATTTGATCTGCAGCCATTCACAAAATCATTTATGAAGAATTACCTTTGAAAAAAGTAGTTTGCCGTTGGGTTTCCAATAATCTGAGCATCAAAAAGAGGAGCGTGTCAGAATCAGTAAAGAAACTCTTAATATGCTGAATGATGGTGGTCACCGCATCATTTCTAAATTTGTAACAGGTGATGAAACGTACATACCGTTTTTTGACTTTCCAACACGTCAAGAAAACAAAGTATGGGTCTTTGAAGATGATCCCAAGCCGACAATGATGAAAAAACAACGCGCACTGAAATAAGTGATGTATGGCGTTTTCTTCAGAAGCAAACTGTATACCACTAAATGTCTTCCAGAAATTCTACAAGAACTGAATGTTAGGGGACTAATGCTTCACCATGACAATGCATCTTCACATACAGCCGGATTAACAATAGAGTTCCTTAAACAAAAACAAATTAAAGTTATCGAACATCCACCGTATTCACCTGATCTAGCTATGTGCGACTTTTGGTTATTCTTTAATCTAAAAAAGAGCTTACATGTACGTCGTTTTCATTCAGAAGAAGAGATTGATGTGGCTATACACGAATTTTTTCATCTATTCGAAGAAATGAATGGATTGAGGCATTTAATCTGTGAAAAATTCGTCTACAAAAGTGCATTGATGCTGGAGGAGACTACTTTGAACACACCTAAAAAATTTTGTAAGTATAACTTCAGAAACAATTTGTATCTCAAAAATTTCAAAGTGACCCTCGTAATTGATCTTGAAACGATATAATTAATTGAGCAAATAGAAAATGAAACTTTTATCGTTTAAAGATATTTTCTAGTGAATTTTTTATTTAATTTCAAAATTAATTTATAAAAAAATTTTGTTTTAATAAGTAATTACCGGTAAAGAGTACAGAGGTTAAAATGCCCCAAACGTTCGATAAAGTGCACCAAACTGGTTTAACGGTTCGGAATGCGTTTTTATGACGAGATTTTCGTTTTATGATCTAATCCGTTTTGTGTGCAACCCTTGCTTTTAATTTTATTTGCTTACAATTTAAGAATTTGCTACATTAATGTTTCCGCTATTGGACTTCAAATTTTTTAAAGGTAAATTATCTCGAATTTTCGGTAGATTTATTGCTTATAATTTTTAAAATATTGCTTCGAAATTCTAAAAATTATATTGCTTTAATTTCTGTAAAGTTATATTATTTCAAACTTTTATTTGGTCAGCCAATTTAAAATCTGTACGAGGTGTTAATAATGCGCCTGGTCAGTTTGATTCATACATCGCAGAGTATGTATGGCACACAGAGAGCATGAAAAAATGCAGTAGAAGAATACTTCGAAGCTTTCAAACATTCTTTTCTCGGCAGAGTGAGTTATTTTTTTTTTCATCAAAATTTCATTCAGAGGGATTATTAGAAACCCTAGTTTTTATAAAAATGCATCTTTACACAAGTAAATACATCTTTAAGTAAGCTTTATTGAGTGTTTAATGTTAGTGTCAAATTGTGCCGCATTGAAATTTTTTGAAAGTGGGCGTCACACGCCCGGTAAATTAAAATTCGAGTTTACATAACAAATGCGATTTGTTAGTGTTAGAAGTTTAGCTTCATTACCCGGTTGTCACTGTACTAAGTAGCGCTACCCTAATGTTAAGGTGGGCGCCATTGCTCGGTATATTAAAAATTCAGTTTGAATAAAAAATGAAATTTGTTAAAGTTCGAAATTTAGCTTTATGGTCTAGTTGTCACTGTAGTATGTAGCGCTACACTAAAGTTTCTTTTAGGTGAGCGCAATTGCACGGTATATTAAAATTCGATTTTTAAAAATTTCGCTTCTATTTATTAGAATTTTAAAACTTTTATAGGATTTAATTATAATGAAATATTCGAAATTTTGATAGATGGAGTTCGAAAAAACACGCGATTTCTAAGTTGAAATTCGAACGCGATCGGTATTGGTAGCCGAATATTTCGCGTAGTGACGTAATTAAGGTTGGCGACATAGATGTAGAGCGCTTGGCGGAAAAATTTGAAATCACGCTAAAACTGTACAGTTTTGTAAATTTTTACCGTAATTATGTGTATTTAATAATGAGTAATTAAATAAATATGGAAATTTGAGTATGAATTAAATTGCTTCTATGTCTTTTCTTTTTACCACAATTTTAAAAATTTAGTTTCATTGTTTTTTAAGTCATTTAATGTTTTTCTTAGTATTTAATATTTTTTATATACCTAGTAACGCTGCTTAGTAATATAGTTTATAGAAGTAATAAGACACAAATCCATAAGAACACGTTAAGAAAAATATGGTTGTATGCAAAAATGGTTTTAAAGTTTCGCATTAAAATATTTATAAGTTTAATAAAAATAATTATAGGGAGATTCATTGTTTTAATTGCTGAATTATTTATTAATTAGCTATTCTAAATATATTAATCATTTTCTTAAGAAGTGGTCGTACTAAAAATTATCTTAGTTTCTTCATCATTTTGTTTATAAATTGAAAAATATTGTTATTGTTATGATAAAGAAAATAACGCTAACAATGTCATTAATATATATTAGTTTTTAACAATAAATATTAATAGTATTTGAATTTAATAATTTTTAGTGTAAAGATTATATTAGAAAAATGAGCAAAAATTATTAAATTAAAAACATAAATGTTTGGTATGATATTAACATATAATATTTCTTAATATTCCCTGTTATATTTCGCTTAATTACTCTTTTTACATTCCATTACATATGTATGTTATTAACTAAAATTATATATTTCTTTTTAAACATATAGTACAACACACTTTCATTTGAGAAATTGTCATATTTTCAATATAGTTATAGATCTCTCTTTCTCTCTTATATATTATTCAGAAAATAAGAAAATGAAAAGTAGTTAAATGTATGTTAATTTATTTCATTCAAAATTTTATTCCAAATAGAATATGCAAATTGCAATAATAAATGTAAACGTATTTTTATATTTTAAAATAAATGTTTTGTAAAATATTAGTATTTGCTAATAAATATTATTTAATGATGACGGAAATATAAATTTATCCCTGCAAAGAATTGCATTTGCGATCCTATCACACGAATAATTTGTGATAGATTTATTTGAATTATGATATTTTTTCAATCAAGTCTATTCTGGAAAAATAAAGGTTACAGCAAATATTTCTGAGCGTTTGCATTGTAAAATAAGAAGAAAACAAACTTACAATTTTTTTAATTTATCTAAATTAATTTTTCATTTTATTAGATAAAAATTTTAGACATGTTCCCAAAAATAAATTAATAAATATTCTGTTTTTAAATGCTTATATTTTTGTTTAATGAAAGCAAAAGATCACTCATTAAATTTTACGCTCAATATATTAAAAATAAATATTTACCTTTCTTTCCCAAAATATAAGCTGTAATTTATTTTCTTCAAAAATGATATAGAATATTTTCCAAATAGTGTCTGACTCATAGTAAATAAAGATTCAGTTTAAATGGCATAACATTTAAACTAAGCTTCTTTTACTCCATTTAAAATGTCATAATATTTTACACTAAGCATAATGTTAGAAATTATTACATTATAGTTTTAAGAAATGATTTTTTGTACTAGAGATAAATCAATTTTAATTTCAGTCACAATTTGATTATTCTCTTGATGACATTTATAAATGGGTAGGACATTATTATTTACAAGTATTTTTTGTTCCTAATTTTTCTTTAAATACATTAATATTTAAATAAAATCAAGTATACAACATATTTAGAAAATATTGAATTAATTTACATAATTATATTTGTATAAGTAAGATAGTATGGGTTATTAGGATGTGAATTAAAATACAATTTTATTCTTCCTTATTAAAAATGGAAAACAAAAGAATAATTGAATAAGTAATACCATTTTTATTCTGAACATAGGTATGTCAAAAGAATATGAGACTAATATTTTTTAAACTAAAAGAATAAGGGAATGTTACAGTTTTAAAAAGAAAATGGGAAACATTTATCAGAGTATTAATTTGTTTAAAATGTTATTCCAATTATACTTTTATTTTAAATTATTAATTTTTATTTTAAATTATTTTTTATATTTTTAAATACTTGAAGATAGATTGTTATGCAATTTTAAACCTTAATGATAACAGTAATAGTAACAATAATAAATGCAATAGTTATCTATAAATGATGTTTCCTTTTCCCAACCTTTGAATGTATTATTTACATAACATTTGCAGCAGTTTTATAAATTCCTCTCAAAAAAGAATTACATTAAAGCAAACAGAATCAGAAATTTATTTCGTGAATATGTTCTTTATTATTATTTTCGTGTATTTAGTTTTCAATCAATAATTTAAATTTAACTGAGTATTACTTTTAATCAGTTAAGGACTGAATTTTCAGTTGCCAATTCACATCAACTTAAAAGCAATAAGCTTAGAATGATTCATTTATTCCAAAAAGCAACTTTGTTTCAACAAAACAAATCCTGCAACTCGACCCTGCTGGCAAGATTTCATGAATGATTAATGTATATATAAAAAAAGACTTTAAGCCGATTTAGAAGTGACTTTGTCTAGTTAACCGAGCTAGGCTCTGGGCATTATTGTAGAGAGCCTATTACTCTGCTTTTGCACTATCTGCACTCTTCTTTCATTCGTTTGGTCGATTTTTCGTTAGTAATTTTTCTTACTTTGCTTCCAGGCAACATTTGCGAGTGGGTATGCGTGTAAAGTCTTACTTAACCTCAATTTTTTCAGTGTTGAGTTCTTTTTTCATTCCTGCTTAAAAACACTGTCTTTGAGAAGAAGCAGAATGGAAAACAAATGCAAATATTTTGAAGTCTCCCGAGGCGGCCAAAAGATAGAATAAGAAAAACATTGCGATAGATAAAAAAAAAAAATTTCTTCTGTAGAAAAAATTGCTAACGAAATTCGTGGGACATTGTGTGACGAGAACAAAAGAAAAAGTAAACTCAAAAAATGAAATGTGTTGATTTAATTTCAGTAAAGTTCAAAATGAAAGTCGAATAGAAAATGTTTGAATTATTTTGTCTGAATACCTAGTTCAAGTTTATTCGTAGGTTTGTATCTCTCTGGAGCATCGGCAACTATATTGCTATAATGTTTTCAGGTAAAGAACAGTATTCAAAGCTTAAAACATTGTAAATGGTATAAAAACTAACAAAAATTAATTTATCGAAGATTTAGAAAAATAAATTGAAAGTAATGGTTATTTTTCTTCAACTATTGAAAATTAAATGCATTAATATAACTTTTTACAATCAATTAACATTTAAAATTGGATTCTAATATTTAAAAGTCTGGTATTCAAAAAGAAATGTTGCTGTACAAATGATATTCATATAGATGTGTAAAATATTTTAGTTTTACGCTGTTTTACTAGAAAAAAATCTCATTGTTTTGTTTCAAATTTTAGTTTCTAATTTGTGTTAAAGTAAAATATAAAAAAATCGATTTTATAAAAATCTGTAATAATAATAATAAAAATTTAATTATTATTACATACATTGATTGTATGCAATAATCTATATTATAATATATGTATATAATTTTACATATATTATAATAATATTATTATAATGTATGTAATATTACATATATTATAAGTCTAATACTTTACTCGTATTAAATTCATCTTATTCACAAATCGGATAATTTTCTTTAATTTTGAAAAACATTTTGTGTTCCATAGTATAATTAAAAATAAATTTTATAATTAAATAAAATAAATGTAAATTTATTTTTAAATGGGGTTTAAAATTTACTTAAAAGCACAGTTAGAAATTTATTTAGCAAAATATTGATTATCACTGTATACATTTAATTACAATACGGGAAATTCTCTCCTGTTCAAACTAGCAAGATGTAATCATGATTGAAACTATGCATTGCCAACGATGATCTCGTTGGACTGGTGTCGATTGGAAGGTAGTGAGTCTGAATCTTACGTAACTAGAAGCATGTATTCACTAAAGGTGGCTGGGGTATGTTAAATACGTCATGGGCGCAATGCCGTTCTGTTAAACTGACACAACTTTTTGAGAAATGTCAAGTGTTAGGGGTCTTTTGTTTGACACGAAGGTATCACGTCATGCATTATTAGGTCTTTTATTTCATTTTTGAAAAATTAAGAAGTTTTTCTGTATGTAATTCGAGTCTTTCTTATGTGTTCCGATTCATTCTGATGTATTGGCGAAATAGAAATGACTGTTGCTATATGGTGGTATATTGGTAAATATAGTAAAATTTAAAATTATTTCACCGTAGTGCGCAAAAAATGAGTTTCCAAAAAGAAGTAATATAAATATATTTTGTTATTAGAAAACTTGCTTTGTAGGAAGACAGAAAAATGGGAGAATTGATTTTCTTAATCTGTCTTCCGTATCTATAAGCATTATACATTGAGAAAATTTTTAAAAAGAGAAAAAGTTATTCATGCTTCTGTTGTTCAAGGGAGTTGAATTCCAGAACATTGAAATTGAAGCATAATAAACTATGTAGTCTAATTAAATCAGCGTTAATTGCGCAGGTGTAAATCTGTTACATTTATTGTAGTATTTCAGAAAATGAAATTTATCCTATATTTTATGATACACAAAAGAAAGATTCCTTTATATAAAAATAACACAAATTACAATATCTTCTGATCAGAAATTGCTTCATTTTTTATTTATGAGAGTACGCTGGCTTTTACATTCTCTATTTATGGAAGAACACTAAATTTCGTATTCATAAGAATCACAAGAATAAAATTACAAACATTGACAAGAATTCACAAATTTTTAGTCAAATTTCTCTTTTTTGTACTTTTTATTTATATATTACAATCAAATATGAAATGTGCAATTATGTTAAGAATCCGTTACTTTTTATTCAAAAATATTATTAGTTTTTTATGTACTTACGAAATTATAAATATATGTATATTAATTTTTGTCATTAAAATTTACAAATGATATAAGGAATGGTTGGTTTGAAGAAGAAATAAAAATATTTATCGACAAATAAATAATAGAGTTTTAAATTTTTGTGTATCTAATCTTATTTGCCTTAAATTAAATTATTATACGTTTCAAAATTAAGAAACAATTTTACGTATTATATCAATTTTTTAAGGAGTTTTTACGAAAAATATTAAACTAATTAAATAAGCGACTAATATAAAAAAGTATTAATCTGAAATTTTAAAAAAAAGTCTCTAAAGAAAAAAATCAATAAACACATTATAAAATCAAAATTTATTGTTGTTATTTGATTTCATAATGATCAAATGCCAATTTAAATTACCTAAATATAGTTTTTCTGAAATAAAAAAGTCAATTATTAATACATTTGACCTAAAACGTCTTCCAAAATTACATAAATACATTCAATGAAAAAATTATTTAGTTAATTCTTGAATTTCAATTCAAAATAAGGCAACTCTAAAAAATTTATCCATTTTTCTTCCCTGATGACAATATTTTAAATCAGTTTAGAAACAAAGTCTGAATAAAATATCACAAGAAGTTATGCCTTTTCTGACACATTTGATAAAATCTTATCATTCCAAGGAATAAACCTCAACCTATATGAAGAAAATAAGATAAAAAGCGGATCGTATAGTTTAATTTCAATTGTCTTGTATAAATCCAACTAGGATCATGTTCAGATAATTTATTTAAAAATGATTTGCATTATATTTAGCAAAATTCAACAAATGAAACTTACAAATTAAAAAAATACAGTAAAGACAAAAGTAGTTAGAACTGTTCAAGGCTACTTGATAAGTAGAAGAATGATGAAGGAAAATATGTGTGAAATAATATAATATTTTATAATTAAGTTATTTTGCATTTAAAAGTAAAATAATACTTTATTTATAAAAAAAATTGCTTCAAGCTTTGGAAATGTTTTTTTAAATTAGTCTATATATTATAGCATAAAATCATTATTAAATTTAAAATTTATTCACCACAGTTGGAAATGAAATACATGGTTTTTTGATAAGAAAAAGAAACCACTTTCAAAATATTTTGAGGACTTTCATTAAATATATAATTAATTGCTTTTATAAAATTGAATACGTTGAAACAATTATACTTATAAAACACATAAAGCATTACTTAATAAGATTGCAAAATAACGGCTTCTTTATATTGTTTAAGGAATAAAACATGATTACTTTGAACACAAAAGCGTTAAAATAATACAATTTAGTATTAAATTAAATATCCTTTAAAAGTAAGAACTTTTATGGAATTTTTAAAGATTTTTATAATCTTAAGCTTAAGTAATTTAATTTTTAAAAATAGCATTTTTTATTTCAAATGAAATATTAAGCAAATTTATTTAAGCCTTTTTGAAGAGAAAATTAAGTATTCACAAGCTATTATCTTTTAAGAGGAAATCATTCAAGATTCATTAAATTTAGAGAGACTTTACTTCTTTATCATTAAGTCTGAACCCCAGAAATGTTATTTCTCAAGTTTAAAGATTATGTTGACAAAAACCATGATTAATAAGATAAAATAACAACAGAATTTTTAACGAAAGATTAGTTAATTACCAATCTTCTGTGGTAAAGTAAAAACTAAAAACAAATTTTTTAAAAATTAAAAACAAATTTAATTTAAAAAATTGCGTATACACTGAATTAATTTAATGCTGAAAGTTACGGGAATTTCTTTTTCTGATGAACTTATCATATTTTAGTTTCCTCTTAAGTAATAACTTTCCGTGTCATCTAAGAATAAATTATAAATTAAATTAAATTGTGTTTCCCATAAAAACATTATTTTTAAAAACTTACTTAATGAACGTTTTAGTTATCTTTTTTATTAATATTATATTAAGAATTCCTCTAAAAATTTTGTAATGTATGATTTTTCTATATAAAATTTCCTGTACTGGTGAACATAAACCCTTAAAATTTAAAATTATATTTATTAAATTATAAATGAAAGTTATATTAAGATTTTTTTTGTAAAATGCATTATTTCATATGCTAGACTTAAGT
This sequence comes from Latrodectus hesperus, assembly GCA_037975125.1. Classification (NCBI taxonomy): domain Eukaryota; kingdom Metazoa; phylum Arthropoda; class Arachnida; order Araneae; family Theridiidae; genus Latrodectus; species Latrodectus hesperus. The sequence continues at coordinate 6,403,033 of CM075862.1, forward strand.
GTATCATTCTGCACAAATGAATATTGAAAAAAATATTTAATTGAATAAATACATCTTTCTTTTGAAAAATATTAATTCATAATCTATTATGTTTCACAGTATATATTGGTGTTCGAATACATAATTCAATTTTAAACAATAAGCATCGAAAAATACTATAGGAATAGAAGATAATAGTATATCACCTTTTATTACAATATTATTTAAGATATATAATTATAAATTCAATTCCATTTGCACCTCATTCTTACGTACTTGATATTTTGCATATAGTATAAAATGTAAAAGAAAATTAGGGTTATTTTTGTAAAACAAATATTGCATTTTATGAATTAGTATCAAATATTAATTTTAAACTAGTTTCAAGGAAAATGTATTAATACCTAAATATAAAAACCAAATTATGGTAAATATGTGTTGTTCGATTAATTAATTGTTCATCTAAGTTTCTTATAACATTTTTATTAAAACATCTAAAATAAACCATCTTTGGATACTAATTTCAAAGAAAAAAATAATATTTCTATATCAACAGAAGAATATTTGTTATCTTGGTTTTAAATTAGCTATTTGGCATTTGTTGGTGTAACTTTGAAAAATTAATAATAGCTTTGAAAAAATCAGGATAGCCTGAGTTATTTATGCAGTCATTAATTAAAAGTTTTTAAAAGTGGGCCAAAAGTCAGAATAATTTCTAATAGATGGTATTCATTATGAAAAGAATTTACTTTTGCTTCTTTCGTATGACTAACATTTGCAGGAAAATTTGCTATGATTCAAATAACATTTGTTTACAAACTCATTTTTAAAAAATGATAGTAGTATTTGTTCTACATACAGTTTAAAAATATTAAGATGCACAAGCTTAATATCTTGATGTGACATAAATTAAATATTCAATAATTTTATATTCTTACTGTAAAATCTTGATGCATAAAGATTGAGTATGAGGGAGAATGAAATGTTTTACATGTCAAGATTGTAAAATGCGATGTTTACTTGTATATTTCAAAATATTCATAAAATAAATGAATTTTGCCATCGGAAGTTGTTAGTAATAAATTTATTTCAGTTTGTGGAATTTTTAGTTATTTCATTCAAAAGCAATATTTTTTATTTACTCACTCAATTAAATAACATGTACTTTATATTGAAACATAATTTATAATTTTTACAATATGTTATTGAAAATATTTATTTTCATAAAAATAAATTCTTGAGAAAAAGTGATATTGTAGATTCTAAAAGCAGAGAGACAGAGAGAATTTGTTTCTACAATACAAATTTAATTCATTTGTTGTGTGAAATGCCTAAGATTAAAGTATTTACATTTTCTTGATTCTAAAAAAAAAGTTTCTGAAGTAGATTTGTATTTTCTATTGATTACGAATTGACTTCAAATATTCAAAGTGTAATCTTTTACTAAATCGCAATCAAATATCACCACCAAGTTAATAAATTTTGTAAGTGCGATAAGTCTTGATTTACAGTTCTTGGAAAAATTTACAAATTTACATTTTTGAGGAATTTTTAATTCAGCTCTGAAGGATATCAAAATGTATCTATATGTATTCAGTAAAATTTATATCAATTAAAATTAGTTCTATTTAGATTTTATTACCAAAGAAACTTTAAATTATAATGCTAATAACTTCTTTATAGTTGAAATGTTATTCTAAACATTTACAAAATATTATAATACTTATATTCTTTGGACATTATGTATATATATAAATAAAAATAAGAAAATAATAGAAGAAATTTTATGAAATTTTGTTTTATATAATTTTATTTTCGGCATACTTTAAATCATTTCGAAAACTAAGTAAACAACTAATGTTTTAAGTTAACTTTTAAATTGTGCTTAAGGGGAAAAAGATTAATACATCATTAATAAAGGCAATCATTTAATTCAGTGCTCCTGAGATTTCTTTTTATGTCTGGAAAATGTCTTTGCTTATCATGATATTCTGGATCTTTATCTATTTTTGACACAATACGTTATTTCTAGAATGTAAATGAATATTAAATCAAATTTGTATACTCAAAAAAACGCCATTTGTAATTTAATAAATGAATATAAATGCTTTTTCATAATTGTATAATATACCCTTAATTGATTGCAGATTTTTCTTAATGTTTTTTATTCAGTTTCTTAAATAAATTGTCAAAATATATTTTGTACATATGCGCGATTGAAATAAATTGGTAAGTAATTGTAACAGAAAGTTTAACTATATTTTTTCTTAGTATTATAGTTTAATAAAGTTTTTCATTGTTTATATTAATTAATTTAATTTAATAACTTTAATAAGTAGTAATTTATACACAATTTTTATGTTAATAATGTTTATTCATTTATATAACATTTAATCAGTATAATGATACCAATTTTTGTCTTAGGAAGGGAAACATTTTTTTCAAATTCTGAATCATATTTAACTATTGATTAATAATATTCTACTAGAACTAATTAGTAATAGTTTAATTAATTAGCAATTAGCATAATATTTCAAAATATTATGCTTTAATAAATTTTTGAGATGATAAATTCATTAAACATAAATTATGTCTTTATATAAATTTTACTAAGTTAAAAAGTAGCTCCAATTCTAATAAATAATATTCATCAGCAATTTATGACAAATTTTATACTTGTGGTGTTGGAAACAACACGAATGTAAATTATGCTGTGACATTAGTGATAGGTTGCGTTGTTGTAGCGCCAGAAATAATAGTCGACATGTTGAGTACATCAGTGGTTGTTGTACTTAAGTATTTTGTTAAGCTTCTTTTATATTTTAATTATAAAGATTATTGTTTTTATATTCATCAGGATGTGTTGATTTTCATTCGTACATTGCCAAATACTGTAACGTTGCATTGCACATGAATATATTTTTGAATTACATGAATATTTTAATATTTTGATATATTATTTTATTACATAACTAAATCTTTTTGAGCATGTACAATAAATTACTGTATAGACATTCTTGACGTATTTAATACTTAAATAATTTGTTTACAGATATTTTACCAAAATGAATATTTTTTAAATTGGTAATAAGAAAAAAACTATCTTTTAATTTGCAACGATAGATAATTCATTTTCTATATGTAATATTTAAAATATATTGAGATTTAAAATACTTAAATCATATAGATACGTTATTTGTCAGAACTTTCAATAAAATTAATTATTATATCAATAAATTGAATTAATACGAAATTTTCCTCGTACTAAAAACATTATAATCGCATTGAAACAACTGGTATATACTTAAATATATACTTTTATATCTGATATATAATTTTTTGCAGACAAATAATTGAAAATGGTTTCAAACCCTTTTTAACAAAATAAATTTCAATAAAATGTACAACTTTATTATTTTCTGTATAAATGTTTCGCATGCTGTATTATTTGTCAAAATAATGATAGGGAACAATCCGATAAGTTGCCATGGTATATAAATTTAGAAATTCGCACGTTGTAAAATTTATTAATGAATTAGAGGCCCATATAAGATTTCAATATAGCTATTTGAAAACAATCTATTGTTTATGAGAGGATTACCAGAAATTAGTAACTTTTGCTTTTGACTGTATTGTGAAGCATATTTTCTTTACAATTGTTATTTATTAACTTTCAAAATTATAATTTTTATACTATTCAGCTTTAAATCAAAATATCTAGTTTCATCTAATGTAACCTACTTGTAAAACAAATAATATGTTTGTAGAATTGAACTCATTTCTTTGAAAATTAAGTTATTTTAGCAAAGAGAAAATTTTTTTTACTTAAGTTTAAGTATAATGTACTAACATTTTTAATAAACTTCTTACGAATATGTTTTAGATTTTCGTGGAACTGCGTTCATCTTATAACTGTACATTCAGTTTGGTTATATCACATTACTAACTATTCGTTACATTACTAACTATTCGTAAAACTTCTGTGAAAGACAAAATTTATTTTTGTTCAGATTATAATATATATTCTAATGTGTACAGAAAATATCTAATGATAAGTATTTTTAAGAAAAGTTTTTAAATTAATTAAAATAAATTTTATATTACTGTAATTTTTAAAATGATAGCCTTAATTTTTTGCATGCTTTTAAGTAAAAATTTCCTAAAATTTTATTTAACAAGGCATTTTGAATATAAATACATTTAATAATAATATTTCCAAGGAGTTAGAAATTTCTAATCTCCCAAAACCTGAGAGAACTTTTAAAACAATTAGCCCTGAAGATCATTAAAACTTATATTATAGAATGCTATATATATTTCAAATATAAATTGTGAAACAAATACTTCTTTTTAAAAAATTCAAATGTGTTTGGACCTAGGCCATTGCAGAAATTTTGAAGTTTGTTTATATATTCCACAATTAAAGATCAAATATTTTAGGAAACAAATTTTTTTAAGAATAAAATTATCTTATAAAATCTATATTAATCAATCTATTCATTGAAGAATATACTTTTATATATATATACAATATTAATAAATTGGTAACCAAGCACACACAAATAATAATATATATTGTAGTGGCATAAATAAGTTTTAGTTATTTACTTTATAAGAGTCAATATTTGTTGTTGTTGCTTATGACACTTGGACAAGCCAAGCACGCTATTCCTTTTTTGTGCGAATTAAGTCGATAGAGAGCGTCTTTCGTTTGGATCAGAGCACCACGAAGGTGAAAGTACGACTTTTCTCTTTTTAAGTTGCCTCGTAATTTTGAACCACGGTCTGGTGACGAGGCCACACCTGAGCTAGCACCCTCCTCTCCACATCCACGCACACCAGCGGAAGGACTTTGGACGTCGCATATTAACGTGGACACGTCCTCAACCCACAGAGTTCCAGCAACCCAGTGAAGGCGAGTACACCGTAGTCACCCTCCCAACCACTGCCCGCGGCAAATGATGCTTCACTTTGCTGAGCTTACGGGAAGTGGTGTGTAGCTACTGAGCTACTAAAGCTCAAGAGTAATTATTAATTATGCAAGTCATAATTTCGCTTAAAATTCCAACAAGCTGTTTTATTGACTTGGTAGTCAGATTTCTTGCCTCATTATGGAAAATTAAAATTCATCCACCGATAGCTATCTAAGCTGGTAGTCAGTGTTCTTGTCTTTGTTTCAACAATTCGTAGTTTCCAATCCCGCCTTGGGTTTGGATGTTTGTAATGGTTCGGAATCCTCTTTAAGCCTTAGGTTCCTGTCCAATTACCTTTCGTGTGCAAAAATTAACAGTTGTGGGCCAAACAAATTAACTTAATTAATTTAATTTAAACCATTTGTTATTGAACTTACAGAATTTTAATTAAGAACCTGAATGTTGCAGAATACTAAATGTATATACTAATAAATGACAAATTTTGCAAGAATTTTTATTCTAAAAATAATCAGCGTCATAAACACATCTCTTAAATGCAGACAAAGGACGTAGTAATTTCAGAGCTGTTTTTGAATCATAATTATATTCTTTTATTGTTGATATTTTGTTTAGAAAGCTAGTAAATCTATCTCTCTTTTCCTACTTTTTTATTTCGATCATAGATTTCTCTCTATTTTTGTATATAAAACTTCATTTTTCAGATAAATTTATGTATAGTTGCAAGTTTAAAAAGAAACAAACTATCACTCATTACAATAATCCAAACTATTTCTTATTACTAATCAAACAGATCAGATTTTTAAAATTTTTTACATAGTTGAAATAATACGATGTTTTTAATCAAAAAAGCTATCATGTTGAGGCCGCAAGGATTGAGAAGACAATATCCAAATTTAATTTTCCAGTTCACGTAAAAATTCTTTGCAAAATACTTGTTACCTAAAAAGTGCTTCGCTTTGTGTTAACCTAAAGGGTATCTTAAGAAAAAAAATTGGTTTTTAAGTATATTTTGATTAAGTAGTATTTTTGTATATAAACTATTGCTTTAAGTTTAAAATATAGATAAAATAATTAACAATATTTTCTTATTTTCCAATATGCTTCAAAATTAGTAAAATTATTAATCTTAAAATAAAGTAGTTATAAAGCACGTATTTTTTGTATTCTGAATATAAATTATACTTCTGGAAGTTTAACTTAAAATTAATCTTCCAAAATTTATTAGTAATTTGTTTTGAATTCAAAAAATTTATGAATAAGTAAAACAAAAATTAATTATAATATTTTTATAAAAATTAAAAATTTAGAATTCGTACCAAAAATATTGCCAAAAATGTTTTATCAAAATAAGGATTGCATTTAATCTTTTTATGTTTATAAATTACAAATATGTATATCATGTATCTCAGGCTTGTATTTAATTGAAATTAGAAAAAAATATTAAAAATTGTAGATTTGATTTTTCATATTCTTAAATAATAACTTAATTCTAATTTAAATTGTTCAAGTTTGTTTAAATGATGTTTAATTCCTAACTTATCATATTTTTTTGGAAAAATATAAAAATTAAATATATGATGTTTTTTTGAAAAAAAAATAACTTTTAATTTGTCATACCTAGTGTTAATATAATACTTTATTCTTGTTATTATATCAGTATATATAATATATTTAAGTAATGTGGTTTAAAATTTTATGATGAATAATGCATATTATAATTTATGTAGTATTATTTTCCCTTTGAATGTGTAAACAATCGAAAATTATTAATCTAATACTACCAATATGCAGAATGTAAAATAATGGTAACTATAAGAGAAATACCTTAAATGTATTAATAGTTCTTTATTGGTATGGTCAACTTTGGCATGTAATACAGCTTAAACTAGTTTAGGTTCTACTTTTTGATTCACACAGGTGCTTAACAGTGCTTAGAAGAATATTGTACCATTCCTCATGGATACGTGGTGAATATTCTGGTATAGAATCCAGTGGAATATATTGATTCCATATTTACTCTAAAATAAACCAAAATGGCTCAGATAAATTGAGATCAGGTGATTGTGCGGGCCAACATAGATTATTAACTTCATCTTCATGCTCATCAAACCATGATTGAGAAAATTCCGCTGCATGGATAGGTGCGTTATCTCATTCTAAATATTAAATTTTTCTAGGAAACAATGCTTGAAAAATAGGTTGGGCCTAGTCAGATTCTCTATAATTCTATCCGGGGATCTTTTCTCTAAAGGATGCGAATGGTCAAGTAGAAAACCATGACCCATATCATGACGCATCTACTGCCGTGCTTAACAGTTGGAAAGTGACAATCACCATCGCACATTTGTGCAGTAGTTCTCCTAATGTGACACCGTTTTGTTGCAGAGAAAAGTGAAAATTATGGTTCTTCAGACCATATTATTTTCTTTCACTATGAATCACATATTTTTTGGGGGGATGAGAACATATAGACGACGTTTGGTATTGAAATCTGTAATAAGTGGTTTGGGAATTGCTACTTTTCCGTAAATATTCTGTTTTTGAAGGTGATTTTAATTATAATCATTGACACCATAGAATACAGATGTTGACTGAGCTCCACGATCACATTTCAGCAGTTGTTTGCTTTTAAGACATTTCAATCCGCTGCAATACCTGTCGTTATCTGACACCACCCCTCTCTAAATCCACTACTTTTCTTTACCAAACTCCTCTCTAAATCCACTACATTTCTGTACCAAACTCCTCTCTAAATCCACTACCTTTCTTTACCAAACTCCTCTCTAAATCCATAACTTTTCTTTACCGAACTCCTCTCTAAATCCACTACTTCTCTTTACCGAACTCCTCTCTAAATCCATAACTTTTCTTTACCGAACTCCTCTCTAAATCCACTACTTTTCTTTACCAAACTCCTCTCTAAATCCATAACTTTTCTTTACCGAACTCCTCTCTAAATCCACTACTATTTCTTTACCAAACTCCTCTCTAAATCAATAACTTTTCTTTACCGAACTCTTCTCTAAATCCACTACTTTTCTTTACCAAACTCCTCTCTAAATTCATAACTTTTCTTTACCGAACTCCTCTCTAAATCCACTACTATTTCTTTACCAAACTCCTCTCTAAATCAATAACTTTTCTTTACCGAACTCTTCTCTAAATCCACTACTTCTCTTTACCGAACTCCTCTCTAAATCCATAACTTTTCTTTACCGAACTCCTCTCTAAATCCACTACTTTTCTTTACCAAACTCCTCTCTAAATCCATAACTTTTCTTTACCGAACTCTTCTCTAAATCCACTACTATTTCTTTACCAAACTCCTCTCTAAATCCACTATATTTCTGTACCAAACTCCTCTCTAAATCCACTACTTTTCTTTACCAAACTCCTCTCTAAATCAATAACTTTTCTTTACCGAACTCTTCTCTAAATCCACTACTTCTCTTTACCGAACTCCTCTCTAAATCCATAACTTTTCTTTACCGAACTCCTCTCTAAATCCACTACTTTTCCTTACCAAACTCCTCTCTAAATCCATAACTTTTCTTTACCGAACTCCTCTCTAAATCCACTACTATTTCTTTACCAAACTCCTCTCTAAATCCACTATATTTCTGTACCAAACTCCTCTCTAAATCCACTACTTTTCTTTACCAAACTCCTCTCTAAATCCATAACTTTTCTTTACCGAATTCCTCTCTAAATCCATAACTTTTCTTTACCGAACTCCTCTCTAAATCCACTACTTTTCTTTACCAAACTCCTCTCTAAATCTATAACTTTTCTTTACCGAACTCCTCTCTAAATACACTACTTTTCTTTACCGAACTCCTCTCTAATTCCACTGCTTTTCTTTACCAAACTCCTCTCTAAATCCACTACTTTTCTTTACTAACCATGTTTTACCTCGCTCCCTGTAGGATCCCAAGACTTTAGACAATATACGTCTAGAAACACTTAAGTGTTGTTTCTATTACAATTGCTTTAGTTACACGTATTCCTGCAATTTTGCCTCTTTGAATATCTGAGCGTTATGACATTTTACGCTTCTGAAAAAATTCAAAAACTTTAATAAAATGTTGTATACTACAAGAATATTTACACTTCTCTTTGTAAACAATGCTCGCTATTATAATAATGATTTACGAAGCTCATAAAAAATATCATTTTTATTCAAAAGTGACCCCATTCTTTTGCTAACCATCTGTATTATTTGCTATTAAAAATTGCTAGAATACACAGTTTTCTTAAGGACGTGATATTTGCTAAACTATAAAATCTTTAAAACATCACATTTTTTGAGAAATCAATGTTTTTAACAATACAATGTCAATATTCAGTTATTCAAATTATAGGAATATACTTTTAAAAATACCAATTTAGGTTACTAAAAATAGAAGAAACTTAAAACGAAATAGAAATAAATAATTATGGCAGTAATAATAGTCAGTTTGACCTAGTATCCTAGTGGTGTATTTTTAATGTGATAATCTAAAATTTAAGAAAAGAAAACTTATTTCACACTAAAGAAGAATTTAAAGAAGAATTTATTTCACACTAAAATGTATATTTAGAAAGTTAATAAAATTTTAGCTTCCAAATTAATTTTTTGTGACGATAATCTTTGTGCTGATATTGTAAATTTAAAATACATGATAAAACTTAATTATCTTCTCCTATTTGTCAATATTTACAATATTCAATAAGAATATGAGTGGATGTTTTTATAATTCAAAAATATCATGCAAAAAGAATGTAATGAAAATATCATGCAAAATAATTATGTATCCATGCATAAATAAAGTTCAGTCTATGGTGATTTCAATTATTTAAAAAATAATTCCCACATGATTTAATCGTTTCAATTTTATTCTTTCTAAAATAAAAAAAAATTATTTTTAAAGAACCATTTACATTTGATTATAAATGTTTATAAGCAATTTTGATCATAATATTGAGGTACTTTTAATTTTCATACAATATTAACAGTTTGATATTATAAAAATGGGATTAAAATGAGAATTAGTATGATATTAAATATTGATTAGCAGTTTTTTCTTCTACTAAATGAATAATTTCACCTTGAAAATGATAAAGTATTTGCCAGTTAAAGATGGAGTGATAAATAATAGGTAAAACGTGTGAAATAACGGCAAATAACAGTTATATATTTAACTATGCTATCATATTTCTTTCAAATTCTTATGAAATGATTATAAATGAATTTATCAATGAACTATGAACTTATTATGTCAACAACTATCGTTTTGGTTCTCATATGTATTACAAATTATGTAACAACAAAAAAGTTTTCATTTTGGTAGTGAAAGAGCCAAAAATTCGTTATTGAATGATGTTTTTCATTGAGACGCTTCTAGCATTCTTATAAGCATATACTCTTTACATAATTCTTACATCAACACATTAATAAACATCCTAACATCGCAGGCAATAAATAATAGTTACAACAAAATTATAAAAGGTCTATGAGTGAACTTTGATCTTGCTTCTCTTTTATAATTTAAATTGCCTTCATGTTAATTTAAAATTATTTTAAGAGATTTTGAAAACCAGATTTTAAAAATTAAAAACTTTAATTCACATTCTGTTGAGACAAAAAATGAATTTTAAAATAAAATGTAAATAAAATAATGATTTTAAACTAATCAATGGCAAATTAATATTTTCTAATGTTAGAGTAAATGAAAATAAAATTAGAGTAAAGACATGTTTTTTATTTTCAATATTATTTTTCATCATTTATGTAATTAAATCATTGAGTCAATATAATTATTTCTTATTAAGTTCATCAACCAGTATTATTAAGTATGAATTAAAATGTCTGTAATAAACAAAATAATGATTAGTTCAAATAGTTAATATCTATTTTATATAATAATAATTTAATTTTCATTTTCATTTGCAGTAAATGATTCTATTATTAAAGGACAAATGATAAAACAGAACACGTAATATTTTAATAAATGAAATAAATTAAAGAGCTCTGTGCAATAAATAAAACTGAAAAATGTTTTAATTATGAAAAAAGTTATAGAATTAAAAAAGAAATAAAGAAGTTTCACATAAAATTTATTTTAACATTCTTCATTTAAAAGTTTTCGAGGCAATACTGAGTTACTAAAACAAGAATAATACACTTAAATTGATTTCAAATTAAAATGATACTATAATTCTGTTTTCTCATGGAGTAATTAAATTTTTTTCATAAAATATAAATATTTTAATAAAAAAATCTATATGATTGGTTGGGTACATAGCTACGATCACTATAACAGGAACTGATTTGCTTATTGAAATCTAATGTGTGTGCTATTTTTATAACAGTGTCTTTTTTTCATTTATAAAATATTTTGCTTGAATTATGTATGTAAATAAGTTATATTTAGGAAGGAGAAAAATACATATTATTTTAAGAGATATTTGAAAAATAAAATGTTATCAACTGTTGTTGATATTATTAAAATAAAATTATTGTTAATAATACGGACACAACTGTTAAAATGCCTTAACATTTATTAAAAATGTAAGATACTTCCTATTAAAAAATATGTTAGTTCAGTATGTCATTAAATATTTTTGTTAGCCAACTAACATGAATATACTTTTAATTTTTTTGCAATAGTGTTTTTTATTTGCATTGCAATCATTTATATGAATCATTGATGTATGTAAGGAATTTTTCCCAATATAATAATTTAAACATGAAGCAGAAAATCTCGCAATAATTTTTTCTTAGAAGTTATGTTTTATTGTAATAGGAAATGAAATAATTTGTGATATTAAGAAATAAATTAGCTTTCAATATCATTTGGGATATGTAGAAAATGTTTTACTGATGTTCTTAACAAAAATTGTTAAATACCTGTTAAGATTCTTCAAAATTTGCTTTCCGCTTTTTTTGCAATAATATTAATCATTTAAAAATTAGTTATTTATCTTGTGAACTTTATTTATTATAATCCATTTATTTACTTCTTATAATTAAGGTATAAATTTGTGTATACTTAAGAATATATAAACACATTTTTTGTGTGCTTATCAGTTTAAAATTTATAAATTGACTAATTTGTCTTTAAGGAAATGATTAATAGATATTGTAACACTACTTTTATATAAATTTAAATGTTATTTTAGAGCTTTAGCTTTTTTAGAGAATTTTGAAAAATATCAATCATAAATTAAATAAAAAAAATCAACTGAATGAGAATTCTCTATTTTAAAACCTAACAAAATTTAGAATGATAAGTTCGTCTAAAAATGTTAAGTTATTATAGTGATTAGTTCTTATAATATTCCTTTTTTTTGGAAAATGTGTTCTTATTCATAACTTTTCTCTCAATACTGAAGAAAATATATTTATAAAAAAAAAATTAGAAATTTCTGAACTTGAAGCACAAAATAATTTTTTGCATACGAAAAAAATCTTAAATTTAAAATTATGGAAACTAAAAAAATGCACTGTGACCATTCTTAAATTAAATATTTTAAAGCATGTCATGCAGCAGTTAATTATGATAAAGTGAATAAAAATATTAATCATCGATATTTTATCTTACCCATGGAGAAAATAAGGGAACATGATTCCTGCTAATTAATCATGAAAGAAAAAAATACTTTTTACATAAATTCTTAATTTATAGTCTTTACTAATAATAAAAAAAAATCACGAGAGGATTTTTCAAGATAATTAGATCAATCCTGAAACATTTTGTCAAACAGTTACTGTATTTTTTATTCAGGCTTTATTTTTTAATTACATAGATAGGAATCTTTTATCTAACTTATTGTTTTTATCTTGATCCGATCAATATCAACTTTGTATACAAAACTGTAACAAATAATATTTGAATTCCTTTGTTTATACTTTCTGCAGATGAAGAATATGCGTTTGTTCGGAAGGTAATCTCGTTTTTTCTTGAGGGGAGGAGGGAATGAAAGGATATTTTCATATAATGAATAAATATTTTATTAAATTTATATTGGTCATTCTGGTCTAACATCTTTCAACATCTCTCGGGTAGTAGAATGATTCCACATTTATAAAATTTTGGTCTTTGCTGGCAAACAATTGATTCAGGTGATTTTTGATCTCGTCATTTGCAGTAAAAGTTTTACCGTCAAAAATTGTAATGACCAGAATAAATAATTATCCGAAGGAGCCAAATCTGGAGAATATGGAGGCTGTAGCAGTGTATCCCATTCAAGCTGCAAAAACTTTTCTCGAATGATCAAACTTATATGAAGTCTCACCTTATCTTGGAGTCAGAGGAGAGTTTTTTGTTGGTTAATTCTGGCCATTTCTGTTGAAGTGCATCATTCAGTTTGTCCAGCTGACGATAATAGACTTCCGAATATTGTTGTGTTATCCGGTAAAAGGGAAAAAAAGATTCCTTTAAAATCCCACCAAACAGACAGCATCCCCTTTTTTGAATGGATATTGGCTTTCAAAATGCCTTGAGCCAATTCATCTTTTTTGTTCCATGATTTCTTGCGTTTAACATTGTTATATACAACCCATTCTTCGTCCCCAGTAATGATGCACTTCAAAAATGATGGTCATTTTTGTTACGTTTGAGAAGCGAATCTCAGGCATCAACGCCACGATACAAATTTCTCTCCGTGCGAAAATGGTGAACCCATACATCAAATTTCGAGGTTAACCCCAGGCCTTATAAGTGGTTATGAATGGTTGAATTCAATAAATTTAACTTCTCGCTGATTTGCGTCAGCTAATGCCTTTATCGTGTCTTTCTCTGCTTCAACCGGTTTTCCTGAATTTGGTGCATCTTTGACATTAAAATTACCGGATCGAAATTTTGCAAACCAGTTTTGCACTGGCGTACTGTAAACACGTCACCATACTCATCAGTTAATTTCTTTCTAGCTTGAACATTATCTTTACTTTTCTATGGCAATCAAGTAATATATCATGAAAGTGCTGCTCTCCATATTTAAAAGTGTACCAACGAAAAACTACTGATTTAAATTAATTGAAATTTTTCGCTTAAAGGCTTGCTATATCAGCTCTCATATATTGATTATGTGGCTGAAGTGTGAAATTAGATTCGAAAAAATACAATTAAATCTTTTCTCGGGGAAAAAAACGAAGTTACTTTCCGAACAACTTATTAATTAAAAATGCATTTTTTCTATTATTTATTTGTTCAACGACATTAACATTTATAAATTTAATAATGTCAATTTCATGGAAAATTATGAACTTATTATTTCATGGACTTTTACTTATTTAAAAACAATAATATCAGTGATTTCATGTTTATTAATGAATTTCTATTAAAATAAAGAAATATATTTCCAAGAGAAAGAAAATTTCATCTTCTTAGTATTTAAAAGACTAAAATAATACCCTTTTTACATGCAAGCTAAATACAATAAGTAATATAGTTCACTTTCAAAGTATTAAAATAGTGAAACAAATGATAAATATTTATATTATAAATACATGAAGAAGTAAAAGCAAGCTTCAGGAACACATAATATTTTTATAAAATTCTTGCGGGGTAAGAATTAACTCATAGGATTGTAACAGAAATCACGGAAATATGTTTATCTTACTTTGTCTCTTTTATTCTTACCTAGATTGAAAGAATAGTTCTTACATGCATGTCTTTGGCAACCAAAGTCATTTTGTTGATCCCATTTTCGCAAATGAAACTTGGGATTACGAGATCTTTCTCGGAAATGATGCTATCCTTTTTATAGTCAAGGATTCTTAGTTTCGTAATAAAGCATACGAAGAACATAAAACAAGTAAATTTCCTAAGTTCTATTCCCAATAAACCTTAAAATATATTTTTGTACATAAGTAGTGTTGATTTATATTTTAAATCTTCGAAATATTGTAAAATTTACAGTTTATGTAAAATGTATACGACACTAATCTTTTGATTTATATCTCACAAAATGTTATCATGGCTGATTTGTTTATCAAATTTTTTATCCGTTTAATAGTCTCCCTAATAACTTTGCTGAGTGAAAGAATGTATAAACGATTTTGCTTTTTAATTTATACTAAAATTATCAGAATTGTTTTTATTTGATATACAACAATTTACCCAACTAAAATTAGAGTGTGTATGCAAATAAAAATCTACAAAAATTGCCAAAATTCTTTCATCAGTTTTTTCATATTAAAAAAACAGTCCTATAAAACAACTTCGAATGCTACACACAGCAATCATAATAGTATAATATGAATACTAATTTCGTTTACCTTGAATTGTATAGTGGTAAATGTTTACCCGAAACACTTATTAGTTTAACAACTATTGCATGTATTTACTGGATTAAAATAATGGTTGCATGCTTTGCACGCGCTTACATAAATCCAAAAAATGTGATCTGCACTTAACTCAAAAATAAATAAAATTTCTAAACTACAAAAATAAAATATCTTTTGTAAATTTCC
Organism: Latrodectus hesperus; assembly: GCA_037975125.1. NCBI lineage: Eukaryota > Metazoa > Arthropoda > Arachnida > Araneae > Theridiidae > Latrodectus > Latrodectus hesperus. The sequence continues at coordinate 6,418,402 of CM075862.1, forward strand.
TGAAATTAAGGTATTAAATAACAACTAAAAGAGGTTTAATATAATTCAAAGACAAATTTGATAAAAGTTAGTTTAGTTTTAATGCCCATACTAACTGTACAAACATTATTCTATGTAATCATTTTAATTAGTGAATATTAATAAGAAAATATGCTTCACCCCCAATCAAATATAATTTTGTGCTGAATAAAAAATTTTCCAATTACTTACTAGGAATAGAATAACTGAGTTCAGGAAATTTAGGTAATTTAGCAATTATTCACTATGAAACCATTAGCTTACAAAAAGATAGTTTAGTATTTAAATAGAAAATTTAATTAAATTTATCTGTGATATGATACTAATTTGGTAAAGTAATATCATAAAATGTATAATTTTTTAATAACTTCCATATTTTTAAATTTCTAAGTATTAGGCATTTTTTCAAAATAAATGCTTTGCTATAACTTTATATTTTCTGTATATAATTTAAACTTAAAATAAGCCTGTGGTGTACCAAAATTTAAATTTAAGGTTAGGATTCAAAGTTATTGTGTAAATTTAATTTCAAAACTAAATGTGAAAAAAATATTTACAAAAGTTTTAGAACAGCTATTCAAAATTTTGTTTTGAAATAAAATATAAATTTATATAAATAAAGATGTGCCATTATAAATTTGTGTATTTTAAGCACATTATGTAAGAGGGATTTATTTAAAAAAAATAGTCATAAATACTATATCATCACACACACAAAGATTACATTATTATATATTACAATAAATTAAACACATTATTAGTCCCAGAATAACATGATAATCAAGGGCAAATTTCAATTTTCAATCTTCTAAAATAATGACGACAAAATGCAAGTTAGTCTGGTCGTTGAACATGAATACTTTACGCCCAATAAATGAGCATCAGAACGGCTGCTCACTCCCTAACTTATCAAGTATTGATTTACGTAAAGAACTAATTTGCAGAACAGCAGGCGATGTCACTTTCAAACTAAAGTAAGCCATGCATACAAATTAAGTTTGCCTAAAAGATAATTTTCTCTTGTTTATTTAAACATAACTTCAATTTCAGAGCCAGTTCGCTCCATTGGGTAGTACCGTTTCGTTACTCAGTGTCATTACAGCATCCATTCAAAGTGATTTTGAAGATAATTCTTTGATAACATCAACAGAAATAAAATGCTTATAGTATTAACTTTTAATGAAATATTAAAATGGATTATTATTTTGTCATTTTAATAGAATTTAGAGTTTTCTATTAACTTTATGAATGCTTAATTTAATGTAATACGAAAAAGTAAAATACTTTTATATATATATATATATATATATATATATATATATATATATATATATATATATATATATATATATATATATATATATATATATATATATATATATATATATATATATATATATATATATACACACATATATATATATATATATATATATATATATATATATATATATATATATATATATATATATATATATATATATATATATATATATATATATATATATATATATATATATATATATATATATATATATATATATATATATATATATATATATATATATATATATATATATATATATATATATATAATGAATATATTTTATTAGTTTCAACAGTTTACAACAATAACTCTCAAAACTATGATTGATAGTAATTTCCTTCTATGATAAAAAGCATAACAATATTTTATCCAGATGTAAAGCTATTTTACACAGAGGTAAAGCCATTTATTTTCCAGATGGTGAATTTTATTTGGATACAATATTATGATAAGTTCTTAAATGCACTTTTTTGTTGATAAATATCATGGTTTTATAATTATGAATAATATCAAATAGAAAGTATATATGATATTATTAGTATATATCATATACTTTCTTAGTGTAAGTAAAAATGAAATATAATCATTACTTTTCTGACCGGAAAAAATCACGGTTTTTATTTTCAATATAAGCCACTAAATTTTAATTTTGTACAATTCCTTCAAAAATAACAAAAATATCATGTTATATGCAGCACTAATATGAGCATTCATTTGAGTTATTACAGGTATCCGTTTCAAGTAAAATTATTTTTTAAATATAAGTTAATTTAATTAACTATTAATTGATAATTTTTAAAAAAACTTTTATTCATGTTACAATGGGTTTTAATGGTAATGATTTAATGATAATGATTAAAACAGTATTATTTTTTTCTCTCTTTTTCTCTCTCATATGATTTGGTATTGTAAAATATTTTACACATGTTATGTATAATTGTTTTATAAAAACTGTGATGAAACTCTACATATTTTTCTAATCAGGAGCCAAACTAGCACTGAATGATTGAATATAAATAATATAAAATTTAAAACTCACGTTACTAGAAGAAATTCCCAACCTTAAATTATGTGGTTCTTCTATTTTTTAAAATTAATACTTTACAAAAAATTTAATTTATTATTTTTGTTTATTTGTTTTTAGATGTTTATATGTTATTCAACAATAAAATTAATGATGCAAGCAACTTTATAATTAATTACGATATTTGTTTTTATGTGTCGTTATCATAAAAATAGTTACAATTTTCTAAGCACTTATGAAACATTGAAATATCGTCTTGGAATGAAACATTACCAATATTGTATTGACTTTACTATCCGATGTATAATTATCTATCAAATAGTAATTTACTTTACAATAATAATCACATTTGAATAATAATGCATTGTAGAATGCGTAAGTAAAATTTCTTAAAATGTAAATGTAAACATTTTCAAATGAAAATTATTTAGGATAAACACATTACAAATAAAAAAATGAATGACACTTTCGGTACACTATATGAAACGTTGCGTTTTAAGCACATATTATAATTCAAAGAAATATTGAAATATATTTTAAATTTATATTATTAGCTATTAAAATTAGTTTTTATTACTCTAAAATCTTTTGAAATTTATTTACTGCTTAGAAACATTTTTGTAATTCTAAAATTATGTACTTCAAATTGGTTTTAGCTCTAATTACTTTTTGTTTAAAATTTGATATGCTTTTAATATTTCAATATGGCTAAAAATTTATCATATTATTTACTAAATACTATTTTGTAAAAACTATATCGTTTTTTCATATTTTATCTTATAAATTTTAATTCATTTTTTTTATAAAAAAGCGTACAACAAATAAGAGTGTTTCAAAAAAAAATTATTTTCAAGTAATCGAAAAGTTTTTTTGACTAACAGCTTTATTTGAAGACGATCAAGACCACTTGCATTCTTATGTCTCCTTATTAATTTTCACGTAGAAACAAAAAATCGTTGGGTCATAAGTTTAACATGTTCACTATCATTGATATAGTAACTGAAAAGAGACAAAAAAACCTTTGTTTGGTACTTCTATCTCTTTTTTGATACACAAACTTAAATTTATCACATCAGTTAACATATGTATATTAAACAATACGTCATATTAAACAATAAAAGTAGGAAGATAGTCATTTTTAACAATGAATAGTTAAAAAAGGACTATCTTCCTACTTTTAAACATGGTCAAACAAAATGTAAAAGGATAATTTTCTTTAAACTATTCTATAAAAAATTGGAAAAAATATCATTAAACTTGATTTTTTAAAGATTTAAAAAATTTATGAATTAATTTTCTGTTTTTCTTATATTAATGTAGTTTATTCAGAATTAAAGAGTCTAAATGGTTCTAATTACAATAATTTTTACTGTTCATTTATGAGTTTTACCATCTGGTGGTCGAATAACTTGCACACTGACGTTTGGTACAACAGTTCATTGGTTAGAATTCCATATCGGAAATGGATTTTTGTAGTGATTTGAAGTTCACTAAAAAATGTATTTTCTGACTTAATTAACACAGAAAATTACAAAAAGGTGACTGTTGAATGACAAACCAATCAAGAAACACACTTGAACTATATTATATCCAATGATATTACATTTATTGTATTAAAATATAATCATGAATGTGAAATGAATTACTGATCATGAAATGAATTCATGATTTACGGGCTCTAATCCTCGTATATGAAAGCATAGCTGTAAAAATTACAATTTTCATAAGCACTTGCTTTTTTGACACTAGGACTTCCGGCATTATAATTCCATATCCTGTTACGTTAGAAGGAAAATTATGTATGCACCTTTCATAGGAAAGTATATATATATATTTTTATTTGCATATAATACGGAGTTATATATTCAAAATGTATAATGGGTTCATAAATATAAATACAAACGGGAATTTTTCAAGGATATTTCCTTTTTAAACGAAATACAAATTTCCCTATAAAACATTTAATATTGATGTAATTAATTGATGATTTTATTATATCAAAAATTTAAAAAAATTATCTAATAATTTAACAGAAGTCATTCTTTTCAAAATAAACTTACATAATACTGTTTTAAATTTAAATGTTCTACACTATTTCAAATAGCGTCATCAGTGAAAAATACTTAGTTAACTTAACTAATCAAAATTATTATAATATTAATGTCTATTGACTGAAACATTCATTACTAATTGATGATGCCACTTAAATCGGAACATGTGTATGATTAAATTTTTATCATAAACTAAAATTGCGTATTTAATCATGGAACGATGTTTTAGGAAGATCTAAAAAAATAATTTCATCTCGTTTTACTCTTTCTCAACTTCGAAATTCTTTTTTTCATCAATCTCATAAACTTTAATGTACAATAAATTTATGTTTTAGCATTAAAACACTAGTCCTGTTATAATCCCTTTAGCAAGTTAACGTAAAAATGCTTACTTTTTTACAAGTATTAACATAATATAAAAGTTGTCTTTGATTTAGAAAACAAACTTATAATGTAAGAAAACAAATAACACCTGATGTCAGACATTAAACTGTTATTTTACCGTCGGGTAAGAAATGAATTTTTAATGCGGCTAAAAAAAATAAATATTTAATAAAGAAATTTTCGTTTTTTGTTTGGAATTTCTAGGTATATTTAGTTCTTAACCTTCTTTATGAGACAATCTGGGGAAAATGATAAAACATTTTCATCATTTTCTGAGAGAATTTTTTTGACTACATGTATGCGATTAAAAATAATGTTTGGCAAAAAATCATCATGAAATGATGCATCATGTTAATCATGATGCAAGATTATACTATTTTAAAGCAATTTTGTTTTTTCTTCTAAGTTAAATGTACATTTATTTTTATCTACATAATTCCATAAATATTACATTCACAGTAAAGATATGCAAAAATTGAACGTAATAATTTAAATAATTATGTTAAACTGCGCATGCATGCATAAATAGTATTTTTCATGATATATTACAGTATTTTTGATAACATAACTAATAATTACCCGACGTAGGTAATATAAAATATATAATAAGTATTATATTCCCTTATTATTAAGTCATTTATAATTTGTAGAGCATAGAATCTTTCTTATTGCATTACAAAACTGATGTGTTGAGTCCCAATAAAATATGTCATTGATTTCATTTTAAATTTAAAAAGTTAAGATATTTTCATATATATTATAATAATACTGTTTATTGTCAAAGAATTATTAACTGTATATAAAACTTTTTTTATTTATGTAGAGCAATTTGATAACAGTTTCTTAATTTAAACACATTTTACTATATTTTAAATGATTTGTATTCTTAAACAATGAATTGAAGTAAAATTAATTAGATTTAATATGTTATGATGAATTATTCAGCCAATAAATGCGTAGTTTTCTATTTAAAGAACACTTCTGTAAACTTCATCTTTCTTTTAACATCGAATAATATTTGTTAACTAGTAATATTTTTTTCTAAATAAAAAAAATGAATTTTAGTAATAAATTCATAAAAGTGAACGCATTTTTGTGCATTTTATGCTTAATTTATTAATCATAATATATGAAATGTTTACTCAGCCATGAATTCAATGATTAATATTAAAACAAAACTTTATAAATACTTAAAAACAAACGAAATAATTTGTATTAACTATAATTTTCTTCCAATATCTAGTTTCCTTAATTATTACAACGATTCCTTCATCAATTACCGTTATCAACTCAATAAAATTTATTAGAAATTCATTCATTCTCTTATTAGAGATGAAATTCGGGAAATCATTCTTGTAGAATATGTATGCATTGGTGTAAATATATATTTTTGAGCACAAATCATTATATTATCATTTTTGTTATTTTGAAACAAGGTCTGAAGAATTAGTTAATTTTTTTATCTTCAATTCCTAGATGAATAATTTATTTCTAATTGTGTTACTCAATATAATTTTAATTTAATATGTATGTATTTAATTACTATTAGTGAATTCTCCCATATATCTTTCATCACACTAAATCCGATCTCAATGTTGAATAATAAGTGCTCTGCTCTTTGGTTCAACAGTTAACAAATTCAGATCCTATCTCAGACATTGTATGTTTGTAGTGGTTAGTAATCCATTTTAAACTGCATTTCTCATTTTAATAAGCCCTCTAACAAAACAAATGATCATTTTTCTAGCGACAAAGAAAACAAACCATATAATAAAAGAAATATGAACCCTTTGGTAGCAAGCAAAAATAACTTGACTTCAAACAATTAATATTCACTAATGACTCAAGTGTAGATTCACATAAAATAAGAGTCTAAAATCTGAATGCTAAATAATACGCACTCTGCCCTTTGGTTCAACAGTTCATAAATTCAAATCCTACATCAGGATTGGATGTTTGTAATGTGGTTGGTATTATTTTAATAAGGCCTTAATAAAACAAATTATCTATATTCATGAGCAACAAAAAAAACACCGAGGAATAAAAGAAAAATAAACGCCATACTAGCAAACAAAAATATTTTGACTTCAAACAATTAATATTCACTAATGACTCAAGTGTAGATTCACATAAAATAAGAGTCTAAAATCTGAATGCTAAATAATACGCACTCTGCCCTTTGGTTCAACAGTTCATAAATTCAAATCCTACATCAGGATTGGATGTTTGTAATGTGGTTGGTATTATTTTAATAAGGCCTTAATAAAACAAATTATCTATATTCATGAGCGACAACAAAAAAACACCGAGGAATAAAAGAAAAATAAACGCCATACTAGCAAACAAAAATATTTTGACTTCAAACAATTAATATTCACTAATGACTCAAGTGTAGATTCACATATTATAAGAGTCTAAAATCTGAATGCTAAATAATACGCACTCTGCCCTTTGGTTCAACAGTTCATAAATTCAAATCCAACATCAGGATTGGATGTTTGTAATGTGGTTGGTATTATTTTAATAAGGCCTTAATAAAACAAATTATCTATATTCATGAGCAACAAAAAAAACACCGAGGAATAAAAGAAAAATAAACGCCATACTAGCAAACAAAAATATTTTGACTTCAAACAATTCATATTCACTAATGACTCAAACGTAGATTCGCATAAAATCAGAGTTTAGACGACGGTGTTCCGCGCCTCAATTTTCACTTTATGCTCAACTCCTGATATGGCCGCATGCAGCACAAGGTGGAGCAGATTACATAAAAATTAGCAGCAGGTAATCGCATTCACCGTCGGCTGAGCATACATCATTAGAGAAGGTCGCCATCAAATGTGAATTAAGTTGGCCGGACTGGCGCATATCAGAGTCCGGTGCTGAATCGTGAAGCAAAGTTAACTTCGTTAATCGACCGGCGTATACATCGTTAATCATTTATAAAGCAAGATGTTAGATCCTTACTTTATGGAGCTAATTTGACCTAAGTGTCGGGGGAAGTTAATTTCAAAATGCTGTAAGAGATTTGAGGAGGTAGGTAGAGTCTCACAGTCTTAACTATACTTCTGTATTAAATTTTAAAATCTAATTAAACTAGGCAAGTGCGTTGTAGATATAATTTTAATTGCTTCTTCAGTTTTTTTTTTCAATTTACTAATAAGATATAGTTATTAAAATTTATTTTATTATTCGTGAATATCTATAATTAAAGCAAGTTTATGCAAAAAAAGTTTTAAATATTTAAAGTACAGTAAGTTGAAAAATTTTTGATTAGACAAATATCACATTAGACAATTTTGCTTACACTAACGTAAACAGAATTTATTTGGCTCGAAAAATATTTTAGCTCTTATTAAAGTAAACAAATAAGATCATTGCATTGTGTTGTTGTTGTTGTCTTGTGCCAGCTAGGCTGGCATCATTGGGTGCGCTGCTCTACTTTTCCACCTGAACCGTAATTTAGTGTGGAGTCCGACTTCTTCAATACACACATGGCATAGGTACCCATTTATAGGGTAAGCAAGTATTCGCAATCCACATTCATACAAGGAAAAGACAAAGACAGGATACATAGAGAGATAAAGGACATCCATGTCCGAGCTGGGATTCGAATCCAGGACCTGTCTATCCACTGTCAGGCACTCTGACATTTAGACAGGGTGGGCGACATTGCATGCATTTAATTAAGGGTAGTAAAATACTAAAAAATAAGCCAATGCTTATTAAAGAATTAAATAAAGAGAGATTTGCAAACACTTAAAATTTGAATTGAATCAATACATAAAATTGTAAAATTCTACTTATGACAAGATTATTATTTTTATTTCTAATGGCAAATGAGAAGACATATGTAGTTAGAATAACAACCACAGCAAACTAGAACAAAGGTAACATAAAATATAAGAATTTTCTAAGAAAGTGAAACCACAGTAAATCTATAAATCGTTCATCCTCTGCCAAGATCTCCAACATCTTTCCCAGAAATGTCCTGAGTTCAGTGCAGGGCAATGACTCAAACGGTTCACGTCCATTGCTTCTTGTATGTTACACAGTTGGCAGAAAGGACTTGACATGATTTTTATACGATATACAAGGTTAGAGAGATAATCGTGACCAGTATACTGGCGAAAAATAGCGACAGATTTGTCCCTTGGCCAAAGTGCTATATTTTTGATTTCATCAGCCATTTTTTGTGTTGTATTTTGAATCAGAATATTCATACTTATATATAGAATATAAAGAAATATATTTTCACACTCTATTTGAAAAAAGTATGAATTCATAATATTTCAGCAATATAAATTAAGGGCAAAATATTAAAAATAAAACTGGAATACAAAAGTCTGGCATTTCAAGCGGCGAATGGTAATAGAAAATGTATAAAAGCTCATTTTTTGAAGTAGCAGTTGATTTTGCCGAAGTTCAAAAGTAACATTTCACAAGTAAGAGCCAATTTAAAATTCATGAGTTAAAAAGTTATTAAAAAGGAAATTTTTAGTCAAATGTATTACAATGTATGAATTGACTACATACAATAAAATACAGTGATTAACATGCTCATTGAAACATATTTAATGAATGATAGTAATGCTGTTTACAAGGATGAAATAAAATCTATCTTACCGCAAAGCAAACACAACATAATTAAAGGGCAATTAAACTCTACTATATAAGAGAATATATGTATAACATTACCTTTTACAAAATCCTGAAATATAGATGTTTTAAACGCGAACATCTAATTATATATAATCATTTTGGACAGTTGAACATAAATGTTATTTCCCAATGAGCATAATGCCCAACTGACAGCCGAATGGTTAGCGCTCTTGCCATCGGTTCAACAGTTTGTGGGTTCGAATCCCACCTTGGGCATGGATGTTTGTAGTGGTTTGGAATCCACTTTAAACCATAGGTCCCAGTCTAGTTAGCCCTCGTGTGCAAAAAATGACCGTTGAGCGACAAACAACCCAAACTCCCTATGCTATATTTGTGACCACTTTTTTTCAAATTATTATATGAACATTTTATAGTGAGCCTGTAACTGTATCTCTGTCAAACTCCATTAACTATTTTCAATTCTGATGAATTCATCTATGACTTAACTTAAATAGCTCCTTGAATTTGTAGATACTTAAGAAAAATAATTCTTACATAAACATCAAGCTATTATTTTAAGATCCTTTTTTTATCAAGAAAACGCTTAGCCAGTTTTTCTCCCAAATTAATGATTAGTTTTCTATTTGAAAGTAGTTTAATTAATAATCACATATTATGATGCTATTGATAGACTGTTGTAACTTTAAAATTTTATAATATTTTTAAGAACGAGAAATACATATTTGATTCCAAAAATTATTTGCAGTGAAGTTTTCTTTTAAATATTGCTTAGAAGACTATGAATCGAATTTTTATTAATATTTTTGAAATTTTAATTAAATACAATTTATTTATACCATTTTTTGCATTATTCTATAAGATGCTAGTTCTAATATCAATTTACAATTTTCTTTAAACTTGAGTATTTTTAGGTAGTAAATTTCTGCATTAAATGCAATTCTAAATAAATTAAAATTAATATTTTTAATTTTTCATAATATTGTAGTGAATAAAATGCATAAATTTATTTATGTATTTAAGAAATTTTAAAGAAAATATTTAAAAGTGTTTTTATAAAGACATTTGTATTGATTTTACTCCTATCTGCCACTTAGAATTCATAAAATACTGTCAGAATTCTGAGTTTTTTTCTTCCTTTTTTAAATTTCAGGAGTATCTCTAACATCAAAGATAAATGCTAATATGGATCACTATAAGTCTGTCCAGACGTCTAAATAACAGTTCCAACGGTATTCCACTATTAAACTGTCGAGCACCCTTTCATCAGAATTTAAATCTTTTCAAACGGAATATATCAATCCATCTTCTTGTAGAAATCGAAAAAAATTAAAGTTCTTTCTAGCATTTTTTTTCAAAGCTTACGTTTTTCTTTAATTTTTATTTATTTAAAAATATGAATATTGTGTTGTTCTACATAAATAAAAAATTTAAAGTCTTCTCTATTTATTGAATCTGATGTTTAATAACTGGGAATAGCGAATTAAAATAATAAAAGATATGGAAATAAGCTTCTAAAAGTACTTAATGTAATAAAAGTGTTATTGTAAACAAGTTGTAAATACAGCATTCTGTAAATTTTTTGCTAAAATATTATTCATTTATAAGAGTATTTATTAAAACATTCAAAACACTTTTGCATTTAAATATATTTATTTCCTTTTGTAACTTTAAAGTGTGCTCCGTGTATATGCATTACTTATTTCAAAAACACCCAGCACTCATGAGATTAGAAACAATGCATCGTACAGTTATTATCATTAAGTATGAAGAAATCTAGGATTATTTAAAACATATTTTTATGTCATAACATAAAATATTAGTTTCTAAAAGCAAAGTATTTTATAACTTCTAAAATATAGTCCAAAAAGGGCATAAGAACTGAAATATGTGAAGTTTTATTTTCTTTATGAATTATTTTCTGTATATTATGAAAATATCAAAGCATTTTAATAAGAGACAATAATAATTAATTACATAAGACACACAGAAATAAGTACTTTAAAATGAAAGAAGAGTTTATGAAGATGGAAAATTAGCCCTCATTCTTTCAATTTTTTCAAAATTTATTTTTATTTTTGAATATACATATTTAATTTCTTCAAATATCTTGTGGAATATTTCCATTCAGAAATTTGTATTTTAAAATACAGCATTTTGTGAAATTTATAGGTTAAGTAATTTACATAGCAGGTGTATTGTAGAATCTGGTCAATATTTTATAGAACCTAATCATTATTTCTAGCAATATTTCTATTTTAACCTAGTCAATATTTTGTGAAATTTATAGGTTAGTAATTTACATAGCAGGTGTATTGTAGAATCTGGTCAATATTTTATAGAACCTAGTCAATATTTCTATTTTAACCTAGTCAATATTCTGTGGAATCTAGTCAATATTTTGTGAAATTTATAGGTTAGTAATTTACATAGCAGGTGTATTGTAGAATCTGGTCAGTATTTTATAGAACCTAGTCAATATTTCTAGCAATATTTCTATTTTAACCTAATTAATATTCTGTAGAATCTAGTCAATATATTTTGTGAAATTTATAGGTTAAGTAATTTACATAGCAGATGTATTGTAGAATTTGGTCAATTTTCTATAGACCTTTGTCAATATTCTTTACAGATAAATAAAAAATACGATTCCTGTGTGTGTTAATTTCATATAAATTAAACTCAGTTCATGGAACTCATTTATAAGTTTTATACTTTTCTTACCTTATTTTTAATTTAAACAAAGTAATTCAAAATATTCAATGAAACCCAAAATAAAATAGAAAGTAAGTTAGCTATAAATTTGGAATTATGTTTAATTAAACAAGTTTACTATATTTGTTTACAGTCACCAGGGTTTCTAATATTATATAATATAGTAGAAAATAAAATAGAAATAAAATAGAAAGTAAGTTAGCTATAAATTTGGAATTATGTTTAATTAAACAGGTTTACTATATTTGCTAACAGTCACCAGTGTTTCTAAATTTGTCTTTTTTATTCGTTAATATCAATAAAAATTTGTCTTTGAAAATTCATTTTTAATGTATCTTAAATCTTTGTCAAAAACTGTCACAGTTTTAGAAAGAAAACATTCATGTTATTATATTACAAAAATTGCTCATAAAATTATGTTTGCAGATAAAAATTCACGAGAAACTTTCATTTTTTTAAAAATTTTATAACCTGTATTATATACAATGAAGAAATGACTTTTAAATTTCGCGGTTTATATTTATCAGTTTATTTTTTAAATAACTATTTTTTATCCTGTGCCCGTCTTCGGCATTCCAACTATTCGATGCAGATGCCCTTGTAGATAGTAATGTCCAGCTATCATTCAGAAACAAGCGACACCAACAACTCGTAGTACGGAGCCAGAGATTTTCTTGTTCCCATCAAATAGAGATTTCTATTGCTGGTCCATAGCCGCATCAGGTTTTAAATAACTGAAAAATTGCCTGCGATGTTTTTATGTATCATTAAATCTAGTATTTCTGTACAATACAGTATAAAAACACAATTGCAGTGTACGAATCTAAATAAAAAGAGCCAAATTTTGATGTTGTCCAAAAAAGAGGACAAAAAAGAAAACTTCGAATTTTCATCCTGTGTAGATAAATGGGGATACAGTGATGACTGGTGGTTTGTCGTAACAGTGAAATACCATCTTTTCTAGCAATGGCGAAAGTCCCCTTATTCCCTTCGTCAAGAAATGTCCATGGCTTACTAATAGAATAGGGAAACAATTTTTGTTTTACCTAGAACTCATACCTACAAATATTATTAGAATGGAACACATTTTCTGAAGGCATTTGGATAATGTTTGCTATCTGCTTAGCCGAGATATCACCAGTGTCCTTTTTAAAGCTAACGAAATGGGATGGAACCCATTGGAAAGTAACTGATATTAATCCAGAAAGTTCTTGGGTTGTAGATTCTGTGATTAAACTAAATTCTCACTAAACCAAACAATAAAACGATCCCTTAATATTTTAAAACTCTTCATTATTATTTGGTTTTGTTTGAGTAATCTGATTATTATTCTCTTATTTTCAATCATAAATTACTCCCAAATTATGCATTACTTCTTATTTATATGCACTCATAATAATTTTGGAAGAAGTTTACTAATATAAAATACTTTTTGCTAAATTTCCTTTATAATTTCATATGGTGTTTGACTGAAATTTTTAAAAATATTGACTGCATAAATTTAGCACTTATATATTATACTATAAATTGTGATTCAATATTTCATCTGCAATTGTATTTTTTCAAATATTGACTTATATATAAAATTCATAACAATATTTTATTAGAATAATTTTAATAGTATAATGATTTGTTAAAGCAATCATTTGGTTAATCATGTCCAGATTTAAATGTAACACACCATATTGTCTTAAAACAAGTGTTTTTTCTGACCTTTCTCAGTATTGTACAAAACACATTTCTGCTTACAATTTATTTTAAAGGATAGCAAATTCTGAGTGGGTATTCAATAAATACCTCTAAATAAAATTAAATATAATGAAGTTTATATTTTAAGAAATGGCCTGTCCTCAAATATTAGAAATATAAAGAGATAATTTTAAAAATTTAAATAGTTTATTTCTGTTTCGGGATTTTATTCACCAAGAAATGAGAGAACTTTCATAATACATAATTAGAAATGTTATAATTTAATATTTTGTCTATTTATTTTCAAATCAGTAGAGAAAAAATAGAGCATGCCTTACCCTTTGATGTTTTTTTTTTTCATGTAAAGTTATGGTCTACAATTTGTTATAATCAAGAAATTTGGGAAGATAAATGAATTAAATAATTACATAAAAAAGAATAACAAAAGAACCAAATCAAACATTTGCAAAAATATTACAACCTTTCCATAAGAAGTACGTGAATCAGGTAGTGATAAGGAGCCTTGTAAGTGATGCAGAAATTTTAGAGTATATTTTGAACGAGGAGAAAAGGTAGGAGATTAAAGTTAGGACTTATAGGATAAATTGTATGTCAGTGATGTAGGAACGATATTATAATTCCATATGAAGTCAAAATGACTGAATATAATTCACAATAAAGGTCTCCATGAAGTGATAAATTGTTAAATATGATTTATTAAATATTTTAACTTCATTCATCGGCTAATGTTTATCTTACTTCTTAATTTGATAAACATATGAAAAAGAATCATTAGAGTGATGTGTATTGGTCCTAATTATTCTTCTGAGCGGTACTGTTAAGTTTTAAGCGTTATTTCCTAAACTATTTTGTTAATTATTAAAAATATCACAAATTTTTATTTGTTTGAAAACGTATTTTTTCATGATTTTAATATTGCAACCTCAAAATTATTATGAATTTATTTTGGAATTATAAATAATGTGTTAGAAATTTCTATTACTTCACGTTCTAGAAATGTTTGTATTTTCAGCAATGTCAGTGTCTTCATTTCGAATAAAATTTTATGTGTTGCAATTTTGCTTTGTAATAAAGTTACAATCGTTTCCGATCTCAAAACCTATTCATGTCGGGTTATCCAAAGACCAGGAATTGCGTAACATTTCCATTCAAGGATTAACTTACCAAAATATTTTTATTTGTTTTCAATTTTCTTAGATATCATTATTTTGAGCAACAAAACATCATTTTTAAGGCAAACTTCCTTAGCTTTAGAAATGATATGCAATTTTAATATAAGAAGAGTAATACATTTCATCTGGTCTTGTATTTTAAATTTATGGAAGTTAAATTAAAAAGAAGTTTTTCATTGCTGTGAAGAAAATTAAATATGAATAACGACCCATTCTCAAACATAACAACAGCTACTCCATATTATTTTATATATCAATCTACATAATGTGTTAAACTTCAATAATATTACCTAATCATACGAAAGTCAAACGTTCTTATACTTATAAAACCATTCCATGAAGAAATATTTCCATATTTACTCCATTTAAACTCCTTATTGATCATTCGAATTTCATTTTTTGCATTAATTATTGCGGAGATTCATAGTGCTTGAAACTAGTTAGCGTAATGTAAAATTAGTAATAGATTCCTTTTACTCACATGTTATATTCAATTCTGATTTTCTGCGCATCAAGTTATGCATGTCTGAAGAACGTAAAAGAAAAGTTTAATAGTTATTTTAAATATTTCCACACACACAATTTCTATATATGGTGGTAAATATAAACGAGTATAAAAAATAGAACCAATATGCAATGAAAAAGATAGACGATAAAATGTCCCCAGTGGAAAAATACAATTAACTGTTGCAATTTTCGATTAGTTGTCTAATAAATTTTAGAACAACAGGGGATTACTTTTTAGAAGAAAAATCACTAGATAAGAAGTAAAACTAAAATTTATAGATCCAGCAATTTCATTATCTTTAGTACTGTATCACTCGCGAGACATACCTATTACATGACCGTGAGGAAGGTCATTTTCTTTAAAAGTTAGATTTGATTTTTGTTTCTTTCCCACCATTAACTTGTTTGTTAAGTGTTTCAGCCATTAAGCTGATTGTCTTACTGCAGATTTTCTTACATGCTTAGTGTCTATCTACTCTTTTTTTAGTTGTTTCCGCTATCTTACTTTCTTAAAAGGAAAAGCTAAGCACAATTCACCGAAAATTTATACCTACCTGACATCGTAAATCTCGGTTTTGGCATTTCTTACCAAGTTACGGAGTATATATTTTATGCCTGCCACCAACATAATGTGGTAACCTAATGTAAATATGGTTAAGAAAATGTGTAAGCAAAAGAAACCATGCAAATATAGAAGGGATTATGTGTAGGATAATCCGTTTTGATAATAAAATCTTCTTAGAAAAATATAAGTGACAATCTTTAATTCTACTAAAGAATTTGTTTTCATTTTTGCAATTGGAACCATATTTTAATTAATTGCTTAAAATCATATCTTCTCGTATGATCAAGAGAAAAGTTTTCAGAATATAATAAAAATAGATATTTTCCAATAATATCATCCAATAGGTAACATTTTTATTTTAATTTATATCAAATTTCTCTTTATCAAAATGTTAAGTTTTCAAACTTTAAGAAAATATCTTTTTAATTTAATGTTCTACGTCTGTTGATATGCATTTTCAATTGTTTGTCAATAAGTACATTAAGTCAGCAGTATAAAATATTTTGCATTTTTCCAAACAATATTAGAAGTGTTTCTTTGATAGATATAAATTTTTGTTAAAAGGCGAATATTTATTTAAACACAATTTATTTTAAAAATGATTTAAGTAAAATACTTAAATGATTTAAATAATAGGCTTCAAATGATTTAAATAATATCCTTTGATATGTCAAATTTGTTCATGGAAAGATGTATGTATTCACATATTCATTTTACGGTATGATTCACAACTACAGTGTGTAGTAATTTAAATTATATGTGTTACATTGTATATAATTGATTTATTTCAGTTTGCTTTATTGGTAAGTCATTAAAAATCTTATATGTGTACAAGCATGTAAAAGGAGAAAAATATGTACTGCCATAAAACTTTTAAATATAAAAATTATCGCTTAGTTATTAATCATTTAATTTATGATTTTCTTGCGAAACCGTAAAGACAAATGTTCATGTAAATAAATATTAATGTTTTACATTTCAATTAAAGTATATTTATTAATATTTTTTATTAAAAATTGGAATACCATAAGTAAGTCTTCCTGAAAGTATACGTGATTAATAAATCCATAAATGATACTAAATACACACACACACATAATTCAATTAAATACATCATGATGAAAGAGGAAGTAAAACATTGTTCAACTTTACTTAAGAATATTGAATCTACTTATATATAATTTTCATTAAAATAATTGATGCAGCCAGAAAATATGTGAAATGATTAATTTACTGTAATTAATAATCTAATTTTGAGATATATATGTGAGGAATTAATATCATAATTTCGACATTTCTACGCCTATTACAGAACTTACATTTAGAGAATATCATCACTTACGACAACCCAAACATGTTCATTAAGATCATTTATCCAAACCATGTGCTCCCAAACAGTTATTCATCTTTCATTTGAATCTGAAGAGTGACAAGGATGAATCATGATTATTACACTTTACAGATGAGATGTTATGAAATTTTGCAGAACTAAAAATTTACTAGAGATGAAAATAATATTTGATAAACTTGCTTGTTAATAAGCAGCTTAGGAACCTTATTCATTCGACTTGATTGTGTATTGCTTTCACAGTACAAATCATTAATAATTTTAAATGTGCATATTGAAACAAGTAAGGTTATGTCACAAGTAACTATTGTAGTTAAGGACCTGTTACCAGAAAAAAATATTAAAGCTCAGAAAATATAATTTTTAACAAATAAATATTAGGTTTACCTGAAAAAGTTTCTGATTCGTGTTCAAATAATTTTCATAAAATATACCTTTATTTAATAAGGACAAAGTTTTTCATCATTTTTGTCACTGAATATACACCGAAGATCCCTCGTGTTCACTAATAGCGACTGAGGCACGTTAAAACTGGGCGTGACCGCAATGCCCTTGAAGTGAAATGATACCTCTGAGGGTGGCAGACTAAGTATTGGGAGTCTTTTGCTTGGTCCTTGCTTCAAATTCATAAAGACTGCACCCGGCTGCTTCTATATAACAGGTAGAACCCAACTCAGGGCTAGGTAAAGTGGAAAAGTGGCAACATCAACATACTGACAGCAACAAAAGCGGGTAGAATATACTGAGTGTGTACAGTGAAGGTACCGTTTCTGATGGAGCATGCAGTGGCGGTTTGAAAATTTCTATAAACCTTATTATGACGTCACGCGCTGGTCCAGCTAACTTGGATCGACGACGATATTTCGTCACGATCATGTCATATCAAAATATTTTTAGCAACATCAGAGAATGCGAAAAAATTTGATTCTTTTTAAATCAAGTTTTTGTAATGTTTAGTAAAACATTTCGGATCATATCGGAAAATTAAGATTAATGCGGAAATGATCGAGATGAGTGAACCAAAAGAGTTAATTAAAAATATTTTGAATGTTCAAGTCATCATATGAATATTTCTTCTGGCATGGTACAAAATTGCACTCATCTTGCATTGAGTGATTACTGGAACTTAAAAGTTTATTATCTGTGAAAATATGGCAAGTGAAAATATAACAGGTTTATTTTTTTGCCTCCATGAATAAGGATTTTCAAATTTCTGAAACACTATCAAATAATTGTAATTTGATAGTGTTTCAGATCTATCATCTGAAGCTACCCCATTATCATGATAGCTTCGTTCAATTATGTTCATTCAAGAATTAAAAATTCATTAATTTGCTTCATTTTATAGACAAAGAGAAATTTCTGATAAACGTAATTTTAATCACCGCATACTGGTTATTATTAAACGGTTAAAATGTCCTGGTGAAAAATTATGCTTTCCATTATCTTAAACTAGTAGATAACACAATCAAGTGTAATGGCTCATCAGCTTACATTAAATTAATAAAAAATATGCAAAATATAATTAAATTATTGGATAACATAAAACAATATTCGGAGCAGTTGGTCTAAACTTCCTGATGTTTATATTAAACAGTCTATTTCTTAACGGTTAACATGGATTCACTAATGGTGACCTCGTTACCATTTTATTTATTAAAAATGGTTAAACATGGATACTGATAATATCATGTGATAAAAATATTTTCAAACATTACAATGATATACAGTCAGTATATATTAATATGCAAATTTTCAAGCCAATGTGGCTAGTCAATAATATTTATAAAAGTCTCAATTATAATCTAGTCTTTATCTCTTCTCAATCTCAAAGTTGATGGACGTATGTACTAGGTAACATAGAATCCTACTTTGTAAAATCAACAGATAGAGGATGGATGGTTTGACTGCTTTGTGACGAATGCATTTGTATGTTTTTGAAAGGTATGAAACTCTATACTTTACAGAAACTTGTGTTACTTTACAGAATTTTTACACTTACTTAAAAAGAAACATCCGCAACAGAACTACTATATATCGTCTATTTTATAATATTAGTGTGGTGCTGTCAATAGGAAGTAGCAAAGATAGTTTTAAGGAGATAGATGTATTTTTAATATATACATGATATTGTGTAGCAAGAAAATCTGAATTGAGACAGTATTAGCAAAATTCCGCAGCCCATTATATTAGCTCCAGAATATAACTATAAATAGGTATTTTGACGTTTTCTTTTATGTGAATACAGTCTGTTTCAAAAAATTACTGGCAACCAGATATAAAGGAATTTAAATGAAGAAACTTTATATTGTTATTGTTGTTTATTGTTTTTAACTCCAGATGGTGCAGCTAGGATAAACCATCTCCATAAAACCAAAAATCATTAGAAAGTCTAAAAATAAAATAGGCTTCTCCAAAACCTCGTTTACAATAAAATTTAGACATTCAAGAATTTGTCCCAGGGAAGCCTGATCAGCCTGGCACCAGTGACACTCCAGAAAGACTTTCTGGCCCTGTTGAAAAGAAAGGGACCTGATGTGGCCACTCAAAAAACGTGAAAGATCAGACTGCTGTATCCTAGGGATACTGCTCTGATGCCACCAAAGATGTTTTTCCCAAAGTACCAAGGGTGAGCAGGTAGATCTTTTCAAACTGCAAACTTTGGATTATGTATTATATATAAGAAGTAATCTGTTAAAATGTCCCGTTTTTTCATCATGTAGCATTACATTATTTTGAATATTGTTAAGACAATAGTTTATACTTTGAATATATAGTATTTATACAAATAAGTACTCAATAAGACATCAAATCCTTAATCTTTCTTTAACACAAATGCTAAACTATTTTAGACATTGGAACTGGTGACAACTGTTGCAACTTATTTTTTTGTGATTATGAAAAATTCTGTAATGAATATTGTTTAGGATTTTATAGGGCATAAAACCTGGTTAAGATTATATCGATTATGAAATGTCATTAATACATTCGTTAAAAACGGATAACACGGACTTAATGAAAATGATATTTTGTCCAAAAATTACTGTAAACATACTTTAAAATTGATTGAGTGGGGGAATTTTCTATTACATATGACATTCACAAATCGGAGACTCCGAGACAGAGTATGGATTGCATTATTCAGACATTACTCTTATGATGGGATGAATGGTGCGATTTTCTTCATAGTAAGTGAGATCTAAGCTTAGCCCAGATTAAGCATTTCCAGATGGTTGTTTTATACCATAAATATGTCTTCATGAGTTTGTAAATATTATTCAAAAGTTCTTAATGTGATTTAGTATTCGCATACCTCCTAAAGGTGAGATCCAAATGAATGTGAATTTTCTAGGAAACTATTGAAGCTCTGAAAATTCCCTTCTTCGAATTGCAGTCCTTTATATATGTGTCTATAGTTTCGTTCAATGTCTTTATTTTAATCAGTGCGTCTTCTGTGTGGTGATTACTTTAAACATTGAAAAATATTTTATTTTTATTTTTTTGGCACATTTCGTAGACTATATAAGTACAAATTCGTAAGTATGATGTATGAAGCTGATTATTAAAATTTATTTCAGAGCAACTTATCACGTAAAAAATTTAATTTCTCCCTCTAAAATGCTTCATTGTCTGTGTAGTGCTTTAATATTTCTATCTGTCTTTTTAATGCTACACAACCCGTGATTCACAGAAGCCATTAGAATAAATAACGAATGCGTGTTCAGTTGCAAGAAACAAATGTTTTCTTGAATAAATAAATTCTTGCAACACTGTATAAAATTTACCATTACTTCACTTAATTCATTCAAAATTCCGCATAAAATTTAAGTTTTTTTTTTAATATTTCTCGGGTATTATATACATTATATAGCAAATGTTAACAAGATTTTAAAGTTTTTGAATAAGGCACATGTTGTAAACACGTGAATAATTAGTATAATTTAAGCTCTAATTTTAAATTAAACTTTTTCTAAATCGATCTTGTTTTAACATTTGCTCGAATCTCATAGGATACATTTTAATAACGTGCAAGAAATGAATTAATCTTAAAAGTAATATGGATATATTTGGTTATTTAAAGTAATTCGGCTTAACGTTAAATTAAAAGCATAAAATATTTCATCCTCATTATATTACATTTTACAACACTTATTCGCCTAATTTTTTGGGCACTTATATAGCGACAATTTTCCATAAATTTTATTATTTGAGTTTCTTACAAAGGAATAAAATATCTGTAAAAATTAATGATTTTTCATAGTTTGTGAACTTCCTATATTCTTAATTTAAAATAAATATCAGGTTTGCAAATATTTTTAATCTATAAATTCTAATTATCATGTAAAAATCAATATCATAATTCAAAAGCTAAAAATTTTCAATATATGAAACATCAAAATGGTTATATTTTAATATATCGAAAATGAAATAATGCAATATATAGAAATGTAAAAATGCTCACCAAAATTTATAAAAATTACCACATTAAAATTTTAATAAACAATATTAATTTTTAAAAATTTCAATAAAATTTAAGAGTAATTATTAATTGTTTATCAAATGACATGCAATTTAAATTACGAACTTTATTTATTAGAACACGAAAATATCATGGCTTATCTATGTAAATTAAATATAAATTAATATAAATTTAACTGATTTACGTAAATGAATAATTTATCACTATACTTGTTTCAGTCATATACCTAAAATAAATATGTTAGAATTCAATTTCATAACAGAGATTTGTAATTAGGAATTACAATTTATTTTATTTTCAAAATCCCTTTAAAATGTAAATCATGTTTGAAATAGATAACAATATAGTGAAATAAATATGTCTCATTGAAAAGTGAGTATTTAATGCATACACTATTTGTACGCACACAAATAAACCACACACAAACACACAAATAATTATCAGGTTATTTTAATACATAATCATATCCGCTTAACCTGTTGACAACTGAATGCAGTAAATATAGTGTAATAAAAGTGAATCCAAATATAACAATCATATTTCGTAACATTTTTTACTTTTTAAATTATTAACTATAATTTAATTAATAAAAATAATTTTTAGTTAAAAACTAAGCTCGTAGGGTTTATCATCAAATAGTCAGCTCATAAATTGTTTAGTGTGCTGACAGATGGTGCAGTGGTTAGCGTTCCTATCTATGAAGCAATAGTTCCCGGGTTTGAATCCTGGTTCAGAAATGGATGTTCCTTTCTCTATGTGTGTGTTTTTTCTCTTCATGCTTTCAATTTCGGGGCAAAGATGACATAACCACTCTTTTCCCCACTATAAATATTATCATCTTCGTTACTTGTAGCGTTGAATCTGACTAAATTCTAAAGACCACCCGCGAATTAGAAAAAAATATTGCAGTTTTCAAAACGTATCATTTGAACAAGACATTAACTGCGCTTCCAAAAGTAAACTCTGAAATGTATCTTTTACATTAAATTGAATCTGAACTTTTTTTCCAAAGTACAGTCTAAAATTTATTGAATAATAAAAATCTGGAAACATAAAAACTTGAGTGTCAAGAAAGAAAAAAAGATTTTTTATATGAATCATAATTTTTAAAAAATATGTTGGAAAGAGTGATTATGACTTAAATAAAACCCTATATTGTATTCAACAAATTTCATTGGTTATATTTCTCCATTATATTAACGGTCAAAAATGTCAGATATGTCAGAAAAAATTATCTGACATATATTAGAATAAAGTTATATATTAGAAGCTATCGTAGGCACATTTTGACAACATTAATACATCCCTTAAATATTGTAAAGTATATTGTGCAACATATATATAGTTAAAGTTTTTTTCAATATAAATTAATTGAATCTAAAATAACCTGTAAGAATATGTTTAAAACCATACTTAACACTATGAAGATTAATGTGCTTGGAAAGCATTTGAAACGACACAATATTTATAGTACTAAACAGAATTTCAGATTGTTAAAAATCGAAGCACATTTCTTAAAAACCACTGTAATAACATTCAGGAAACTGGATGTCCGTATATAAGTATATATATATATATATATATATATATATATATATATATATATATATATATATATATATATATATATATATATATATATATATATATATATATATATATATATATATATATATATATATATATATATATATATATATAAGATTAGAAGTCTCTCTGAAGTATTTCGTTTATTTAATAAGCAGCTAGAGGGAGAAATTTCAGTCCGTGATTTCACTGTAAAGTGTTCATATTAAACCTATCTAAAACCGAAATTTCATCTGCTATCAAACTTTGAGTTGATAGAGAACAAGATATATATTGAAATTTGCTCTTTTTTACGACAGACTTCCATGAATTTTGTTCGCACAGCATTGATTCAAAGCACATGTCGAGTAAGGTTTAATATTTGCGGACGGAAAAATGTTTCAGATTTCAGAACTTATAGGTTTGCGAAAAGAGAATTTTGATTCCACAGAGTCATGTCATTTTATAGCTTATATTTAAGAATGTCTATTTTTCTCGTGGGATATATTTAGACTTTAGGGAGGGTGCATGCAATAACTTTACCGATGTTTTGATATTCAATAAGGATACTACTTTCTGTGATTTATTCTAGACTGAAACCAATAAAACCGAATGGACACTCATTGAACAAATTTTAAAATCTAGAGGAAAAACTTATTTGCAATTTATTTCTATGCAATAACATTTTGATCTGAAATTATATATACATATATGTGTGTATTTGAATGTTGATTCTGTCTATACTTTCATAATAGTTATTCAATATTTCTTATCTAGTAGTATTAATGATAGGTTTCAAATTGAAAATTGGTAATTTATAACTTCGTCCCTTTCAAATTTGAAATGAATTTATGCAAGAATAATGATCCATTTGGAGAAATATAAAATTTATAATGACAAATATATGTCACCGAAGTACATTTTTGACACTCAAAATTATTTTTTGGTTTATTGAAACAATATATTTTGCTTAACAGTACGTTAACTGAATATGTTGCTTAAATTTTGTGGAACAAATTAGCTAGATTAATAAATTCTGCATATTTTATTATATTTCTATTATATCTAAGCTCAACCACTTGAAAAAGATTAAATTAACTCTTAGTGGTATTGTAATCAAGTCATTTCAATTGTAACGAGTTAGGTACGATCGAACATATATTTCATGCCAAACATCACGTGGACTTTTAAAGAATGTAATAAATATTTTTTATTTGTATGAAAAGTATATTTACTTAACTGCTGATTCTTCTAATATTGCTTTGTTGTTCATTTTGATACCAATATAATAATTACTGTATATAATAAAATTATGTGAATGAATTCGTTATTATTAAACACGCGTATTTCGCAAATTTAAGTAAATGTCTTTTAATCAATTCATTTTACTAAGCTGTCTGTATTAAATATTGTTCAAAATACATTTTGATTAATTATTTACAACTGGTGTTGGGTATTAGAGACATACGGAAAATGTTGCGGTTTTAAAGAGAGTTTTGAATCATACAATATAGAGCCAAATTCTTGTTTATATTTTTATCAAAATGGAGAAAAACAATACCCTCCTCACACATAACTACTAACAAAAGAAAAATTCTATTTTCAGTACGTTTATGATTATATTATTTTTTAAATTTTTTCATTAATTAATTTATTTTGCTCAGTTAAATTAATGTAAATTGATAATAAAAGATACTTTTGTAGATAGTATCTTTTTCATTCAACAAATAATGTAACATTACAATATATGTATATTGCTACTTTTTTCCTCACAATTTTAATTAATCATAATAAAATTGTAAAATTGTATACAAAATTATTCGATACAATAATTTTGTATACAATTTTAACAATAATTTTATACAAAACAATAAAATTGTATACAAAATTATTCGAGAAAAAACTTTCAGCATTAGTTTTTCGTGCTGATAGTTAAATGAATAATACATCAAAACGCATAAAATCATTTGAAAATAGAATCGATTATTTAATGATTAAATAATGATAGGGGTACTCAGAGTAGATTGTAATTTAAATTCAATATATATATATATATATATATATATATATATATATATATATATATATATATATATATATATATATATATATATATATATATATATATATATATATATATATATATATATATATATATATATATATAATATATATATATATATATATATATATATATATATATATATATATATATATATATATATATATATATATATATATGTATATATATATATATATATATATATATATATATATATATATAATATATTATATATATATATATATATATATATATATATATATATATATATATATATATATATATATATATATATATATATTTATATATATATATATATATATATATATATATATATATATATATATATATATATATATATATATATATATATATATATATATATATATATATATATATATATATATCAGACTTCAAAATCTGCATTTGTGTTATTTGATATAGTCGAATTAAATTAGAAATTGCAATACTATTAAATGAAAATTATTCATAAAATTCAAAAATGCTACCATTAACATAATTTATTGAAATTTTGATACAATGTTTAAAGCATTTTCTGTAAACAACTAAATGAAATCCGGGGTTAATTACGAAAATTTAGATCACATGTCGAAATGTCTGGCCATTTTCCAACAAACACTTTTCTCAAGAGAACATGTACGGAGGCAATGACAGTTAATTAGTCCTTCTTAATGTCAAGTGGGACTGTTTTTGTTATGTTCAGTTGGAGATAAATGATCTTATGTCTTCTTTCAAATTTCTCTCCGTACTTAAAGGATCTATTTTATTGTAAACTTAAAATGCAGAATTTTCAAATAGTTCATGCTTCTCAAAGAAAAACATTTCTGAGATTTAAAATAGTTATCAGATAAAAAGCTTCATATAAATACGAATAAGTCGTCTATGCTCTCAATATTTTTCTAAGGATCGCTTAAAAAATGAAATTTTTTAAATGGTTGTGCAGTTGAGTAGAAAGTGCATGTATATTTTAGCTTATTTTATAGCAGAAAATGTTTCTGGACACTGATGAAATGCATCAAAGGAATTGATTTTATCATTGTAATAATTTTATTCAGTTAATGAGAAAAATCATTTATTGTATTGTAACTTATAAAAACGATGTATAATATACTTTCCATCATTTTCATTCATTATAATTTATTGCTACTCAAATTAGAACTCGAATGTTTAAGTATGTGCATGAGAGAAGTAAAAAATATTTCACTCAAGTTTCTTCAAATTTAAATTTACGCAAATGGAAAAGTTGTTTTAATGACACAATGAATAATGGAAATTGAAATTTAAGAACTATTGTGATTAATGAACAATTATATCTTCAAAATTCAAAATATTTAAAGAAAAATTACGACTAAGCAGCTCCACATGTCAATTTAAACATTTCTCAGTGCACAAAATAAAATTAAATGAATCTTAATAGAAGATAGTTTTGAGTAAACATACGAAAGATGACCAAAACAATACATTTATGTTTAGTTAAATAAGGAAAATTTATTCTATTGACATATATTTCTAATTTTTATTTGTAAAGCCAATTTAATTCAGAACAAAGTACTTTATTGAGTTTTAATCGTTCTTTTAATAAAGATTTTCATTAATAGTTTTGATTCTTTGGAATTAATTTAATGGTATTATCTTTGGCCTAATAGTACGTATTGACCGTTTTAGAATAATTAGTAGTAATAAAAGAGCCTATTATGTTTTCTTTGGGTAAAGAATGGTGACTGCAAAGAAGATTTAGCAGGTTGGAGCAGTGATACAGCTATTGAACAAAATTAGGATGAAAATATTCGTAACACAATTAATTTCAATTGATTTAAATCCTTTGTTAAGAATTTTGAGAAATGTTCTCTTAAATTACAAGTGGTGTTTGATGTCACAGCGCTTTAAATTTACAACTATAAAACATAATAATCTAGAAAATAGTACTAAAAAAGTTCAGTATCTATAATATGAGAGGTACTTATAACCATGTTAGCCATATATAAAGTTGTATAAGTAATACAAGAAAAACAAATTCTTTTATTTTTAAATTCAAACTCTATCAAACATGAGCTCATGTCTTTAAAGTTTGAACACATAAATATTATTAAAAGTATTATATTCTTAAAAACTTGCATTTAAATAATATGCGAATAATTTCAAAATAAAATCTTCCGTTGATGCACACAAGCACATGAGTGCATATGCACATAAATATATATTATATAGATGCATTTATGCATATATATTGATACATGATGACTTTAGAAAATTGGTAAGATACATAAATTTAAAAAATTATATATTGTTATGATGTTAACCACTTTATTCACCTTCTTTCGTAACATAATTATAAAACTTTTCAATGAAGAACGTGTATGCCTAACCTAAGAACTACTCTGAATTTCAAGAAAAATTTGCATTAAATTTATTTATTTTAGATGTTATTAATTTGAAAATTTTTGTCACTTATGATTCCAAGTGCGAACAATGTAATTATGGTTTTGGAAAGCTTATAAATTGAAAATTTCAGTATTTAAAATACTAGTGCTTTTAAAATTTGTTAACAATTATTTAATAAAATAAAATCGCATTTTATTAACTAGAACTCCTAATAAGAAATAAGCCTACTTTCAAATAATAGGTAAATATATTTAATTATGTAAACATATTAAGTATTACTTGGCTTGTATATGAAAAGGAGTTTCAAATATTCTGAGCATTTTAAATACTTCTTTAGAATAAGTTTAAATTTGAAAGCAAAATAAAGGTCAATTTTAAATTTAAAAATGTTACGGCGCGAATCATTTCATATAAAATTATTTCTGTAAATTTTAAATAAGGATGTAATTATAAATATTTTTGAAAACTACAAATTTTAGAAAATTAAAAGAAATGTATTTTTTACAATAATGAAATTAAAATTAAATTTATTAGTAATTTTTTTGAAGAATTGAATTAATATCTTTCTGCTGTTCAATTTAAGTATAATAAAATTTCCTAGAAAACTTTTTAGATTTTTTTTATTTAAGAACTATTATTTTCTATTAATTGTAATATACTATTAAATAGGAACGTAAATATGTTTTTTAAAATATTTGAAATTGTCGCACTGAAAAATAATGTTTTTTAGAGATTTATATTTCCACGAATGAAATTAATATTTGATGAAACATTTAAATTTTAGACTTGCGAATAGTTAATTAGTCATTTTTTAAATTTCGCCATTTGGCAATATATAATTAATAGAAAATATAAATATATAGTAATATTATATTGCATATGTTTTCAATATTTAACATTTAGAATGCACAAGACTATTTACCTTCGATACTACATAGACTCAGAAATAAATATCTGTAAGATAAAACTAATTTTAGAAGTGAATCTATTTCTTAAGACCAAAAGTTTCCATCTAGATAGAAAGATAAATAAAGGAGACGGCATAACATGTAGAAATCTAATTTAGATATTCTCTTCATGGAGAAAAATCAAGGAAAGTAAATAAGGGAGTGCCCACAAAATCTTACAATTATAATCTTCTGTTACTTTCCCGAATTTTTATGTTTACCTTAAGAGGAATTTAAGAAAAATAAATGGTATATCTTTAGTTTAAATTATTCATATAAATCATTGTACTTGTTCAAAATTTTCAAGATTTTATATTAAATCGTTTAAAGAAATTCACATAAAAGGTGAATGAATAAAATTAGAATGAATTATTAATTTGATCTCTTATGTTCTTCCAATTTAATGTAACTTTGTTTAGATACATTTTTTATCGAAATTCTTTAGTGAATGCATTTAAATACTGAACATTAAATCGAACATGTTTCTTTTTGTATCTCTCATGTGAGAATCGTAAGTAAAACGCATTTCATTATTTTTATTGATTTAAGCAATATTTATTCACTATAATATTTCAATGCATTTTTTAAAATTTGGAATCGGTTGTTGCAAAAAATACATACAATCGAGAGACAAACAGCTATACTTAAATTCCTGAAAAATGTGTTTTCTTATTTCATTTCAGTATTTCTCAAATACTTCTCAGTTATTTTTACTTCATTTTATGAGCTACCTGAATGAATATAAATTGTTTGTATTTATTTTTGTTTCAGTGGGAATATAAATGAAAAAAAATCTTTAATTAAAATAGTAAATCCTGTTAGACATGTCTTATTCATGGAAATAAACATCCTCTCTCTACGTAATTTAAATGATTTCTCTTCGTAAAAATTAATTTGATGAATGAAATCAAAATGTTTTGGCTTATATTTAAATTTTAACATAATATAGCACGATTTATTCCCCTTAAATTGACATTGAAAAGTAGACCAAAGTATGTAGTTTAGGGAAACATTTTCAAAAATTTATTAGATTTGTCTTTGAATTCTGTTTCGAAACTTTAATCACAATTGATTAATTTAATAACTATTTTTATTACTGATATATAATTAGTAGCACCATTATCCCCCTCATTATTACGAGAACATATAACAAAATTATTTTCTTAATTACATGTATTTCTCTTGGTTTTAAAAAAATACCCAAGGAACATTTTTATATTTTGAACTTTTGCATAAACTATGCAATCATAATTTTTTTGGTGTCTCTAAATCAATTTATTGTCTGACTTTTTCCATACAAACTTTATACTGTAAAAGGAATATAAACACTGTAAAAGGAATATAAAGTAAAATATATAAAATAAGTTATAGTAATTTCTATTTAATTTTTTATTAATTTCGATAGATACATTATTAAGCAAGAACAAAGTAACCAACACATCAGTTAATTTGTTTTTAATATTAAAAATTTCACACTAAATCTATTAAGCAAGTGAACGCAAAATTATTTTGAAATTTTGAAATAAAAATGATATTAGCAATAAAAATTGCGAGGATTTCTAACGATGTCAACAATAATTTATTAAATTATATTTGTTAACAATAATTCATTAAATATATAAATAATATTTAAGATAAGGTTTTATAAAATTTTACAATCACAATTTAAAACTACATATAGAAAAAGTTTAATTTTATAAACTTTCAAATTAAAATATTAAATTGCTGAAAATGAATTCTAAAATGAAAAGTAATTACTAGTATTAATTCCTTAACGTGCTCACGGGAACATTTTTTCCTAATATATTTAAATATAATCACACAATAAGCAAAACTAACTTAATTAGATACTATAGATATTATTTTCCTTATAAGTATATGATGAATACTGGGAGATTCGTTTTGTATGTTAAATAACTATATTACAAGTTGCAGGAAAATCTATCAATTTTTAGTTACAAAAAATATTCTACAAGAAAACAATTTTTCCCGATAAATCAATAAATGACTTATGCAAGTTAACAAGAAATTCCAATAGTTTAATATTTTGCAATATTCAAAACAACCAAAATATAGTATATATTAATGCAATCATTTTTTTAAAAAAATTATTAAAATTCTGTAAAACATACATTAACTAATACAACTTTGAATGTGACTCAAACTATTATTTATGATATAAATTTTTTATAGTAGCGAAATTTTGAAAACGAAATGTAATTAAACAGTAAAGTTAAAATAAAAAAAATATTTCGGTAAATGCATCATTTTTAAAGTAAAAAAAAACCCTTATTAATGTCGCACTTTTATATATTCAGTAAATATCTAATGTTTCATACGAATAATTAAATCTTTAATTTTGAGGAATAGTGAATTTTAATATATTGTATTGTTATTGGAAAAATATTCAAATGTGTTTGACAAAACAAATGAACCATTAGTATTAACATAATATAATCATACATATGCTAATATGAACCCATATTTTGCAAGAAAATATTTATGTAAACGTATTTTCTTTTCAATTCATATTTTTATTTTATATGTGCTTAAACTAAAAGTAATATTTTTTAAAATATTTCATTAATTAATTAAAAGTCATGAGAATTTTTTTTCATTTCAAAAAGGAAATAAAATAGATCCTTTTTTGATCATGCTACGAAACGTTTTATGCCTCTCCTTAGTTATTTACATAGAAATTTAAAAGAAAAATATTATGAAATAAATTACTAAAATAAATAGAAAATTATCTTATATATTTATTTACGTTTATTTAAGTGAAAATAATGCATTGTATTATCTTTAATGGTAATTTAGGAGAAACTTCATGCTTTTATTGCTGTTCGTAGGCAAAAGTTTGTTCTCGCAAATTCAACATTAGTAACATTGATTAATGTATTTTTTAAATGTCATTTGCTTATAATTTTCACAAGGATATAAGATTGAGAGATATATATGTCTTTAAGTTTTTGTTAACATTCTTTGCATAAAAGTAAAGTTTTTTTTAATAAAAAATGCCTCGATACTAATTTAAAAGTACTTACAAATGTATCTTTTAGGCAATTATTACAAATAATTTTTATTTCTGATATCTCTTTTAAACAAATAAGAAAAACAAAAAAATTATCAAAATCTTTTGCTTTAACGAAGCCTGATAGTGAATAAATCTCAAAACTATTATTACGTAATCAACAGAATTATCACAAAGATAAAAAAACACAAAAATGTAAATTGCTTGCGCAAGATAGATTCAAAAGCAAGGAGATGACTAAATTCTAAAAGCAAGGATATATAAATTCTACTGTTTAATTCCATTTTAACTAACTAGAAAATTTCGTTATATAACATAAATTCATCAGTGTTAATCATTTTTAGAAAAATATTTGAAAATATTTTGAATTTATCGTGTTTATCCTTTTGAAATGGAAAATATTACTTTTCCATTAAAAGCGTATGTTTATGCTTAAGCAGAATCTTAATATCCACACACATTTTGAAAAACCGAAAAAATATTTGTTATATTTACCGATAGTTTATCAACTGCTCTAACAGCAATTATTTCATAAATCAAATAAAGTGTCTGATCAATGAATTTCATTACATTTATTTATTAGTTCTTGAATTACATAAATAAAATACTCATGGAATCAATATAAATGACTTATTTATATGTAATTCATGTAAACTATTCAAAAATATTTTAGTTTTAATAACTAAAAGTATTATTTTCAAGCTTATAATTTTAGTTTTTATGCCATTTAGATACTAATATTTGAGAAATTAAATAAAAAATAAAGAATTTGTTATCATAGTGTCATACATACATACATACATATATATATATATATATATATATATATATATATATATATATATATATATATATATATATATATATATATATATATATATATATATATATATATATATACAAGCTGACCCAGCCACGCGTTGCAGTGGCTGAGTTTTTATAATACATTGAATCAATTTTTTACTAATTCTTGGGTACAATCAAATTAATATTTTCTAAAAAAATTTAAAATAGGTTCATTCATATGAGATTAAAAATAAAACGTTTCGCAAAAATTTAAAAGTAATAGGTAAAGTATCGAAATTTTGAAATTAAGCATAAATCAACATATACTTTCTGAATTTACATTTTATTCATCTTATATTAAATTATAGTTAGTAATCAGTGACTTACTTATAAAATATACTATATAAATTAAAAACATCTAAAAATAAATTGTTATAAATGAGGTAGATAACTTTGACATCGAACTATTATTTTTTCAATTTTTAATTATTAAAACTAAAAAGTTTTTCCGCGGTATTATACTGAAATAAAAAAAATTAAAAGAATTTATCATTTGAATAAATAAATTAGATCAAAATGTTCTACTGAATAAATTAATAATTATCAAATTATAAAATAAAAATAAAAAAAATAAAAGGCTGTCAAGAAATACTTACATGTTTTGGAGGTGGTATGAAAATTAGTAGAGAAAAACAGCAATAAATAAAATTTTATTTTACTATTTATAATATTAAAAATATTCAAACTGAACACGCACAATAATAACACAATACAAAGTATAATTATGAAAGTGATTCACAAAAAATTGTTATAGTATAATTATACATCATGAAAATATATGTATCATGAAAATATATGAAAATATATGTACATCATGAAAATATAATAATAAAAATATATGTAAATTCTATATTTAACCACGCGATTGCGCGCGCACGTTAATTTTCTCGAAGATGTATAATCTAGAAAAATAAACACGTCGCCATATGCCGAATACCTGTGCAACTTAGATGCTAAACCGCCATCTATTAGGAACTTACAGAACTAAACAATAAATAAACATTAATGTCGTATAATGAATATTGAGAATAATAATTAAGAGATAAAAACTATTCTATTTTTTAAGTTGGACTATATTATAAATGGTTACAAAATTTTATCAAAATCCGTTCAGTAGTTTCGGAGTTTATCGGGAACATACATCGTGACACGAAATTTTTATACATATAGATATATGTATATATATATATATATATATATATATATATATATATATATATATATATATATATATATATATATATATATATATATATATATATATATATATATATATATATATATATATATATAATATATATATATAATATATATATATGCTATATATATATGCTATATATATATATATATATATATATATAGCAACACAGGAAAAGCTGCACGTTTTCCGCCTATTTTTCATTAGTCAATAAATATCAAAAAAGTTGTCAGATAAATTGTTTTTTTAGAAAACAGTGAATAAAAGTATGGAATTTTGTGTAATTAAAATTACCTACATGCTATTCGAGTTACTCAATACAATATTGTAATAAATTTCAGGATACAGATAAGGAAACTAATGTATTTTTTATCGTTAAATGAGTTAAATATCATTGTGAAAGTTTTTACCAAGTATTATTTTCAAATGAACTGATTAATTTTTATACTGCGTGAATATTCATATTTTTCTATATTTTATCAAAAGACATGTTGAATATACATCAGATCATTAATATCTGTGAATTCAGAGTCGTGACTGCTTCCTCAACGAATTTTGTCATCCTATATAAAATTCATGGTGACAGTCAGCTAGGCAGCTTAGAATAACGCCCTTTTTGACAAAAACATATATAAAACATTAAAAATTAGCTCAGATTAATATGAAATAAAGTTATTGTACTTATTGGTTACTCAAATCTTCCATAATATTTCCATAAAACTAAAGCCAATGGATGATAAAGGGGTAAAATTGGGCAATTATTGTTATCATATAATTTATATACGCTGAGAGTTTCTACTTTTTATAGTAATTTTATGTATATATTATTAAATTTGTCTTTCTATGTAATATTACAAAACTGATATATATTCTTACACTATCCAAAAATGCATTTTTTCAAAATGTGTCACTCTTCCTTTACAACGATTCATTTCTCTAATCTTAAAAATAATTCAGCTGTTTTAATAAAATACAGATCGAGAGAACGTAAAAAATATATTTCATCGCTGTAAATAAGTATAATAGGCATTTTATTTGAAACATTTATGACTTTCTCATAAATAACACCACAATATTTCTCAAAATAAATCCTATGGAGAAGAAAAATGATTCTGTATTATCATTACATGAACAAAATAAATACATACAAAATTATGCTAATTATTTGCATCATTATGTTTAATATAATAGACTTAAACTTGAACAACATATTCATTTAATAAATGAAACATAGTTATTAAGGCATACGTACAACCTTATCAGAGCAATATTTTTCAGAATGCGGGATAAGCCAACTTACGTTATCTAAAACCATCTTTACTGCTTCGATCATATTTTATTTCTCAAATGCATTTGATAGATCATGAAAAGTTCGTGATTATAAAATTCATTGTAATCTTTTAAGGTTACAAAAAGTAATGAAAAATTACTTAGTGCCCACACAGTTAATTAAATTAATTTAAAATATTGGATGATATGTTGATGACATGAAAATATTTTTATGAGATTGATTAAATGAAGTATTTAAGTACAAAGAATTGAATTATTTATTTATTAGAATAAAAATACATTTATTCTCCTTTTAATCTTATAAGCAGCATATGTAATAATTATTCATAATTATAATACTTTCCTTAAATGTATAATCCGATATTGTTTTGTATATCATTCAGACGTCTGAATGATTACTAAATAAAAAAAAACTAATTTTATCAGAAATTGCAGTTTTAAATGTATTATTTCAGTTTAATTTTACAGCACTTATTTTAAATATCTATAGTAAAAACATAAGAATATATTATACATAAATTAGAATGCTTAAGCATGCGGTAATAAACTGTTCAAAATGTTTAATTTATTTTTAATATATTTGTTGCTGGTGATAAGAAAATGTTTTAAATGTATTCTTGTTCAAAAGTGAAAAATGAATCAATAGTAAATCTGTAGAAATGCTTTAACATCCATAATACAACAATTTAAATATACTTCAAACACAGAGCAAAACATTTCTGTAATCATACTGAACTATATTGTGACATGAGGATTTAAAAATCTAAATTTTCCTTCTAAGATTGATTGAGGTAAATTTTATTTATTTCAGGACGATAACAGAATAACTGTGAATTCTCAACATGAGATAATTTATTTTTATTTATAATATTATTAAATTCTAGCATCTTCTAATTCGTTTCTTAGGTACAGAGATAAGAATGCTTACTCGCTATGTATTCATTCAACTTAGAAAAATTATATTTTGAAAGAATAAAATTCTAAATTCTGTAAGAATATCAAATTCCAAAGGATTTCATGTTAAAACATTTAATAATTGTTACATAAAGCAAATCAAAATGTGAATACTAATCTAATTTTAAATAGTACCCAGGCATATGTATATCTATTTAAAATTTTCATTATTAAAACCTGCAAGTAATACTATACATATAATTTATCTTACAAATACTATCACGAATATTTTAAAAGAAAAAACCCTCTTAAATGGCATATTTGTTTCTTGTGAATTTGTTTATATATCATAGTTAGCCTAGAAACTCTATTACATTTTAATAGATTTATTTAAAAATGTTGCATAAATACCAAATAAAACATGACTGAATTTTGCTCTTGATGTCTTCAGCAAAATTAAAAATTTAGTGACGAGATTATGAAATTTTTAATGTTACAAGAGATATCAAGACATTATGTTTCTTTTATACATAATTTTGCTCACATGTGTTTTTAACCTTGGTATATTTTAGTTGATTAGAATCATTTTAGGAAAGGCAAAATCATTTTTGAAGTAAAAACATCACTTATGTGCGTTGACATATTTAATTTATATTTATAATCTAAAAAGTAATTTAAATATATTTCATAAGTTTATAAAAATAAATTGGTTTAGTGTTAAGATAAAACTATTTTACATTTCGTAATATTACATAGCACACCCCACATTTAAGAATTTATTTTATAATATTTATCTCTTCAAAAGAAAATATTACGTAAAATACAGTTAGTTTTAAGAATTTGCTTTGTATGATTTCCATTATAAAGAATATTTATTTCTAATAATATATTCAAAGTGTAATGATTAAGAAATTGCGTGAAATTATAAATTTAACATCTAAATCCAGTATAAATTTTGGTCTTCCTATCAAATATAAATATTCAAGTAATTAGAGACATATGAATATTTTTCATTAGATGTAAATCTCAGAGCTCTAAGTTTTAATATAATGAATGAGGCTGAAATGAATTATAATTTCTCAATTCAAAAATCAGAAATAAATAAAATAATAAAATAACATATATAATTTGTTACATATCTATTTTTTTTCTTTGTAAAATATTTTATCTCTTTTTTTATGATTTCTCCATATATAATAATAAAAGATAACTCTAATGGTAAACTTAGATTTGCTTTTAGCTTAGCTAATTTCGGAGTCTCATGCATAATTTATGAATGGAAAATGTATAAATAATGCCTTCACGATGTCATCACGCAAGTAGGAGACTACAAGCTATTGTATTTAAGAAAAATAGAACTCATATGTTAATATTAGCTGAAAATTTAAAAAAAAAATGAAAAATCCAAAGACTGACAAAAACTGAACTTTACTCCTAATTAAACAGTGTGGTAAATAATTACCCATCGGAATCAGGTTTCGGTGGTTGTACTGAAGTGGCGGTTGGTGGTGCGTGTCTAATGCTCCTAATTATAATACCGAAATACAAGAATAAATTTGCTTCTTATCTGAGCAAACACCTTCAACTGCGTACTTTGCATGAAAATAGCTTGGTAGAAGAAAACTACTCCTGTAGTCAAAAAGATGAATATAATTTAAGGCGAGTTTCATTAAGATGAATATCAAATGAAAATTCTCCTACACACTTTTACAATAAAGTATTTGTTACTGAAGTCACAAAAGAATAATGAAAAGACTCTAATTATTTTTATCCATGCTTAAATAATTTATTTTTAACGTTATAGAAAAAGAGAGCATGAAAAGTTATAAGCTAAACTGTTTTTATGCACAAGAATATTTTTAACCTATGCATTTATTCCATTAGCATTCCTGCAAATTCATTTCGAATCTGAATAAGAATATTAGAGAACATTTATTGTTAAAATAATATCATGTTTTCCTATATACTTTCAAACTAACTTAAAGATTCATTGATTGAAATAATAAAATAACTACGCAGAATTATTAAATTATTATGGGTATGAAATTCATTAGAAGAATACACAAAACTACATGAAAAACATTCAACAAAAATAGACTTCTAAAATTTAATTATATTTTTCCATACTACAATTTCTATATTTTGAATTTACCAGATCATTGATTTTATGCAAATTACTCATTAGGATTTTTTAATTATAAAATATGATTAAAGATAATGCCGTTTATATTATACTGTTACTACGAAATATAATTAAAGGGTTTTAGGTAAAAAAAAATCAACTTTTATCATCCTTAATTGTTTTCTACAATTAACAGACAACTAACAATTTTTCTTAATTTTCTGAAGCTTAGAAAAATATTAACTACAAAATT
Source organism: Latrodectus hesperus (assembly GCA_037975125.1). Classification (NCBI taxonomy): domain Eukaryota; kingdom Metazoa; phylum Arthropoda; class Arachnida; order Araneae; family Theridiidae; genus Latrodectus; species Latrodectus hesperus. The sequence goes on from CM075862.1 coordinate 6,456,938, forward strand.
TTATTTGCTTGTGCAACATGCAATGATGCTGAATAATTCTAAGTTAACAGATGCGGTTCATCACAGTATAATACTCATTACTTTTAAGATTCTTCAGTAGAAATGCTAAAATAATTACGGAAAATAATTAAATTGCTCTATCTGTATGAAACACATTATAAAAAGAAGGCACAAAACTACATGAAAAACATATGGCTAAAATCGACATTTAAAGCTTAATTATATTTTTCTATAGTGCAATGTCGTATACATTGAATTTACCAAATCATTGATTTTATGTTATTTATTTATTAGGTTTTTTAATTAAGAAATATCATTAAAGATAATACTGTTTATTTTATACTGTTATTACGAAACAGTGTTAAATTAAAGGGATTTTAGATAAAAAAAATTTAACTTATATGATCCTTAATTATTTTTTATAATTAAATATTTTTCATAATTTTTGAAAGCTTAGAAAAAAATATTCACATCAATATATTAATAAATATTCGTTAATTGCTTGTGGGAAATGTGATGACGCTGAATAACTCTAAATCAACAAATGTGGTTTATTACAGCGTAGTACTCATTACTTTTAATTCCTTCAAATTATTTTAGCTTAGTAAAGCTATATAAAAATGCGATTTAATACCAATACGATACCTACACATACAAAAATACTAATATCCAAAATCCAAAAACATCATTATTAAGTTAGTAATAAATCAATAATGATAAATTTTCAATTAGATTTTTCACTAGTTTTGTATTTTATACAGTTTGATATAGTTTACAGTACTATTAACTATTTTGGAAAATTTTACCATCAACGTATGTTTAAAATGTCACAATATATAAAGATCTATATTTAACATACTTTAATTAATATTTTATTTCATTAAATGATTTAAAACTGTTTTTAATGTTCTAATATTTTCATAAATGCTTAGAAGATTACAAAGTAATTGAAATTTTTGATTGAGTTATTACTCGATATTTTGCTTATCAGCTTAAGAAAATATATTTAAATAAAAGTAGCTTTTTTTCTTCTTTTATAAAAAAAGCTTAACCAAATGAGTACACAAAAATATACAAATAAATAATAATGTAATGTTTCAAAAAGTTTCCTCGTTTTAAAAAGAAATTAATTAGAAATACCTCGTTTTAATTATTTCCCGTTGCTTTAATAAACATAATTATTGTAACATTGAAATCATTTATATTTAAAATTGTAACCAAATTAAAATAGTTACTCAAAAGTATTTTTAAGCTTATTGTGTTGTAAAATTGTTTTTAAGTGTACAATATACAAAAAAATTATAAAAAGCTTTAATCTTCTTTTTCAATATTTAACAGTTTTTTTTCTTTTCATTGGGCAGACTACAATGTTTTTTATTTTTATAAGATATTATATGTAATTCATATGGAGAATGATTAACTCAATAATAGGTGAAAAAATTAAATATACAATTTACGATATTTGTGAGAGAAAATTGTAGAACCAATTATGTATCATTCTTTCGGCATATTCTAGTTATCTATTTCTCAAGTTAAAATTTCAATTTAATATTTTTACAGCGATTGAATTTCTTAAAATTATTGTTTTCTTGCCATTACATCATTACATTATAGGTTTATATAATAAAATATTATCAACTTACGTTAGAATGGTGAGAATTCCTTGTAATTTATATAAACAAGAGGTAATTTTAAACAAAAGATAAGAATTTACCATAAGAAGATACACTACCCGACTTAGAAAAGGCAACACCAAGAAGGATTTATCAGAATGTGACAAATTTCGGTGAATACAGAGAGACAGCAACGAACAACGAACAATAACAACAACATCACGAAATGATTTCCATAATACAGAGCGAGAACAGGGTCAGATCGGTTGGTTGTAGGACCACCGTGGATGGCGATACACCAAGCAAGACGTCTAGTGCACAGTTAGTGAGAGTACGGTTGACATTTCCACTCCCTAACAACCATTTGGCAAATTACTTCTTCTGATGGTGTCAGTGGCAGGGTCTGCAAATGGCGTCCAATCATATTCAAAACGTGGTCTATTGGTGAGAGATCTCGTGAGCACGGAAGCAGCTGTACAATTTGCAAAGCATAATGGCTGATGTGAGCAATGTGTATTGGGGTGTTATCCTGCTGATAAAAGTCATTGGGCTCCTCCTAAAAGTAGGAGAGTCTAACCGGCCACAGCACATCATCCCTAATACGTTGGGCTGTTATTGTACCATGAATACGAACTAGAGGTGATCTGGAATCATGTACAATGGCAATCTAAATCATGATGCCGCGTTGTCACGCCGTGGGGCTCTCCACAATTGCAGCAGGATTGAACCTGTCTCCAAGTCGACGCCATGCTCTTACTTGGCGACTATCACTGAAGACACAGATGCGTGAATCTCGTGAGAAAATGAGCCTGGTTACTCCATCGTCCACATCGCTTCAATCTGGCACCATTCCACACGTCGGAATCTCTGCGGTGGGGTCAATGACAGCTTTCTTAACAGATGCCATGAGCATAGTCCACTAGCAATCAATCAACGGCAAATGATTTTGAACGATGTGGAATCATCCAGGGTGTATGGCACAAGCTGCAGGATTTCGGTAGACGTGCTTTTTGGGGCAGCCACCACCACCCTTCGGACATGTCTATCCACGTGTGCTTACGCCTCTCTGGCTGCACCAGCACTCTGCAAACTTTCCACAATTCCTTGTTTCAGCCCTCTTCGCCACCGCCGGTGAACTATGGCCGCTTCCAGGTGTCTGTCAACTGCGATTTGTTGTATGGACCAATCTGCCCTTCTCTGTTCAGTGACTATGCCCGTCGTTAACTGATATGTTTACAAGAACTAACTCCGTCGATGACGACCTCACATTCTCTGCAATTACAGGCGTCTTTTGCAAAAAAAAAGCAATCAATCAACGGCAAATGGTTTTGAACAGGTTGAAACATCCAGGTTGTTTGGCACAAGTTGCAGGATTACAGTAGACGTGCTTTGTGTGTGAAAAAAAACTTTCAACGATTATTTTCCAAGCAGTAGTAACAAATCAAATATTGACGACTGTGCCGGTTCCTCACCTACGTGCGCTGGAGAGCTGGGCATTTCACTAACTAAACTAAAATTTCCATAGTTTCCTGGTGTTGTATTTTTAATGTCGGGCAGAGTATATATAATAATCAGCCTAACAAATATAACTCTCTGGCTCTTCTTCGTAACAAATGTGTATATGATAATTGAAATCTCTTTCTTGCATATAAAATGGGATGTTTGCTGTTGGATTATCCAATTTAATCAATTATGAAAAGAATCAAAAATAAACCATCTATAATATCGTAGCTGTAGTTTTAGTCATAATTTTTTGGTTTAGCCACAAGTTATTGTTTCGAATATATACCTTATCGTTTTCTCATTGACTATTTTGTTATTATTTAATTTAAAAATGTAGTATTATTGGAGTATTATATCAAAATGTCTGTTACCTCCTAATCATGCAACCGTTTTATGAATTAAAGACTTACAAGCATTCAAGTTATTAGAAAATTGCTTTCAACAACGAGAAACTTTAATAATGCTTCATCTAATAACCGAAATTGTGTGTTTAATTAACAAAATTATTATGACTATGATTTGATAATTTTTAACACTAAGCAGTATTCGAATTTTCTGTAAAGGTCTTTTATTTCTATGCCATCTATTTGTGCTAATAGTCTTTATATACAGTATAATTTCCGTTAACACAGATAACATTATGTTATTTTTTAGTGTAGACATGTGTTCCATTTGCAACTAAAGCATCAATTGTGCTATATGATGAAGGAACCATTTATGTATGCAAAGTTTCACAGTTGCAATTTAACTGTTCTTGGTTCGTATGTAAGTATTATTTTTTAAACAGTGAGTATTTAGAAATATTCGAAATGTAAAGTGAATTCAAGATAATATATTTCATATAAATAGCCCCAACTATTTCACAGAAAATTAACATGACGAAGATCGGAAAAATGTTATTATAAAATTATATCGGGATTGAGAAAAATTATTATTGAAAATGCTTCAATCACACAATTTACATAATGTTGATTAAGGTAAGATGGTTCATAAAAATGCTTTACTTTTAAAGAATGGATGTTCGTAACTTAAACCGAATAGTTTGTTTCTCTTTATTTTTACGGATAACTTTGCATTTTATAATTTATTTACCGAAATGTTATAAATCTTTGACGTATAAAAATTTTTTATTAAGTTTATTTTATGACAGTTTTGTATAATTTTTCATTTGTGTAGCAAAATTATAAAAAAGTAGTTATTTTGTATCTACTGTTTTTGGTATAACGTTTTTGTAAATTTACTTGTATTACTGTCATATCATCTTAATAAGAAATATAAATTTTAAAATAAAATGTTAGTGTCGAAATTAATTAGAAGTCGTTATGAGATTAACGGCTACAATAAGTTAATTTATCACCTGTTTGCAACTTACGCAACTTTTGATTGATAATTTTGATAATGAAAGTAAAAAAAAATAATAAATACGAATAACATTCAACTACCTATAAAATAACAATAAAACATTTTTGACACATGTAAAAAGTTTTTTTTAAATAAGAATTGAAACAATAATCCTAGATAAAATATGCTGGTTATTGCAGGTTACAAAACACTTTAAATGCAATAAATAAAGAATCTTGTAAAAAATTTGGGCGAATAACATGAATTATCCCTATAAATGTTGAAAACTATTTATTTTATAAAGTAATTTTTTTTAATTTATCTTCCATAAATAGGTATGTATGCATTGACTATAACATTTTATTTTCATTGCCAAGAAACATGTTTTGGTATTTAAGTAGTTCAACTGATAATATATCTAGCAAAACAGATGAAAATATTACTTTGACTTCTTAATTAAAACTTGGTCGAATGAAACATACTTATAAAATAATAATTTATATACTTGAATATGTTACTGATTATATTACAGATTTAATAATTTTACAAAATATTCTTTCAGAGAGAAAAAATAATAATATCAATTATTTCTTTCAAGCCATCAGCTTCCGTTGCCATGAATTTAAAATAAGTTTTGATTAATATTTATTTAATTGTTTATTTTTTATAAAATTTATATAGATTCCTTTATAACATATAAAGAATTTTCTATTAAAATTTAAAATTAATGAAGTTTAATATTAAAGTATTTTAAGAAAATGAATATAAAAACTAGAAATTATATGCTTTTGCATTTATAAGACATATAATTCCGCTAACATTTGTTATTTTATAAAATTCTAACAAACATCCTCTGTTTGGAAAATCTAAAGTTTACTTCATATTATAATTTATTTCTTAATGTTATTAAATAATATTCTAATTAAGAAAACTTATTTGGAATGTCTTAATTTTGTGTTCTATAAGTTATGTTTTAAAAAATTTATATATAATAATAAAATTTATATATAACAATATATAATAATATTTTATTGCAATTTGACACTCTCAGAACAAATGTTCTACCTCTTACTATTCAAAACAATTTTTCCTTTTGCTCAACAATCAAATGTAACATAAAAATACTGCATGAAAGCCCTTAGCTAGTTTTCGAAAAGTATGGTTCTTAAAAGTACCATTAATAACCATAACTACTTTCAATATTTTTAGATAAGAATAACAAAATTATTTTCGAATGCGTTTTAAGAGACTTGGGCATTAGAACTCTTAAAACTTTCTTGAACATTTACAGAGCTTATCAGCAAGGCACTCAAGATGAGGGATTTGTCTTTTTTCACTCTTTTCAAACTTTTTCTCTAAAGAAGGTGCTACCAAACTGTTTTTTTTTGAAATAGTGCTTTCAAACTACTTTTCTGACACCAAAATGCAAGAGTTCTAAATTTCTTCAACCGATTTTCTTTTAACCGGGTGAATTCTCTGCAACGATCGGAGCTAAAAATTTAAGCAGACTTGCTCTAGTTGAAAACTATCGATTGCAGCTCCGTCATTTATCATTCTGTCTTTCAGTACAGAATATTTGGTCGATGAGAAAACTTGAATTCATCTATTTTCACTGAATAATAGTATTTACTCGCAATTTTGTGCCAAAGAAGTTTACACGATTAAATATTTATCTTAATTTTTGATTTAAATTCCACACTAATGAAACTTCCAATTAACCTATGAATCCGGAAACCTTTTTAGTTAGAAAGTTGAATCACATTAGGACTTATACATATATAGCAATATATAATTCAAAATTGCAATAGATTATTCATTATCAATTGATAATTCAATTTCAATATATTGTTTTCTTAAATCATTTATAATGTTTTCTTTATTTATAGAATTTATAAATAAATATAAAAAATTTAGAGCATTAATAAATTGTTAATTTTATTTGAAAAACATGATGAAAACTTTTTAATCTACTTAATGATAATGAAAAATTTGAAGAAAATAATGACTGTTTCAGAATTGAAATATATGAAATGTATTTTGTAAATAACAAACATTTATTTAAATTAAGTTTTATTTTAAAATATTATTATTATTGTAAATTCTGTGAAAAATTATTATAAATTGAATTTTGATGATAAATTTCTATGAAATTGCATAAATTATATATATTTTTAGAAAAATATTTATTTTTTGAAATAATAAAACAGCAAAGATTTTAACACTTGCTTCCTTATTTGAAAGCCAATTTAGGTAGTCAGAAATTTAAATTAATTGCTTGGCATATAATTTTTGGATTTAACTTATAATTAGAATATACTATTTCAAATATGCTAAAAAATGTTTGATGATTTATACTTTGAACATCACAATATTGTAATATCATATTTCACGTAAATTAATTTATTAACATTAGCTTAATACTGTATATAACATAAAAATATGGGAATGGTATATTATTTTTCAAATACAATTCTCTTTATTTTTAACCTATTTATAATGTTATTAGTTATGTATAACATAATATATATCTAATTATGTATAGCAAAATTTTCTTAATTTATAAGCTATTTAAACAACTTATTGATATAATTAAACTATTCGACGATATATTTTTATTTGTACTGAATAAATAATTTCATAATTAAGATTTTAAATTATATTTCTTGAACAACTTTAAAATTCTAAAAATATTGGATACCTAATACTATACAATTTAAATGTTCTTTTATTACATAAACACAGAATGAATATACTTGACTATATCATTAGCACTAAGGTGATTAATGATAATCTCTAACTGATTAAGTACTGATTAAATTATATGCATACTAATCAGGATATGAAATTTCAGTTTTATAGACGTATCTTATTTTATGAATATCATATGACTTGAATTTTTTATTATAAATCAATATAACAAATGTTCATAAAATACCTATAAATATAGACTGCTTATGAATATATAAATTAAATTAATGTCGAAATATTTTTCCGAATTTTATATAAATGTAGATGGCAAAATTAAATGTAAAATTATACATTTATATTATATTAAAAATACAAATTTAAAATTTAAACATAAAGATTTTAAAAATTATTTATAATTAATTTAGTATTGCAACTCAAATATTATTAAAGTATCTATTATAGTTTGGGAACTCGCAATAAAATAGCAATTACTTAAGTTTTAACAGGAATAAATTTGAAATTATATTTCTAGAAAAAAATAAGAAAACTGGTTATAGTTATTATTGTTTATCCTCTATATGATTAGAAGGAATTTCTTAGATGTTTATTTGACATATTTCCAGGAGCATATTCAGTTTTCCGCTAAAGAAGATGACTTTATAAATGTTTAAATATTTATTATTTTAACTCTTAATGTTACTGTTTTAACAATTTCTTAACAACAATTCAAGAGAGAAATATTATAATTAATTATTATATAGCATCAATGGGATCAAGAGTTATTTATCGGTGCAAAAATTTTTTTCATGAAAAGACCTCCGTAAAATTTAATTATGCTAAATTTCATTAACACAAATAAATTTAATATCATTCTTGTCTTGAGGTATTCATTTTAAATGTTATGAAACAATAAAAAATATGTGTAAACAGGCTATGGTGGTTTTCTGAAATGATTTTAACTTATAAAATGGAGATTGACTTAATATAAATAATATATTTGAATGATGTTTAATACTTTCACGTATACATGTTAAAAATTTTATTTTATTTATTTATAACTAATACATATTATAAAACTGTCATTATTCTCATTAATATCATTAACATAACTTTCAGTATATTTCTAAATTAAAAATATTTTGATAATAATATAAAAATATGATTAAATATTTATAATTTAAATTTTTAAATATTTTAGTCTAATTATATAAAATAAAATCGCGCACAAGTATTCATGAATTTAATAACATAAAATTAATTATTTATAATCAAAATATGAGTAGTTGGAATAATTAATTTTGAAATCACAAATTTTATTATACATAAATAAACTAATATAATATTTACATAAACTTTTAATTATATTTGATTTTTGTAGTTTTTTATTATTCTTTTTTATATTTCAAAGATGTATTTTTCAAATTTCAAAAAAATATTTCTATTTATTTTAGACTAAAATATTTTTTTACGATAACGTCATTTATGGAGCAGCATTGAGAAACAATTAACGAATTGGTTTTATTTCAACTCACCGGGTGATGCATTGACTGAGGACAACTGTAAAAATTCTGAGGTATGCAGTAGGACTGCAAATATGAAAGATCGAATTACCACTTTCCATTTTGAAGAAGCTGATATGCTTTGGACAGTGCATAGCAGCAATAAAATCAACACCATACTGCAGAAGCATCGTACGATATCAGTCTTGAAATAGCATGTCCACCTCCCAGCGTACCACTCGTACTCATCTTCCAGGGGGTACATGCGGAAATGACCGATTTGCGATTGGAATACTCTTTCTCTTAAATAAAAATCCGAAAATGAAATAAATTCAAAACGATGGCCTTTCGATGGCCAGAATTATTCGGTCACGCCATTTAGTGGCCAGTTTTTACAAGTCACTTGAAATCACAAAATTATCTAGAAATCGTTTGAAGCAAAGGTAAGGAGAAGATTTAAAAATTCTTTTGCGAACAACGCGCCTTTGTAATCTGCGATTTCCACACACCAACTGGCGGCAAGAAGGTGCGTTGAATATCCTTGCCTTCGGCCCGACACAAGCAGATTCAAAGTAAACCCTATCCCGAAATCGGTAGGACGAAGCAGCCGGACTTGCCGGAAGGAGGCGCTGTGATCTTGTCCTCCGTTCGATAGGCAGTCGCCTGTGCTTAGTAGGTTGGTTAATAGTTCGAATACAAAGTCCAACTTTCATTCTTTAAAAACTTTTTCTCGAAGTTTAGTGGGATCATAGCGCCTATGGGAAATCAAGGATCGGGAAAAAAATCGTAACACAAATTTTAATAGCTTATTGCACATTTGAGAAATTAGTAATATGTAGAGGGCAATTTTATGATATAATCGGAAAGATTTCGTAAACACTAGAAAAAAGGAATAAAATAAAACGACTTTCTCATACTAAATCCTGTATAATTTTTAATTTTAACTTACCAATATTTTAAAATTAGGTCAAATTCTAAGTTTGATTTGTTATACTTAGTAGACTATTCGTAATAAGAAATTTTCAAAAAAGATTTGCTTTTTATATCATTTGTTGAGTAAACATTTAAGTATAGCACTTTTATGAGTAATAATAATAAGTGTGAACTGTATTAGCAATTGCATTTAAAATAAGTTTGATTAAAATATGTATGCTTAGCTATATATACAAGTAGATAGATAAAGAGATAGGTATAACATAATTTATTTGTTATTGCTTTGCTCAAGCATTTATCTAAAGATTTATTATTATGTGTTATAAATAAGAAAGGTGGCATACCCAATATTAAATGTATTACTAGGAAATTCTTTCATTTGGAAACACATATGATTTATATTAGATGTTTTACGTTAATATTAGCAAGAAGTATAATATACCTTATGTCTGAATATAATAGAGACATAAGAGGGAATAAAGAAGAACATGCTAAAGTAAGTAAAGTAATAAACTTTTTATGCAAAATATATTAATTTTGTATTCATTATATTCAAAGTTTAATGCATTCTAATAAATTTGTATGCACATTTCTTGGAGAAATAGCCTTTTCACATTTTCTGTTAAATTATGTGAGTGACACATTTTTTATGGAAAATTAATATTTATTTTATTTATTATTTATTTTACTTACAATTTACTTCACTTATGTCATTATGAAAATAATTTGAATAAAATGGAAAATGTAATTTTGCAATTGTTCTATAAATTAACATAATAGAGAAAATGGTTACGATTAATTAAACAATATCTCATGAATTGTTATTTTTACATTAAAATTATATTTTTATTAATAATTGGTTAAACTTGTATAATCATTATAATTTTCCAATTGAAGTATTTACTTACATGACGCATATACTATCTTTATAATTCAACATTTCGGATAATTTATCGGAGTGACCAAATGTATAGTATAAAAATGCAACAAAATTCAGCATCAAACACATAATGTATAATAAAATACAATTACGAAAATATTTTTAACTCATGTTGTGATCACATAGCTTAGTTTTAAAATAAAAGGTTATTCATTCACGACTTGAGCTATTTAAATAAAATGAAATCAAAGGGTAAAATAAATGAACTAAAAGTGTACGGATTCAGATATATAATTTCACTAATTTCAACATAATGTTTTATAAATATAAATATCATTATTTATTAATTGAATATTTAGATGATATACAATAAAGAAAAAGCCTTGTAATTAATTTTACTAAATTAAGAAAGATAATAAATATTAAGAATTTATGGAAATTTGAGATTAATTAGTTCACTTTAATATTTACTTATGTAAATATTATATTATGAATTTAGAAATAAATCAATAAGCAGTAATTTTGCACATAGAAACGAAAATTTCAAAAATTTTCTTCTCATAAATAAAACACATTACGCTCAGAGCTTCTTTAAAATTACTTGAGATACACAACAGTACTGTATCACAGACAAGAACATGTCAAGCTTCCCCACGAATCTCATAGATAAACTGGTATTCTTGTCAAGCTCCGCTAAGATGTTATTTGAAGAAAAGCATGAAGCAGTGAAAAGTAAGAAATGAGCACTCGTTTCCATCTTGGCTATTGATCAAATGTAGTTCCTGAGCTTCTCCTTTAGAAATAAAATCTTTATCCTGTCATTGATGCTCTCCCATGTGTACTGGAAAAGATAAGTCTAGGTATATCGTAGTTCCTGGATAACCAGGAATTTTCTAAGCTGAACAGTCGTTGCTCCTTTACGATGCATTATTCATGTCACCAGAATCTCAAAGGAGAGAGGGCTTAATCTTTAATTACAGTGATATATCCACATGAGTGAAGACTCATTGAGAATGCGCAACGCTAGAAAATGAAAGGTAAAGTGTTACTCTGAATGTAATTACTTTTTTAAATTAATCATTATTATTTGTGATTATATCCACTATCTCTAAATAACCAACACTTTTTTTGGGATTTTAGTCAGGTATTATTTAGTAATGTTAAAAATTTGCAGTAGTTTTTATTGACAGAGCTGAGGCATTTATGTATATGTTAATATAAGATATGTATTTTTCAAGCTTATTATATACATATATATATACATACATACATACATATATATATATATATATATATATATATATATATATATATATATATATATATATATATATATATATATATATATATATATATATGTATGTATATATATATATATATATATATATATATATATATATATATATATATATATATATATATATATATATATATATATATATATATATATATATATATATATATATATATATATATATATATATATTATATATATATATATTTAATTTATATATATATTATATATATATATATATATATATATATATATATATATATATATTTAATTTATATATATATATATATATATTTTATATATATATATATATATATATATATATATATATATATATATATATTATATATATATATATATATATATATATATATATATATATATATATATATATATATATATATATATATATATATATATATATATATATATATATATATATATATATATATATATATATATATATATATATAATATAAAACTGAGAAGTATGTGAAACCTTGCTTTCATAATTAACACAATTATCTGATTTTCATTAAGATTGATAAACAAATTATTACTACAACAAAATGCTTAAATATCATGAAAATATAACATAAGCTAATATTTATGCAAAATTATGAAGTTTTGTTTTAATTAATCAAACTTAATGAATAAAGTGTACTGATATAAGTTTATAAATTGAAATTTCAAATTATAAATTAATATTCTGTATTTTGAAAACCAATAACTGATGATATCATCCTACCCTAGAATAAATGCGGTTATAAGACGTGCTTGGAATCATCAAACATGCATGTCGAACATTTTGGAATGTATACTTAGTCCTACTAAGCAAAAATTTATAAATAAAAGACACAAATGATTCTATATATATTTAAATATAAAATTAATGTGATTTTCAATATAATACGGGAATGCACACTTGTTGAATTAACAAATACCTCACGATTAAATAATTTTGAGAGAAATTGCCTATTTGATTTCTCAAATAACTTTGATTAATATGCTTACCCAATATCTCAAATAGTTTAATTAAAGAAAGATTTAGAAAATTTTCAACAAATTATTAATTTCACAAGCACCCATAGGATGTACATCCTTAAGATGACTTATTATTTCGGTTCCTATAAATCCTTATCTCGTTGCTCAGAACACTGTTCTAATACGTGCAAATATTAAGTCCTCCATAAATTCTATACAAATAAGCTGCCTTAACATTTTCTTTTAAACTTCATAAGCTTTTTTTTAAAAAAAATATAGCATTTTGGATATAATGACGTTTTAATAATATGAAAAATTAGCCTAATATTATATTATCTCTTATTGTTTTTCTTCAGTATATTTTTTAAAAGTTCATTTCAAAATGAAACATCCTCCATCAGTCTAAATTTTCTAGATGATTCTGAAATTTCAGTCATTTAAATAAACTATCCTAAATTACATTTGGTAAACCTTTCAGATCCTATATTTCATTTCTTAATAAAATAATTGATCTGAAATTATTTTTCTAAAACGGTTTTACTCTGTAAATTCATTTTTTACTCCGAAAGAATGTTCAAGTGTTAAACAAGTAAGCAAAGTAACATTTTCAGTTAAATTAACAATTTTTACAATGCGAAAGTAAAAAATAAATTTTTTTTAATTATTTACAGTATTTTAAATATATTGTCTATTTTTAGGAATATTTAAAGATTAAATTAAATTTTTATCGAAAAACTAGAGTTCAAATAAAAATCAAAATATTGCATATTACTTAATTTCATGTGCATTAATCACACTAATACAAAATAGATAATTTAGATATTTTTATATATATATTTGGTATTTTATTTTTTATTATTTTTGGCACAAAAAATTTTAAAAATATAAGTGTCTCATAATCGTAAATTTTATGTAAAATACTTCCATTACTTCCCCAGAGCCCCACAGGGGACAATTAAGAACAGCAAGAATGCCACAGCGCTTCAAATAAGAGACTAGGCAGTTATGTCATGTGGTTAGAGGAAAGGTGGCAACTGCATTTCGTCTTGGTAAATCAGGAATAAAAAGAAGGATCTAAATCACTCCAGTGTTTTTTTGAGTTTTACGAATCTATAGGTCTCATGAGGCATTAGATGGAAATAGATGCCTTAGAAATAGTATAATCTTCCAGTACGAGAGGGGTGTGGAAGAATGTTGTAGAAAGCCAACAACTTTCTTTGAAAGGATGTCTGCTTGATCATTGTACCATAAGCCACAGTGGCCTGACAAGCTCTGGATAAACATTTTTCCCTCTCAAAGCAAGAGTTCTCAGGAATTCTCGACATTGTTAATATTCAGGCGTTCGTGGGTGTTCAACAGTACAGTTTGATTGGATGCCTGCCTGAAAGTCAGAAAGGATAACTGCTCTTGAAAACTTGCTATTAATAGCTGATAGTTGTTTCAAAGTTATGCGTATCACTGTAACTTCACTCTCGAAAGAGGTAGCAATATAACCTGCCAAGCATAAAATGAAAAAAGGTCAGTGAAAACACCATCCCCAACACTAAAAGTGGCAATCAAACTGGGACACATCGTTAAAAATGTGCAGCCATTGAGAAGGTAGATATTTGGTTGCAATGATCTCTAAAGCAGGGTATATATATTATAATTATTTATTTCCTTCTTAAAACTTAAATTTTCTAACATAATTTTTCAACAAATTTCAATATATCAAATTAATTTTAATTGAAAACTACTACCTGATTCTTAACTACTTGAATTAAATCCTTCTTGGCAACTAAATATTTATCCCACTTTTAAATTTACTTTAGCAACTTTATCTTTATTCCGTTATTTAAATAGGTTCTGATTTGTTGGTATTGATATTTTGAAATTGTAGTAGATTTGTAAACATTTGTAGTTCGTTCTTCTATGGGTTTGTTTACATTTCTTTGATATTGTTTTAGATTTTAACTTTTGAAATAAATATCTTGATATTTCTTTCTTTTAATTCAAGCATTTATGGAAGAAATTACTCGAAAATCTTTAGACATATGCGTTTCATGCATAACAGAAAAGAGTGTTTAATTTGAATAGCTGACCATCTCCCTCCTGATGAAGACGTGGTCTCTATGCCCTATTCTTTGTATTGTACATTGATTTTTGAGTTTAACTAATAAAGCGTTTACATATAACGTGTCATTTCTGTTTAAATTAGGATATATATGTATGTGTGTGTGGTATTTAAAATAAACGAAACATACAATTATGAAACTTTCTTGTAAATTACATCAATAGTACATAATATCCTTTTCAAATTATGGTTACTGAAATATGCTTAAATTATTTTATTGTTTGTTTTGAGAAAATAAAATTTAAATATAAATATTTCACAATTCTTTTATCAGCAATTGTAATTAGTTTTTATTTTTTATAAGTTTAAAATATTAAGATTTAGAACTAAGCAATTCATTCGAAACAAACTATTACTAAATGCATAATGAAATATAACTTATTTTATTCTAAATTTTTAAGATAGTTTAATTTTATTTAAAAATATGAAAATAATTTTATATCTAAAAATATTTATTTCATATTATAAAAATTATTTTGATGAGTAAAATTTAAGTAAAAATTATTTATTATTTCATCATAAAAATACCTCCGAAACGTTTCATTAGCTTCCTATTCAAGTAAGACTCTTAGACTTGTTTTACTGGGTAATTAACTCTAAATATTTATGACTTATATAGATATTAAATCCTTATATACAATTTTTATCAATATTTTAAATTTAAGGAAAGTTGTATTTCGAATGGTCTCTGGTTGACCAAAGTATAATAAATATGATTAAAATCAAATATTTGACAGCTGTATAAAAATCTTAAAAAATGGACCATGATAGAAATATTTTCAAGCAACTTTGTATTTTTTAATGTTCATAATTTTCTACTGAATGATTCAAGCATCATTGCTGATTCATCATGAATCATAAAAGGACTGCATCCTTCTGTACCCAGCATATCATATAATATATTAGCATGTATTTGATATAAAACTGTCTTGTCTTGAATGTAATCCTTTAAAAGCTAATGGGATTTTAAAATGAATAAAATATCAGAAAAACATAACTTCGAAAATTTTTCTTAATGTAAAAAAAATTATTTACTTTATATTAAGTTAAAGAAATCATGTTTATTTAATTTATATGAATGATATTATATTTTATTAATAAGGAGTAAATCCCGTGAAATGAGTTTATTTTTATATTTGTAAGATTTTCTGAAAGTTTGAAATTTTATCATTGATTATATAATTTCTAACATATATTTCCTTTATAAAATTCATAACTTACGATATTTTCTTTCTGATATATTTGATGCACAGAATCTTTATTTCTAAATGTAGAATTTATTTTTTGAGTAATTAATTTCTTAAGCTTTAATAAGCTAATTTTAATTTTTCCTAATTTGTATATGTGTAAGTACATGACAGTAAAATTTTCTAGGGATACTGCATAAATTATCGAGAATATAATACAAATAAAATTATATGCATTAAATTTTATTTACATAAATCATATGATATTTTCGAAATTTATTTTCTAATCTACTATACATAAATGATATTTTGTTTTTATGTCTTTCTTCTTAAAAATTAAAAAAATATAGCCACACAAATACAAATTTATGTAGATTTAGTATTTTGAAAAAACTTATTAGTAACAACCTAATCTTACATTTGTGTATTTTAACACACATCAGAATAATACTACATTTGGAGCAACTCCTCAGTTAAAAAATGAAATAAAATTGAATTTGTGTTTATAAGTATACTTATATGATTTTTTTAACAAACACAAAATAAATAAGTTTGCAAAAATTGCTCGTACAGATTAAATTTCAAGAATCACTAATACCTAAAAGGATATTGCTTTTAGAATCTAAAAAGTCTTAAAATATGCATGATTGATAATAACACTGAGTTTGTTTGAATAAAAAGTAAATATTGCACAACACATGTTAGAATTTAATTGTCTCTTTAAATTTTTGTCCTTGTTTAATGTGATTATATAACATGATTAAAGAGAAAGTAAAGCAAAAATACTATTTTTTTTAAAATCGTGTCTGTGAAAAAAAAAAAACTTTATTTAAAATTTGTAGTTGCAAGGAGTTTAAAGATACAATGATTTTTAGAATAAAATTTCACCAATATTTTCTAAAATCTAAAATAAAATATACAGAGCAATATAAAGCAATTTGAATTAAATTATATAGAATTTACCTTACTTTGTTGTCATAGTTCAGAGAGGATTATTATAAGCTTTACAACTGACATTCCCTAAACTTAAATATTCATGCCAAAGAATATTTAGTAAATAATTATATGCGTGGTTATCTAATATTATTTTGGGAATATTATATAGAGCATTCTTATATAAGATTTGTCTAAAATTACATAACTATATATTTCCATTCGTCCTTTTTCTTATGACTTTTAATATTTCTGTTAAGATTTTATGAATTTGTAATTGAATAAAAAAACAGGAAGCTATAAAAACGATTCATAAGCTAATTTAACTCCGACAACTTAAAGAGAGATTTTGAAAATGAAATATGCTTTGTTCATTCGTAGTGAAGAGTGTAAAAAACTCATTTCTAAATGTGACTATTTGTAAAAAAATAAATGCCACAAGATGGAAATAATTAAAAAAATACATTCAGAGTTTTATCAGTTTTTCTTGTCTACCACTGAATATACACGTAAAGTGAAGAAAATTAATTACACGTTTGTCGCCTTGACAGTTTTGATTTATATTCCATGAAAAATGATTTCATATTCAGGAGAAAGAATAAATTTTTATTCGTTTTAATAGTATTTTACATAAAAAAATAAGTTGCCACAATGCATCTAAGAAAGAATTTATCTTAGTCATATATTAAGTTGAGAATAATTTCTCAAAAAGTCCAAAAATGATGAAGTTTTTAAATTATTAAAATATCTGTTTATGCATATATGCTGTTTCTATATGATTATGATTCTAAGACTCATTTGACAATTTAATGAATTACATATTTTTTGGGTCATGTGTGACCCAAATATAGAATACAAAAATACCATGAATAAACTTAACAAAATAATTTTGAAAATATGGTTTTTACATGAAATAAAATTAGATTAAACTTTTACCCTCTGAAGAATGAAAATTTCTATGTCTGAATTGGTTATAAAAACAAGACTATTAAATGAAAATATTAAAAACACTTACCTTAGAAAGCAAATATGTAAAGTTATGTTACAAATTAAAATTATACAGCAAGCATTTTTAATAATTTTATTGCAAAGAATTAACTTTGATTTTAGTTTCTTCCTTAAAATTATTTTTAATATTAAAAATGTTGTATCTATATGCTTAATAACTTCATAAAATTTAAGTTTAATGTATGTGAAATTAAAGGTTCTAAAATTTTGAGGCCTTTTTTAACTCCTCAGAGATTTTTGAAGTTTAAATAAGAAACTACTAAAATTTAGGCTTCAACATTTATGGAGCTATTATAGAGGTATCTGTATCAATTGTTTCAATATATTTTGACGGTATATGCATAAATTTGTTTTATTTTTTACATTTTGCGAGTATTTTTTCTACTAATATATCTGTAGGTTTTCTAAAAAAATTCTGGTCAACCACATAAAAAATAATTTAGATTTATCTAATAATAAATACATTATACATGTATATAAAAAAACTATATAAAATTATACGATGATTTTGATAATTAACATATCATATAACGTTAAGCATAGATTAATTTTTGAAAATACCTTTTGGCATATAGCTAGAAAATATGATATATATATATATATATTTAATAAATCTTACATAAGTACAAACAGAAACAGAAGGAAACGTATAATAAAACTATTGAAATAAATTATCCTAAATAAACCTAAATTACTCTTTCTAATGCATTTAGGAAGAATAGAAATATATATTTTTATTTTTGCTTTCATTATATATTTACTTTTATTATGTTATAGTATATATATATATATATATATATATATATATATATATATATATATATATATATATATATATATATATATATGTATATATATATATATATGTATATATATATATATATATATATATATATATATATATATATATATATATATATATATATATATATATATATATATATATATATATATATATATATATATATATATAGTCAGTGCATACAAATATTTTGCTCATTATTAATTTTTGTTATCCTAGCATTCTGACTAACTGACTATTGAACTTGAAAATACAGTTTTGTTTAAACTGATATATTTTCAGGTTATTTTCAAATTCTCATCGAAATTTTTCCAGTTACCTATTTTCGTATTTTGTTTTTTAATAATCATAGTCGAGAAAATTACACAATATTTCATCTTTTCGAGTCAGTACATTCAAGGGAAATAGTGTATTTTCCATTTAAATCTCTAGATTATTATAAAATTGGAAAAAATAAACTTTTGGAATATTCTGATATGAATAAATTTTCTTATTAAGTCTCATAATTTCGCTTCAATGGTATTCATCATGTTTTATTATCAAGATTATAACTTCTTCTGAATGTATAGCTGCTGAACTAATAATATCCATTGTTGGGCAACTAGAAATGGGGAGATATTATATTTATGTAATGAATTCTAAGAATTTCTCATCTAGGAAATACGTAAACATTACGCATTAACTTGGAAAAAGACATATTTTATAATATAACACTTCATGAAAAAATATCACTATAACTTCTTAAAATATATCTCATCAGAAAAACAATTAATTATATTATTTTTTTAAATTAAGCATGTATTTATTTCCATAAAAACATTTTTTGCTCAATCAGAAGTTTTCGCTTATAAGTAGTTCACAGTTTTTCTTGTATTTAAAAAATATGCTTATCTGGCATTGATATTATTATCACTATTAATTACTAATACCACTATTCACAAATTATTTCTGTTTGTAACTCATTATCAAGGATAAAATCCGGAGAATAATCTAACTTTTTTCTTGCCAGTCATTCCTAATTAATAAAAAACATGTTACTTACACATCAGGTGCCTTTTTCTCTGGCTAATTAAAATTATATGTCATCTAACTCTCATATTTATTCACTGGGTAAATGTAAGGAAATATGTTGAATATTAGATGTGTAAAATAGCTACACATTCTATCGGACAACCATATAGAAGAAAGATTATATGTACATACCGTATGAAATATTACGATGTGTACTTATCTGAGAGGATTTTTCTATGAATAGAGAGCCGTTTTCATGCATTGCTAGCGAAGGAATAGGTTACATTTTCAGAAAAGTGTGATTGCATAAAGCTGAAGTGAAACGTGCAACGCTGAATGAAATGTGATTAAACCAGGGCACGACCCTTACTAGGACCAAATTGATACAATTAAGCCATGGAAAATTCTACATGTGGCAATATATACAAATTTACAACAATTGAAAAATTTATTTTAAAATGAAAAAGTCAATTTTGTACAGTAACCAGATCAAATTTTAACCTTTTTCAAAATAAAGTCTCATAATTATTTTTAAAGTCACTTAAAAGTTTGGCTTCTAGTGTTTAATTTACATAACTCATATAAATATGATTATTTTAAATTGAATATAAAGTAAAATTAAAAATATTTATCGGGTATAACTTTTTTTACAAACAGAAAACATCTAATTTTTCGTTATAAGTTAAATAATTTTTTTCCAAATAAATGTAATTTCATTTATATTATAACTATAATTACATTTACATATATCATCTTACAGTACAATAAATTCAAAATTTGTTTTTAGAAAATCAATTAAGCGATTGATCATTTAAAAATATATACCTTACTATCATTATAACTTGTCCTTTTTTTTTGCGGGGCCAAAATTTTACTTCTATACAAAAATGTAGATTTTTCTTTTTTTGACAATCTATAAGGAATTACTTTCATGTTGCTCAATTTTAAATCCAAATTTATGGAACCTATAGACATATTTTTCTTACTTCTTCGTCAACTCGATATTTTCAAGTGAGATTCTACGTTTGCTTTTGCATTTCAGGTGAGTTAAAAGTGACACATTTTTATTAAAATAATGAGCATGAAGGATTCATTTTATAAATCTCAGAGATTTTCAAAGTAGAAATACTTGCAAATATCATCTCAGTTATATTTTGTTATTCAAACGGAAATATTGTCCTATTGATATATTGATAATAAAATATTGTCATTAAAAATATTGTATTTTTTATTTGGAAATTGGTTAGAGAAATTAATTAAAATTATACTGAGAAAATAATCACTGATTTTTAAGTATTTTTTCATTTTGGTATGAATAATTACTTAGTCAATATTTCCCATCCTCCCATTCAGCTTATTTTGTTTCTTGACTAAATAACCAATATTTTTATAATGAATAATTTATTTAAATCTTTGCACAGAATATTTTAAACCTAACACTATTTGCATAAAGTAATTGTAAATTATTAACTTTTTTATATTTTTTTACTGTACAATTATTTTTAAATGTCTCAGACGTGAATTAGCATTTATTCAAATAAAAAAGTCTGTTGATCATTAAAAATTGAAAATCAACAACATTTACACATTTTTATTGTAACAGTTATAAAATGTTGCCAAGAGTAAATAGTCCATTACATTTATGAATGATATTTATGAATGAACTAAATTGAATGAGAAATTTAAAGTGCAATAAACGCTGATATATCTTAGCAATACTGATATATCTTAGCAGCAAATGCTTATTTCAATTTTCCTCCTTATCAGTACCCCATTATACTCTTAGATTTAATTTTGCATGTTTGATTAAACACTAATTTGCCGTTTATTGAAGATAAAGGTGGACTCGCCTTTCCCATGGGCGCTGCACATTCGTAATGCTCTTCAAAACTTTTAAAACTAATACTTTATCTCATTGACTCAGAAATGAACTTGTTCCTGTTCTGTGGAACTTGAATTCAACTACCGGAATAACTGGCGATAGGGACTGTCCAGCATCTTAAATGACCCGGGATAATTACACTTGACTGGCCGCCTGCCGCTGGTCGTTAAACTCCCTTCAGAATACATAACTCTGATTCTGCGACCCCGGAGGATAATCGTGCGTCCATAGTCCGAGGGAAGTGGTTAGTCCCGGATCCCGGAAATCCAATTGGTCATCACGTGCCGTTTCCTAGGAAATGAGTATGGGTCGTCCGTTGGACGAGTCTTTGGGTTACGGTGATATCTTTCTCGCGCAAAACAATTCGGACTCACATTGCTGAGTTCTCAGCAAACTTACGTGTGGAGCTGAGTTACACTCAAGGCTAAGTAATGTTACCCCTGAGTTCTTTTCGTGGGTAATTTTAGGAAGAAGCGAGCTTATTCTATTGGTTTAAATGAACTGAAGTGATTTCTGCTTATAAAAATAAAAGTTATATAACAAAGAAGAAAAATTAAATTATCATTTCTTCAATATGTTAATTAAAAAGTTAAAAGTATATTATTCACAAATGCATGAAACAATGCACTTAGACCTAGTTTTTAACTAAATTATCATTACATCAAATGATAAATAGGTACTTTTCCGTTTCGCCGGTGCAAATATCGCCAAGCGAAAATTAAGTCGCCAATTGGTGACAACACACAGTTTACACATAAATTTTTTTTTTAAATAATGTTGTTTTACATAAAATTTTTTAAATTTATTTATTTAATTGTTGTTATCGTGTTCACGCTATGCGTGGAATGATGGATGCCAGAGACTCAATTTATTTACTTATTATATTAGATTACAATTTATCGGGTGATGCATATTTCAAAATCTTATTTTTTTTTTAATATTTTTTTTTATGTGAATTTGATACGATTATTATTTTTTCAGGTATATTTTTAAAATCCGATTTTTTTCTAGAGAGATTTTATGAAATTATTAAATTTGTATGTATAGCAACATAGCATAAAATTATAAAATGGAAAAAAAGAGTCGAAATAAAGTCGTTGACAGTAAAAGGCCGTCACATGTTTTGAAAACGTAGCAGTAAGAGGTTACCAGCGGAGATATTCCCTCTAGCGTCGATTGTATCATTTTTGGCGACTTTATCGCCTGGGCCGGCGAAACGGAAAAGTACCGATAAATAAAACAAATAAGGTAAAAATTCCTTAAAAAATTCGAATATATTAGTTATTTATTAAAATTTATTATACTCATTTTTGAGAAAAATAGAACTCGGGACCTTAAACATTCCGAAGAACGCAACACTACCACTAGGACACGGTAAGCAGAGAAAGAACATTAACTGCAAATACGTGCCTGTTGTTCAGTGAAAAATGTTAACAAAGCTTAAATTCATAATATTATTAATTTATAGTATACATTTACGGATACACAATATTCAAAACTGATTTTGGAACAAGTTCAGTATCCCCATACACTGATTTCTCGCCAAATCTGGTAACCGTTGTTTACGTTGTAGTGTTGCCGATTTCAGCTTTTGTTTTTATTGCAGTGTTGCCAAATTTAGTTTTTGTTACTATTTTTATTTTTTCGTTGCCGAATTTCGTTTTTATCGTGTTTTAAACAATTTTTACGTTATATATGTGCTTTTTTTTAGTGGCAATAGCTTTTTTAGCTTCGAGAACTTTCGAGAACTTTCTTTGCTATTTGTTCTACGTTTTAATGGGCGCTCCGTGGCTGAGTGGTCTAAAGCATCACTGCTAATCGCTTGAGAGCGTAGGAGTGTGGGTTCGATTCCCACCGTGGCCTTGGGTGTTTTCTTCGTTATTCTTCTGTAGTTGTACATCTGTCATTGTGCTATTTGTTCTATTATCGACGAAGACTTACAAGCGGATCTCAAGAATCAAGCATACAAGTCTGAATATATGTAATGTAATAAATTTAAAAAATACGTTTTAATTGATTGTCATTTTAATTTCGTTGGCTGTTGCTGCTGCAATTAGTGGATTTCCCGCAGTTGTGTTTCGTTGTCGCCAGTGTCCAAACATCGTAAATTTTTTTTACTATTTCTTTTACATTATTTACTTTTATTTGGTTTATTTATAATATATATTTTTTTATTAAATGATATATTTTATTTTATATACTTAAAACCGTTAAATATTCTTTTTTCCTTATTTCGTTTTCTTTATTTATTATCATCTTTTTAATGTTTTTATTATTTATTGTTTTAATTTAAAATGTCTCATGCTCAAAATGTTGTTGAAAAATATCAACAAATTATTTTAGCAAAAATTAAAGATAATAATGATGGATTATTGCTCAGGATTCCAAATTATTAATTAATTTAGGATTCGCAAATATTAATTAATTTTTTAACTGAAACTGGATTTGGAGAAAGTGTTATTATTTTATTTAAATTCTATTGCTTACATGTATTTTTTTATTGTATTCGTGCTTCATTTTTATTTACTAATATTTAAAAAATATTTTATTCATGTTTTTTTTTAGATTTAAAAAATGTATTTATTTGAAAAATAAGTTTTTGCATGCTTTTTTTAAAATTTTAATAAGTGTATATTTAGAAAAATATTTTTGCATGCTTTTTTTTGTAAAATTAGATAATTATTTTTACTGAAATGTGACACTGTGGTGACTAACGAATAAAATATCGAAATAAATATACCAATCGGCATGTCAGCTTAACTTCATATCAAGTAAGTCCATTATTTATATTTATTTCCCTTTTTAAAATTTCTGAAATGCTTATTTTTCGATCGAACTTCGGGGAATTTCCCGTGTTTATAAACGTGCGCCTAGCTTGGCGACAAAAAATTCGCCGCGGTCGCCAAGTGTATGGGGATACTGAACTTGTTCTCTGATTTTGTTTTGCATAAAAATTATTCTATAAAAAAATGAAGTATACAGATCTAATATAACTTCATATCTGTTAGAAATTACATTGATTCCTTTTTAACTTCTAATAAAATCTTCTCTTATTTATACTTCTAATAAGTGATTTCTCTTATCAAAAGTGATTCCTCTTATTTAAATATTTTTTTCAAAATTTTAAATTTTGAAATTTAAAGTAGAATATAATAATTGTATAATTTTCAGGAAAGCGAAGGTTTATAATAATAATTTTAAAAATTTAGGTTTAAACTCATAATAGACATTTAGTAAGCAAATTCCTTATGAAGAGAAAATATGCTAAAATCGCATGCTAAATAACTTCATTCATTAAATTATATCATGATATTTTAAATTAATTTGAAATATTGCAACATTCGGTATTTTTCTATGCAGTAATTGCCAAAATTATCTTTTTATTGTTACAATGTAAACAAAGTGGAATAACATCATAATATCCAGCAATATGACTTTATTATCAATAAAATTTCTGATTTATAGCAGTTCAAAGTAATTTGTGAAAATAAAAAAATGTATTATCCAAAAATTCCTGATTATAGTAATGATGTTTAAAATACCAACTTAATTTAGGAATAGAAAAAAAAACCTGATATAAGTATGTGAAATTGTTACATACATAAATAATATCAATTAAAGATTTATGAACTATAGTTGTTAAAAATATTTTTAATTCCTAGCCCTAAGAAGAAAAATGAAGCTTAAACATTTGTCGAATTTTTAATAGTTAAAATTTCATGTCTTCATATTTATGCAGTATATTGTTTCATAAAATATAATTTATTCCACATAATTAACTAGTAATCAAATTTTTTTAACTATTCAATTTTATCCGCCCCTTTACAAAAATATTGCAAAATATCTATAAAAAAAATCCAATAAATCTCTTATTTCGCCAGTTTATGATAAAGTTCAATGCTGCTCAGGGGGAGAATTTATTGCAATAACTGCGGTCGATAACCTTCATTCAAAAGTTAACATGCTAAGAAAGTAACAAATTTTTCCCAAAGATTCACTTCCATATCTCATTCTATTTTTATACAGTTCATGAGCGGTTTTGAATATCTTAAGAGTAAATTGTATATTTAAGTTACACTAGGAACAGTTTAAGACTCGAAACGTATTCAATAAAATGGATTGGCAGAGAGTACACAAATTAAATTGGGAAGCAGTATGAAATCATTTTCTTCACCTATCGTTATTTTAAACAACAAAGGAAAAACATTTCAGATTTTCTATCATTTCCAACTTCTGCGAAACCGATTATGTTCCCCCAAGAAACAAACAAAATAAATGAAATTATGAGACAAAAAGGAAAAAAAAATCAATTCTTTATCAATGTCTTGATATATCTATAAGGGTGAAATTGTTGTTAGTTTTACTTCATTTGTTTTATTTTTTAAAAATTCCGTTATTTGTTATTTGAGTGTTTTTTCACCTAAGAGTCACTTTTATTGATTTTCAAAATATATTTTTAGGTTAATATTTTCTGATCTTTAATTTGTAGATGGAAGAAGACGACAATAAAATAACTAAGAAATCATAATTCAGTGATCAACAGCAAATGAAGTAGCTGGTACAAAAATCCCATTATATATTTATAAATATATTATTTTTTTCAAATTTAATTGAGTTAGATATATTTATATAAGTATTTTCTCCTCATAACCAAAAAAAATATTGAAAACTTAAGTAACAATGAGAATCTCCAATGTACAACAAGCATGATATTGAAACAATAAAATGCAATACATTGTGAAAATTCAATAGAAGTACAATAATGACTTATTAAAATTAACCAGAGATTCATAAAATCAACCCTGGGTATTCGCACATGTAAGATATCTGTATTTCTGTGAAGGAATAAAAGACCCAAATATTCTTAAAATAACTGTGAAAGAAAACTAAATGAATATTTGTCGTTATATATGCAATATACGATGTAAAATTCAGTGAATTTATCATCAGAAATGTGTTTGCAGTATCTTTTATTTAAAATTAATTTTAACTGTAAATGTTTTGTGTATTTAAATCACCAAAATCACAGTAGTTTATATACTATATGCGATTTTTAGGAGTTTCAATAAATGGATTCTTAAAATCTTTGATAGTCAAAGCCATCATGAACAATTAAGACAAAAATTCTCTTAATAATGGGATTCTTGAATACTGAATTTTAAATTTTATTTGGCTAAGAAATATATCGAAAACAACTAATATTTTTTTTTAATTTAAAAGTCCTTATTTTACGCATGGCTAAAAAACTGCATCTAATAGAAGAAAAGTAAACTCATTAATAAATTTCAATATATTGAATAAATATTAACAATGAATTTGAATTTATTTTGTTTCAATACTTTTATTCTTTTAAAAGTGTTCCATGGCATCCATTTTATTATTTAAAAGTATATTATCTGAAATATGTTAAAAATAAATACCCATTTCTAATAATGTTTCTCTGAAATACTAGTACATCATTTTTTCCTTTTAGTATGATATTTTTCTTTGGACGAAATATTTCAGAATACATATTTCTTTGGCTATATTTTGAAAAATATCTAAGAAATATTCTTTTCTCAGAAATTTGAAATTTGACTTTAAGATTAAATTCGGTTCAGCAACGAAAACCTTTTTTTTAATTTTTTAGTAAATGATAACTTTGTACAATTTAAAATGAAAACAAAAACTTTTAATTTTATTTTAATAAAACTAAACATCATCCTAAATAAAATTATTTAAAGTCATTCAATGTTTAATAAACCATGTATGTTACATTTCTTAATAATATATTGTGTAGTAAATTAAAAATACTCTGTTAATAAGATAAGTGGGTTGAATATCTAATGTAATGAACATATATTGATAAGTATTTAAAGCAAAGAATATAAGTTGAAGGAATTAACATTTCGAGGATTTTACCTCGTTAAACATAATTGAAGATTAACTTTATGTATGGTGACGCAAGAGGAAATATAGCTTAATAATTTATGCGTATGTATACTTATTGGAAATATTTATGCATTTCCAATTAAAGTATTAAGAAATTATTCATCCAAAGTACATTAAATTTGAATAGTATTTTCCTCATATGAAAATAATAGGCATTATTTGCGAAAATAGAGATTATCAAAAGTATTTTATAAAAGCATTATATATATATATATATATACATATATATATATATATATATATATATATATATATATATATATATATATATATATATATATATATATATATATATATATATATATATATATATATATATATATATACATATATATATATATATATATATATATATATATATATATATATATATATATATATATATATATATATATATATATATATATATATATATATATATATATATATATATATATATATATATATATATATACATATATATATATATATATATATACATATATATATATATATATATATATATATATATATATATATATATATATATATATATATATATATATATATATATATATATATATATATATATATATATATATATATATATATATACTGTGTTAGCAGTTTATCGGGGAAATTTAAAAATGTTTATAATTTGTTTCAAATAAATCTCCATGAATATTTGCTCTTATTATCTGAAATTATTAACTAAAGAATCATCATTTTCAGTGCTGTTCTTACTTATGACTCTTGTACAAGCAAATCTGACTTTGCCGTCGACTGTGCTAATTTAAATCAGTCTTTCGCTTAACTATAGTATACGAAGCTAAAAACGACTTTGCTCTAAACTCCTCCGATAGATGGCACCACTAGAGGATTTCCTCAATTCTGGCTTAACCTGAAAGGAGAGGGAAATTTTGCCAGACCATTGTACCCATGGTAACTGCTGAAAAACCGACAACAGGACTGTCGATTACACAGTTTTAACGAGCACGTACATCGCATGTACTCGGCGAGTCTTTGATTGGGAATCGAACCCCGCCCTTCTGGACGGAAAGACGATGCCTTAAACCCTAGGCTACCATGGCTCTTATTTTCAGTGTAAAGAATCTGAATGTAAATTTATATTCTTATTCATATTAACAACAATTACTCATTGTGGTAATTATTTTAGAAATGTTTTGCAAAAAATCAATCCATTATAAATTAAACCATATCTATATTAATTAGTTTACAAAGCAATTTTTTAAAAAAAATATAATTTGTGAAAATATAAAATTAAGAAAACAAACTTAGTGTGACTATTTCATGTTTTGTGAATATTATCGTAATATCGTGTAATTAAATTACGCTTTTTATAAAATATTGCACCTTACTTGACAAAGAAAATTAAAATTGTAGTTTAGTGGAGTTAGAGTTTATATCCATGTCAAAACCCAACTAATTATAATCATTCCATGAAGTTACTAAATGATATTTGCCTATAATGGAGTTGAAAATAATTTTAATAAAAAGCTGAAAAGGCGATTAAGATCTAAACATATCAGCAGAAAAACAAAATTGAGAATTTACAATACACTCATACTAAACATGTTGTGAGCCGATCAACTTGTCTTGTAGTCAGCGTGCCTGACTACGGATAAGGAGGTCCTGGGTTTAAATCCCTGTTCGGACATGGATGTTCTTTTTTTTCTCTCTCTATCTATCCTGTCTTTATCCTTTCCTTGTATGAATGAGGTGTGAATGGTTGCCTAACCTATAAACGGGTACCTATGACAAGTGTGTAGAACAAAGTCGTACTTTCACCTACATGGTGCTCTTATTAAAAGGAAAGACGCTCCCAATCGACTTTATTCGCAGAGCATAGCGAGCTTGGCTTGTCCAAGTGTCATTAGTAAGCAACAACAACAACGCATGTTGTTATATTCAAGCGAAATCTGGACATTAAATGTCGATATACAGCAAAAAATGGCAACCTTTTAAAGGAAGGTATAAAGAACTATCTATTGGCCTGTACAGGAACAGGGTTGCTGGAAAACCAGATATAATTTTGAAATCTATAGGTTGTATAACCAACCCTAGATTAAACAGGTTATCAGAAATAAATGGCTTGGCCATGTCTGGAGAAACCGGGAAAGTAACCCCACTAGAATATCAACCCTTAAGAACCCCGAATAATCCCGTGCCCGAGGAAAACCACCAACAAGATGGCTTGTTGACTCTGAAAATGACCTCAAGAAACTGACAGTTAGGAACTGGCAAAGTGTCGCTCTGGATAGACTGGGCTGGAAAAAGCAGGCTGTAGAATCAGCTAAGACCTGTAATAGGTTGTTACTCTATTAAAGAAGTAAAATGCTTATTATGTGATTCATGTACGCATTACCATGCACACATTTTTCATAGTGTGGTATGACCAAATGTTTTCAAAATAAATAAGCACTCATAGGAGTTAAGTAGAAGAATTTATATTTTTAAAGATTCCTATTTGTAATGGTTGTCATGTATAGTTTGCTTTGTATGAAATTTAAAAATATTGATTTAACTTATTTTAAAACAAAATATCAATTAAATTTAAATAATTCTTGATAAATTGCTCAAAGTTTTAAATTGAAAAGCACGTTTTTAAGTGTTACTGTACTTAAATTCTCTGAATTGGTAAAATATGCCCTATTAATGTTTTAAACAGAGAAAATAATTTTAATATTTAATGATGCTATATATTATGCTGTTATAAATATAAATAACGATACAATCGGGAAAGTATTTTAACAATTTTAAAATATAAACATACAAAAATAAAATCTATTCATTCGAAAAGCTTTTTTCACATTTTTTCAGGTTCAATACACATAAAACAGCCTGAACAATAATGAGGCAGGATATGAATGAATAAAATACAAAAAAATCAAAGTGTTATTAATCCCCACATTTTTCAACAGCTTTTCTTCTATCATCGGAAATGAATTAATAATACTCAGTTTCAGTGTTTAATTTAAATAAAAAGTGATGTAGTGAATATATTTTACTTATATACGCATACATTGGATACATATTCTTCATGAATTACGATTGATTGCGAATATTTTTGGGGAACTAAAATAAGTATTTCACTTTATGTTAGTTGTGAAATACACAAGAAAAATTATTTCTAAAAATTAGCAAGATTTTTATTTGTGAATAAAAATTTTAAAAATTTATTTTGTATTGCTTAAAAATAATTTGAGAGAAATATTGCTTATGTGTTACTTTAAGCATTAGCATAATTAATGTGTTTCCTACAAATATTTTTCTTGTTTCAAATGAAAAATATAATATATTATAAATGCAAAAGTTAAAAATGCCACTTTTTCTAAAAATTTTAATTCAGAATTATATCTTTTATATATATATATATATATATATATATATATATATATATATATATATATATATATATATATATATATATATATATATATATATATATATATATATATATATATATATATATATATATATAATTTTTTGTCTCTTAAGAATATTAAGAATATTGGATATGCTTAACTATGATTATTTCTCCTAATATTCCCGCTGTTTTAAGAAATACTAGATATTTGGTAGTGAACTACATTGTATGAAATCTGATCAAATTGATATTTCCAGTGGCCGTTTTCTGAAAAAGTCTGATTAGTAAAGATGCATGAGTGACTGAATTAAAGTTTGATCTTAAAATGTTAAATAGCACGAATGCTTTATATTAATTTTATATAAGAAAAAAATATGAAATTATTTTCTTTCAATGAGATAATCTTCTTGTTTCATTTATTTATAAGAAATTTTCTACTTTTTATGAATATTAAATTATTTCAAGAAAATTATAGCTTTAAAGAATTATTTAATTGATTTTTTCTTGTAGTAATTTTATAACATATCCTGAATCTTTTAAAATTTATTTTAAAATTTCTTGTAATTTCATTTCTTAAAAGCAGGTACTTTAATTAATTAAAAATTCCATACTTATAATTAGTAACTTTAGGGTTTGAGTTTTGAGATTGTTTTTATTCCCTTCAATCACATTTTTATCTTTAATAATTTAAAATAAATATTCTATTAATCAAAAAGTTATACATCTGTTTAAAATTTCATTTAAAATTGTTAATAAAAAGTTAATTTATGAAATATATTTTTTATATTATTGAATCCTAAAATTTTTTATCCCCTCTTCAGTAACTAAATATACGATTTTGCTTTAAATAATTATTTAATGTAAAATATTTTATGATCTTTTATGAAAAGAATTTAGTACAAATTATAATTTTTTCATACAACATTTTTTTCAAAATATTATATGTTAATTATTTAATGTTTTTAGGTAACATGTTCAAAGGATGTTCGGTTTCTGTCTAAAACCTACATAACTGACAAAAATAATCGAGTATAATTCTTTTATTTATCATCTTTTAATTAATTAAAATGGTAACATCTACACACAGCAACAACTTTAACATAACGCATTTAAAGTAAACTATTTAATTCTTGCTGACTGAGAATATCTGAATAAATTAATGCGCCACTGGAATTAATAATCATCACCTAACCCTAAATTGTAGTAATCTTTCATCATTTCATTAGTGATACTAAAGGATGAAAAATGATGTGAAATCCTTAAAAGATATTTGTAACCAAATCTAAACTGATAATCAAAGTTATTACGAAAGGAAGAAAGTTTTGAGTTCCTTTTCGAGAGTTTTTAGAATTTTTAACTAATTCTAAGAATAACACATCTTCTCTTTACTTAGAGAGTTGAATAATTCTCAACAAAATTCACAAATATTCAAAAGAGGGAACAAGGAAGCATTTAATTTATAATTTATTGAAATTAAAATGTTCTATTTATATGTAATATATATTTTTGTAGCTACTCTTAGCGTTTTATTGTTACTCACATCGTAGTAAATGATTATATTGCTTTATTTACTATTTTTGAGTAAATGAACAGTTTAAGAGATAGAAAATATATGCGTATATTATTCGAAAATATAGAATCAAAATTAAATACCAGGATTATTTACTCCTTGTTTGCTCTTCTGTGACTATATTATAAGTTTCAGATTAATTTTTTTAAAGAAGACAGAAATATTGGTATACCCACAACTGCAAACATAATTACATTTTAGAAAATCATATGTAATATTAAGTAAAAAGAAATATCTTCAGTTTAGTTAGTTTTAAAATATTTCATCACAATTTTGTATGCAAAAACGGAATATATTTGTTCAAAAGGTGTAAATCAGGGATTTTCTGAAACTAAAATCATATAAATATAACGCAGTGGGGGTAAATTAAAAGCCTTTGCTAACTAATCCTTTGATTAATTAAGCTGAAAAATGATAAAAAATATGTCGAATTCAGTCAAAATAATTAATTAAGAAAAAGACATATGATCCTGAATATTATACTTTATGAAATATAACGAAACATTTTATTTTAATTATTTGAATTGCTTAAAAGCAAATAAAATATTATAAATTTTTATGTGCAAGTATTATTTAAACGAAATGAAATTAATATATATATCTTAGATGTAGACATTTTAAATAAAACTACAAATAAACAGGAAAAACATTTTTAAAATTCATAAAATATAAATTTTTCTCACAATGCTGGTTTCAAAAATATGTTTGAATTTCTTTTGATTAAAGCCAGAATAAATATAACAAAATATATTGCAATTAGTTAAAATTGAAATATTTTCATTTGTTTTTTGAAAACATTAATTCATGTCCAAAGTTATATATTTTTAACATTGTAACAGATCCATATTAATTGTACTGGCAATAGATGGCGATACTGCCCAATACCAAATATTCAATATCCAATAGAGTTTGAGGATAGTATAGAGGCGTGAGGAATGAAAGCCGAACCATCCGGTTCGTAAATAACTTTGTTTATAGTTTGTACTGTACATGTATTATGTAACATTGTTAATAATATTAAGTATTTTCTATGTAACTATTTTTTAATCATGTGTAATTTCGTAATAAATGTAATGTTTTGCCTAATTCTAACTTCTATTTTCTTACGTCCCTACAATGGCGCCCAACTTGGGGCCTTCACACTGTTTTCTATTTAATTGGTTTTGAGTTTTAGCTATATTAATTTGTTAGTTATAATTCCACTATCGGAATTTCCCTGATTAAGTGTTCATCCGGAATGCATTCCATATTTGAATTTTCCTGAGCCATTCGTTTTCATCCAGAAACGGAACAGATGTAATTCATATCAGAATTTCGCCGAGCTATATCGTTTTCATCCAGAAAAAGTTTTATTTTGTTCTAACAAATTTCATTATCATCCTGATAATGTTGGCATGTTGTAATAATAGTATGTTTTGCATTAAAACTAATCCAAATAACATAACTTTTGCTTTTGTAGTATTAGTTCTGTTATTAGTCGTTATAACTTTTGTTTTCATTAAATATTTTTCAGACGTGTGCATGAATATTAAAAGTTTCGTCTACTAATACTGAATGTATTTGATATATATTTTTCTTCACGTCAATTTGCATGTATAGTGAAGTTTAATCTTTTGAAATGTATAATATGTTCAGTAAAATTCTTGAATTTAAAGTGTTTATAATGAAAAACAGAAGTGACTCTAAACGCTGTTTTATATTATTCGTGAAAGGATAAAATCGAAAGGAATCGATTGATTTTGTTATTGTTTTAAATTAGAATAAGCTTTTGATGTTTCATATTTAACTGATTATCTTTGTTTATTTTCGTTGAAAAAATAAAGTTAGGATAATTTCTATGTATAAAGAGTCAATGTTCTGTCTAGACAAAAGTATGGAAGTCGAAGTAACGGCTCCATAAATGTTGGTTTTGATTAAAATGAGTAAATATTTTATTTGTTTATTTTTAAAAGAGTTTTATATTCTAAAGAAAATTTTAATTTCTTCTATCTATGAGGAAATAATTAAGTTTTAAAACGAAAACGAAACAAAATATAAGAATAATATCATAAAATCACAATTTAGTGTTGATGCACATATCACCATTATAAGAACATAACGATATAAAGAAAACATTCAAGCAATTTGAAATAATTAAATGGGATTTAAAGTTATACGTTTCAGAAAAAGTTAGAATACTTCACTAATATATATAAAAAAGCTTTAAAAATACTATTAACTAACTAGAATTTACAATAAAATGTGTAAATGTGAGTACAATTTCTTTTAATGTTTTCATTTTATGTATCATTCAGTTATTTAAATTTCACACACATAATATTATTTTAGTTAATCTAAAGATCCTCAAATTAATAAGACAATCATTTTATTGAAATACATTTGCATAAAATAAAATATAAAACTTTCCTAAAAATCTTTATTTTCTATTTTATTTTCTTAATATAATTATATAATATGAGAGGAATTTTTCTTAATATTTTATTATACATACGTATTTTATTGTTGTATTCTAAGTTCGTTCGGGCTTCTATTGTTTTCCATATGAATTTCCTGGTTCCAGATATGAAATGATGGAAATATTGCTTCAATTCATAAATATTTTCTGTTGCTCGCAAATCATTATAAGCTGTAGTATTGTTTTCATCTGTGTTATATCCAATAATATCATTTTGTCTAGTATCAATCTGGTATGCTGTTGCATTAATTTCGCTGTTATTTTCTGATGTATATGCTAAAATTTCCGCTTCAGTATTAATAAGTTTAACATTTTCATCTATGGTTGTGGTTGTGTAAAAATTTCCTGTTGGACTTGTTTCTTCAACCAGAAATTGATTTTTACCTGTAATTATGTTTCCATGTGTTGTATCAGTTGTATTTTCAATCTTTTGATCCATAATATCACTCTGCCTAAGGGAATTTTTTCCAAAGAAATTATCTTTTTTCTAAAATTTGAGGAATTTTTGACAGGAAGTAAATTATTATTTTTGTTTGAAAATTTATTGATTTCTTTAAAAGAATTAGTCAATGGTTTATAAAAGTAAGTTATTTCCTTTTTCTTATGTTGAAGTACTTTGCTATTTGGTGCAATGTTCGTGCTTTTAACTGATTTTGTGACATAACTTAATCCAACTTTGCCACGTAAGTGTCTGGAAGGCTGAAAAGCAGTAATATTTATAATTTTTTTAGTCGAATCATTTTTATCTATTTTCGGAGAAAGTATCTTAAAATGTTTTTCTTTGTTTTTACCATTGATTTTATTATCATACATATTGGTAGCAAGCTTCGGCATTTGGTTTATTTTAGGATTACTTGTATGTATTTTGTTGTACGGTAATTTTTCTTTTATATTGTCTTGACTGACCGGAATACTTGCAGGCATTCGGCTTGAGTTTAAATAATTATGTTTAAACACAGGCGAAGCTATTTTCTGAAGTACTTCTTGCATCAATTGCTGATATGTTGACTCCATATTTTGGAAGTGTTTTAGTTTTTCTAAATACTGAATAACTGAATTTGGAATTTTAATCTGAATCATTGTGGCATTGTGATCATTTGTTATGTTCAAAGATGTACGAATGCAGAGTCCGTTTGTTGGATCTGTTTTACAAAAATCCTTGGAACTTATTTGAGATCTGTTGTCTGCCTGTAACATGGAATCTAGTCCAAATGTATTTAATTTTTTCTCACTTTGGGAAAAATTAGGATAATTATTAGGTATTGATTTTAAATTAAATGCAGGATTAACTGAAAGTTGAACTTCAGAATTCATTCTAAAATTTGAAATATCATTTGGCAATATTTTCAGCTTTTTCTTGTCTGGAACACTATTTCTTCTATTGTTTTTCTGATTTCCATTTGAAGCGTGGATGTCTTTTCCAAACAATTTATTTTCACCTCTGAAATAAGACACATTTGTAAGGTACAGATGAATAAAATCCAATTAAAACAATACTTGCTAATAATAATATTTTTTTAAAAATATTTAACATAATGCTGTACAATTAGTGGAGAGAAATATTGTAAATGCTCAAATATTTAAAATGTAATATATTAATTTATTATATAACATTTTAAACTGAAATTTAGGAAAATTTTCGCTTAAATTAAATGAACAATGTAGGAACAAAATATAATATAGATATGTTTTATAGTATATATTTATCATATATTTTTGTATTATCATATATTTTTGTAACTAATTCCCTACATTTTAACAACAAAATTAAAAATTTAGTCAGATTATAATTAGGGAGTGTCAAAGAGAGAATAATATTTTTCTTGTTTAGAAACAACTCGAGAATATTGAATAAACCTCAGTGTTCTTTCTTTTTGCTAGTAATTTAAATAAACTATAAATTAAAACACAAAAATAATGATCGATTTAAAATGATAAACCTTGTGCTACGCAAAAAATGCAACAGATTCATACATAATTTAAAACATATAAATAAAAATATTTTCAGCAATACATATCTTAGCATTTCTTTTTCTCTATTTCCAATATATATATATATATATATATATATATATATATATATATATATATATATATATATATATATATATATATATAATTTTTTAAGAAGCTTAAGTGGGCAAGTTAAGATCATAACAAATATCACAAAAGTAGTCAGATATTTAAATAAAAGCCTGGAAGATGGATAATTTTATTGTAAATGAGTAATTTATGAAATTGCTATAAGTTTATAAATAACATTATTTGGACGAATTGAAAATGCATAATTGAATCTGATTTGAAGAATGCAATTGATTTATTTAAATCAACAAACTGGATAACTTTTATATAGTTAAGAACATCACGAACTTATAACTTAAATATATCCACTTAAATTCAATGAAGATAAAAGATTTTAAAAACACCAAGTGACTTATCATGAAAAATGTCATTAATTTATGTTTTAAAAACCAGATTTGGTTCAGATTTCTGGCAGTTAATTTAATTTCTTCAATTTTGATTAGCAATAAATGTCGAAGCATTCTTCAATCGCTTACAACGTAATAAGAAACATGTGTAACATGAATTACATCTATATATTTCTGTAAAAAAATAATGAATTAAATCATTTTTGGAAATTTGAGAAACACTAAATTTGACTTTCAATAAGTTTATTTACGAGATTTTCTAAATAATTCTTAGTAATACAATGAATCACACAGGCGTCAGTGTTTGTCAGCCCCCAAACCACGGACAGTTTCTGTTCAGTGGGTCAAATGGTACAGTACACTGAATGAATATAAAATATTTTAACTTTTATTTATTGTGAAATATTCCTCTCAATTTAATGCGATTATTCCCAGACTACAAATCAATTCTCTATACAATTAATGATCACTAGATTCATTGAAGTTACAGTTAATTATATTAAAGTACAATTGTCGCAGAGCACTAACATATCACATCTAAAGTTGATGGATCTGCTGATTTCGACAATAACACACTGATATTTTTTAAAGTTTTAAGCTCATATTCACCACAAGTATGAAAGAAAAATTTTAATTTTTCAGGTATAGACAATAACCCAATACTATTTTTTACAATTTATATAGTTCATATTCACCACAAGAATAAAAAACTTTAAAATGTAAAATTTTGTAAAATGCGAAATGTAAATAAAATGGCCATAATATCATTTAAAGAAAGGAATCAGATTTATATTTTGGGTATTTATTATTCTATATATTGGAGCACCTGGAAGGTATACCACTGTTATATTCAAAATGCGGGAAGACCTTCAAACTTGTCTTGTCATTCTCAGAAATATCCTTTCACTTAGAGGTCATTGCGACCCTGATCAAGTTTGTGTGTTCGCCACTATCAGCAAACATGTAGTAAAATTTTCTATGCCGATGTAAAACTGACAACCTTCTCGTTACAAAAATGTCGTATTTCGGAACCATTAAGTAATCATATTTCTTAAAATAATGAAGGCTTTGGTTTTTCAAAGTCTAAATAAGTTTAAAATATTTCGGTGTTTTTACTTTATTAAAAAAAGTAGTAATTAAATAACTATGTCCTGAGTAGAAGATTAACAAAAATGATTTAGAAGTAAAAATTGGGAATGGTTTGAAAATGTTGGTAAAACAATAGGTTTCAAAGTAAATTTGCAATTTTTTAATTTCGAAACTCTTTAGAAAAACCGAAACTTGATTCATTATTTTTTATTTCAAAGATTATATACATGATGGATGTATGAAACAAATCACAAATTCACCATTATCATTCACCTCTACAAATGTCAATTATGTGTCTTTTTGATGATATGAAATATGTCCACAAGACAGTAAAACTCTTTATATACACTACTGGCCATTAAAATTGCTACACCAGGAAAGCGTCACACCACACACGTGAAATTTGCATGACACGTAGAACTTGCTGTGATATGCAAATGCTTAGATTTACAGCGCA
Source organism: Latrodectus hesperus (assembly GCA_037975125.1). Classification (NCBI taxonomy): domain Eukaryota; kingdom Metazoa; phylum Arthropoda; class Arachnida; order Araneae; family Theridiidae; genus Latrodectus; species Latrodectus hesperus. Next base: position 6,495,907 of record CM075862.1, read on the forward strand.
TTCATACAAAGCAGGCGACAGTAGCGACATCTACAATGTGTATAAAAACCAGAGATTTGACAGCAGTTTTCTCATACTCAATTTCCGTTTCAACGTTGTTTTCGGCAAAGAAAGTTGTTGTAATGCCTCATGTAAGAAGAAGAAATGCCTATCAGCAAGTGCCTGACTTTGATCGAGGAAGGATTATAGCCTACCGGGATTGCGGCTTATCGTACCGCAATATTGCTGCTCGCGTCGGTCGAGACCCCATGACTGTTAGCAGAATATGGAATTGATGGGTTCAGAACAATCATACGGAACGTCATGCAGGATCTCAGCGATTCCCCTTCACTAACAGCAGAAAAGACAGATATCTTATCCGCATGGTCACAAGGGATCGTACAGCCACGTCACGAACCCTGAGTCGAGAAATGGAGTCATTTTCAAGGCAACAAGTTTCTGCTCGAACAGTTCGACGACGTTTGCAGCAGCATGGATTGTCTGCATGACGACCATGGCTTCCGCTACCATTGACGCTGCGTCACATACAGGAGCACCTTCAATGGTGTGATCAGCGAACGCGCATTGCCAGTTTACATTGGACATCGCCATACTGGTCCATCTGCTGGAGTGATGGTATGGAGTAGCTTTGGATACGCACCTCGATCACCTCTTGTTCGCATTACCAGCACTTTGAACATCAACCGTAACATTTAAGATTTGTTAAGGCCCGTGGCTCTGCCCTATCTTCGAGGCCTCCCTCATGCTTTGTTTCAACAGGATAATGCACGACCGCATATTACCCGTACTGTTCTGAACTTCCTTGATACAGAACAGGTTCGACTGTTACCCTGGCCAGCACGTTCTCCTGATCTGTCACTAATTGAGAACATGTTGTCAATGGTTGCCGAGCGATTGGCCCGTCATCACTCACCATCCACTACTGTCGATGAACTGTGGCATAGTGTTGAAGCTGCATGGACTGGGATCCCCGTACATGCCATACAATCTCTGTTTGACCCCATGCCTAGGCGGATAAATGCAGTTATTGCAGCCAGAGGTGGCTGCTCTGGGTACTGATTTCTCAAGATCTATACACCCTAATTTCCTGTAAATCTAATCACTTGTTCTTTCCACTATAATGTATGTGTCTAATAAATATCATTCTGTTTATTGCATTCCTTCTTGGTGTAGCAGTTTTAATGGCCAATAGTGTAGGTTTTGTAGCTAGCAATAAGCATATTTGAATTATCGATAGTATTAAAAAGGCATTATTTACTCGGTATTTATTTTTATACTCATTTTCATAAAGCAATGCGTAGTTATAAAATACGGAAAACTATTTTATTTAAGACGTAGAAAATTTTTTCTCTCTCGTCTCTATTTTCGGCTGGTGTTAATCTCATATTGCCTCACACTATGGAAATATTAATGGACCCTTTGTGTCATCAGAAAAATACTCAATGGTCCTGATTACTTTCTGTGTTTATTTTTACTGGTATATAAGCCTAAAACATTTGAAGTTACAATTTTGAATCATTTATGCAAAACCTGTATTTCTGTGTGTTGAATCAAGGTATATTATATTTTTGATATTATATGCTTTTATTTTACAGAGTTTAATGAAAATTGATGTAACACTTTCTTTTTTCACTTGTTTTTTCAGTTATAAAGTACATATAACTCTTTTAGAAATTAAGAAAAATATTATTAAAATTTCATGTAAACTATAAAAGACAATGTGGAAGAAATATGTAAATGAATTTTTAATATAAACTTTATCAATTTGGGAAGTCTAACTTTTAAACTAGTCCTTCGAAATATTTGAAAGGTAAACTAATTTTTTCCTTAGAAAAAATATAAATATAAGAAAAACAGGATGTTTTTTATAAAAAGTATTGCTTATTTTTTATTTATGTAAAAATTTAAAAAATTTAATTATTAAAACGTTAAGCAAACATTAGTTTACTAAAGTTTGCTGAAGATACTTTCATAGCTCTAGACAAAATATTTATCTCTTTATGTCAGAAATGATGTTATATTGTTAAATGAACCTAATGCAGATCATCTAAGCAGATAATCTAATGCAGATCATCTATATCTCTGAAAATTTTAATAATATAATAAAAGTGATATCATAAGTATGATTCAATTTAATTGGAAATATTTTGGATTAATTAATATCATGATAAATATATGAAATTCTTATTTGAAAAGATATTTTATTTACGCCAACATCTTTTTCATTTTATAACTTATATTAAAAACAAAAATATTTTATAAAAGTAGTTATTATACAAAAAATAAAATTATATATTCTGAAAAAATTATTATTTTCAAAATGAAATGATTTCAAATTGTATATTTTGCTGAAAATAATGAAAGTTTCATAATTTTCATTATTAGGAAATACTATTATGCAAAATAAAATGAAATATATTTTGTTAAAATAAAATATCAAATATATCCAATGAAATACTATATAAAAATAAACATTTCAAGAAAAAATATAAATCGTATTTAACATTGAACCAAATATTTTGTCAAATTTTAAAATAAAAGTATATAATAAGAAAAATTCATTTTCATGTAATCTTACTTATATTTTGTTTTTTCTTTAGAATTATCATTTGACGTTGATTCATTCCACTTGTATATCAAAGAAGCTGATATGGGGCTCTTTATGGGAAAATGCTGCAGGGTTTTCTTTTGATGGTTGTCTGCAAACATTTTTTCCAGCTTGTATTTTGAATCTGTCATTCCACCTTTCTGAGATTTTTTATTTGAATTTGCCGTTGTCTTGTTTTTCTGCTGATTTGAAAAGCCCCTTCTTTTTCGCACATGAAGACGTAAATCGCAAGCCTTGCATTTTGTTCCTTCTTTCTGAGCATCTGTGCTACCAATACGTCTTTTTGACGCGTTTCTTTTGGATCTGTCATTAATAAAAAGCATTTTGTAACAAATTTATGCAAAAAATTACTTTATTTAAGTAATTTTAGACAAATTAATTAGTACAGAAACAAAAAACATATATAAATTTAAATCTGAAAGAAATGTTAGCATTTATATATATGTATATATATATATATATATATATATATATATATATATATATATATATATATAGATATATATATATATATATATATATATATATATATATATATATATATATAGATAGATAGATAGATAGATAGATATACATATATATATATATATATATATATATATATATATATATATATATATATAGATATATATATATATATATATATATATATATATATATATATATATATATATACAGGGTGATTCAAAACAACGTGGACAAACTTACTTGATAGATCAGTCATACAACAAGGATCAAAAATCACATATGAACAGCGGGTCGCAACTGCGATCCGGAGCCGCTACAGGGCATCTAAAAAAATACATAACACAAAGAGAAGAAACGAAATCTTTATTGTTAATGACTCACTCACATGCAACTAATGTCGAGCTTACAGGAAATGCTCAAAGTTTCTTCCAGATGCATCGAGACACGCTTGGCATCTACGTTGCATGGAACAGCGCACCTTCTCAAAAATACCAGGTGTATCTCGAACACATCCTGCTGCCTCAACAATCCTTCCTACCAAGTCCTCCGGCGTTGCAACAGGTGTTTCATAGACAAGGCCTTTTAAAAATCCCCATAAGAAAAAATCCAAGGGAGACAGATCTGGTGATCGTGGTGGCCATGCGATCGGTCCACCGCGACCAATCCAGCCGCCAGGAAAAGTAGCCTGCAGATGTGCTCTGACGGCTGTGCTGAAATGTGCAGGAGCTCCGTCGTGTTGAAATCGAATGCGTCGACGAATAGGCATCGGAACATCATTCAGCATTTCTGGTAGAACCTCTTGCAAGAATGTTAGATAAATGGAGCCGGTAAGTCTTTCTGGGAGAATGTACGGACCGAGTAAACAGTCTCCTACAATGCCACCCCACACGTTAATGGAACATTTTCGTTGTGCGCCATGCGGACGTATGGCATGGGGGTTTTCATCCGCCCACGTATGGAGGTTGTGAAAGTTCATCACACCCTCTAATGAGAAGGCAGCCTCATCAGTGAAGAGAACACTTGCTGCAAAGTTTCGGTCTGCATCATTTTCGTGCAAAAACCACCGCGCAAAATCCATACGTTTGCTGTAGTCTCCCAGATCCAGTACCTGGACGCGTTGTAAATGATAAGGATGTAGTCCTTCGTCATGTGCAATGCGCCAGACGGTAGATTGGGGGATATGGGTCACTCGGGATACAACTCGTGTACTTGTTGAAGGATTACGCTCCAGTTCTTGGACAACCCTTTCTTCAGCATCAACCGTCCGAGTTGTTCGTTGGCGACCAATATCCAGCTTGTGCACGTCGAACGAGCTGGTTTCACACAATCGTCGATGCAGAGTGGCAAAGAATGAGCGGCTAGGCAACTGTCTACCAGGATATTTCGCACCATACATTCGCAAGGCTTCTCGTCCATTACATTTGGGCATGCCGTAAATTAAGTGCATGTCAGCCATTTCGCGGTGTGTGTAACTAGCCATAATACACCCAACGCATCCACGGCTCGAATGAAGACTATCTCCGTTTGCTCAAGTCGTGTTTGCTTAGTACGCCCTCTCGTGACTCTAGCGCGCTCTACAGGCGTTTGCGACCCACGGTTCATATGCGATTTTTGATCCTTGTTGTATGACTGATCTACCATGTAAGTTTGTCCACGTTGTTTTGAATCACCCTGTATATATATATATATATATATATATACATATACGTAAGTTAATTTTTACCTATTGAAAAATATTACACATATTTTTACTGTAATTTTTTTCCATCCTATATGTATTTAAATACATTAAAATTCATTTTATACCAAGCCATTCAATTAAAAATTTATAACTTATTTTTTTCTCATAAAAATAAATGTTTTTCTATTATAGTTTCTAATACAGAAATACATGATTTAAAACTCACTACTGGTGATATAAGTCATAAATTATAATAGAAGTTTTTACCAGATTATACTCAATGACTTTATTGATTTTTGAAATATCAAACCTGATGTATTACTTTCAGATAAAAGAGGCAATCAGAACATTAAATACATATTAACAGATTTATAACACTAACATGGAATACAATCATCATTAAATATTAATATATCATTTAAAAATTATTTTAGCTCAGTTATTTGAAATGAATTACATAAAAATATCTATATATATATATGCTACTATATAGTATATATATATATATATATATATAGCTGATATATATCCATACATATATATATCATGATATATATATATATATATATATATATATATATATATATATATATATATATATATATATATATTGTTCATGAATAATTGTTGGATTTTCAGCTTAAATTAAAATATACTTTAGTAGCAAATTATTACAGTTATATTAAATATTACTGTTATACTTTTTTCAATTAATTCCTTTTCTTATTTTTTGTATAAAATAATTCATTTTGTATTGACATAATATGCATTACATCTCATTATTAATTGAGTATGATAATTATATAAAGAAAAGTTTAATTAAAATATACAAAGAAAAGATTTTAATTATTTTTTGTTTTGAAATAAAATTATTTAATAAAATGATAATAGTATTTAATACTCACATGATTACGTCTAAGTTCCTAAAATTTTTTGAAGCTCCATTTTTCAAAATTATTCTTATAACGTTTGATTTACTATTTGACAGATTTTGTTGTAAATTTGTATCATGTTTCATTTTATAACTGATTTTACTAATTTCTTCAGGTTGGGCGTCGGAAAAATCTTCACTTGTAATATCAGTCACATCAAATACCTCACCATTTTCAGACGCTTCACGTGTCTTAAGCTTAGATTCACTCAAAACTTGTACTGCAGTATCTGTTATAGTGAAAATTTTATTATTATTTTTTTCAGCAGAAGTATCTTCAAGAGGAATTTGCAATTGACCAGAACTATCATTATTTTCTGTTACATCTATAGTGTCTTGAAAAGTTTTGGTAGGGCTATTATCTACATCTTCTTTTTCTGCGTCATTGTAATCATTGTTTCCGTTAATTTCTTCAGTATTTTCAGTCATGTAATCAAGGCCATCTTCATTTATAGCAAATGCGTGATACAATAATTTACTTGAAAGCAGCAGAAAACAAATATGAAAGCATATAAAATGTGGCTGAAATTGAAGAAAATCTTTTACTTATCAGAAATTTATGTAGTGCTTTTTTAATTAAAAAATTAACACATAAAATTGAAAATAATAAGGCATTATGTAATAAACATAAAACATACATACAATATTTATTAAAAATATACCTTTATATTGCATTGTACATAAATGCTTCAAAATTCCTTAAAAATTTATTATCGAATAAATTGAAATAAAAAATAATTAAAATAAAGTAATTAAAATAAAGTATACTTTTGGCTATAATTTATGATAAATAAAATTTATCATAAATTATAGCCAAAAGTTTTAAACTATTGAAGAAAATACAAAAGATATTTTCAAGTTTTCGCTATAGGTGTTAATTTTATACATTAATTTAAATAGTGTTAAATCATTATATGAAATGAATTATTGAGTGCAAAATTAACAAAATTTTAATGCATTGATATACTGTATATAAAGCATTAATAAAACATAGATAATAATAAAAAAGGAAATTTCAAACAATAAAAAAAACACATTTAACATTTTTTATGACATTTTTGAGTAGGCAAATTACAAAATTGTGTTTAAAATTTAGTTATTTTTTGCATAATATTATATTGGAAAAAAGAGTTTGGTCGTACCATATTTATATTATTTATATATGTTTTATTTGTTTAGATGGATAATATATTCAAATTTACTTTGATATAATATTTTCATATCATATCATTCAAAATGCATCTTACATTATCTTGCATTATCTTTTACTTTATCAATTTCTTTTACTTATTTCTCTTTTACTTTTACTTATCAATTTCTGTAGATTTTGAGATGGTAAAAGTTTACTGGTTAATGTGAAACTTTTTGCAGAATTTATTTTTTTACTGTTACATATATTCGCTAGATTTTGGATTTTTTAGAATGATTATATTATTTAGATTGTTTGTGTTTTCCTTATGGCTGGAAATTATTGTATGTTAGTTAAATTGGATACTCGTAACCAAATTTCATAAGAATCATTTTTTTTGATATTTGCGTATGCGCATGTTGAAATTTTTTAAAATTTGTATTATATAAATAAAACATAAAAAACCCTTAAAAATTATTCATTGGAAGTGACATAATCTTCCTGATGCTTTAGAATTTGGATTTTTAACTTCCATTACCAGACTTTAAAATAAAATCCAACTTTCAGAACCTTTTTTTAGCTTAAATTATACCAAATACTGATGCCTGGTGAGAATATTGTGCATCTAAGATGATTTTATATCTGTTTTCATACTTTAAAATTCGTAAATCATTTATCAAATTTTAAAAGAGAGAAAACGGCATGCTCTGTAGATACGAACTAAGAAAAAAATAATAAATTTCAGTTTTTTTAATTAACAAAAATTGTGTAAACTAACAGAACCGAATAATTAAATATTTTAAGAAAGCTTAAAAAATACTATTCTATTTTAAAAGAAATTTTATGAATATTAATACTCTTTTTACTTAAAGATCTATAAATACAATTAGTATGACTATAGATATGCAATGAGTCTAAGAATTTATTTAAACTAATTTTATAATAACTGATCTATTTAGTAATTTAAAATATAAGAAAAGGAATTTATGACTAAAAGTAACTTAAAATTCTATAAATACTTCTCTAAATATTTTATAACTCGTTTGAGTTTTTCTTTGTTTCTGTTATAATACCAGATATGGTATTATTTGGCCCAGTTATTACATATAAATGATTGATTTGACCAATCTATATGTTTTATTTGTATTACAGAGTCATAGAGATATCTATAGCATGAGTATATCTGCGATTCTATGATAAGAAAATTTAAAAGAAATTAAACCATCGTAATTACATTCAGAAAATTTACTTTAACATTTTCAATTCCAAAGACCAAAAATGTAATTGATATTCTCCGATTGAAAAGTATCTTGAGAAGGAATTATTTATTTAAACACGCAGTGAGAAGTTTGTGTAATACAAAGAATTCAGTCAGATAATAATCAAGTTGCTCATAACTGTAAAAATTAATTTATAAAACAATAAAAATTCAGTCTAATGGAATAGAGGATACTTCTACTTATATGATTATTTTTTTGTCAGAATATACTTTGCATCAAAAAAGAGATAACATAAAATTTCAATATTTTGGAACAATTTACTTTTTTGAGTGCATATAAAAGAATGAAATCAAATTATTTTGATGTACATATAAATTAAACTTTATTAATTTTTCGTTATATTGAAAGATTTTATTTAATATACAAAGCAATGTTTCGTTTACCAATGGATAATGCAGGAGTTATGTTTATATTCACATTATCAATAAGACAAAATCATAAAAACTGATAAAAATATATTAATCAGTCTTTGCTTTGCCCAATTATTATAAAATTATCATAAAAATGTCAATCAAAAGCAAATGTATCGAATAACTTTTATGTAGCTTTATAAAAAGTAAATTCTAATTACTTACAGTTAATTTTGAATTTAATTTAGTTCACTATGTAATATTAAAAGAGAAACTGTCAAAACATACTCATAAAATTTAAATTTTGATAGATCAATTGTGTAAATTGAAAACCCTCATGCATAAAAAATATGTGTTGAATAAATTTAAAAATATCCAGTTATTCATATTCGAAGATATTATTTACTATCTATTTCCCTTATATCAATTTCCTTTATTTATATTTGATGTTACAATTACTTAGGTAGGGATGCATGGTTGTTATTATAAAAAGTTTAGAAGTTTATATATTATTTATTGATGAATAAAATTTCTCATATATATATATATATATATATATATATATATATATATATATATATATATATATATATATATATATATATATATATATATATATATATATATATATATATATATATATATATATATATATATATATATATATATATATATATATATATATATATATATATATATTCTTTTTTAAGGTATGAGCATAGATATTTTCCTAAAATTATATAATCGATATATATTATTATTTATAGCTCACAAGAGATGAATTGATCCAATTAGAGAACATTCACAATATATTATTAACAAACAAATGTTGTTTTGTACCAAAAATAGAAAAGACATGTACAAAATGAGACACATTTTAAGGCAAATATTGTAAAAAATTATCGAAATGTTTATGATAGTTAGTACGATTGTATCAGCTTCTCTATTATTTGTGCATCACATTCCTTATAGCTAAATACTATAATGTATAATAGTATCAGATATGAGAGTTTTGCAGGGAGATTTTAAACTTCACCAAAATTCAATAATTTGAAAGCTATGCATCTAAAAATTGTCTAACGATCTGTGTATATCAAATTAGTTTTACAAAGCTAGACATCGGTCTTGTTAGAAGATTAGACAGAAATCTTTCACAACTCATATGAAAATAAGATGAAATAATTAAATTATTTAAACTATATATATTTATGAAATAATGTATTTCAAAGAAAACTTTTTTTTAAATTTCGGCATCGGCTTACAGCGTACTCATTTTGCAAATAAAATACCTTGAATACAATGAATTACCTTTTAGTTTTCTTATTTAAAGGATAAGATTAATTAAAAATTGAAAACATGTCTTAAAATCTCTAATATTCTTAGCATCGGTTAAATATTGGTTAGACTCATATAAGTATTTTAAAAAAATAGACATAAATGTATGATTGATTGCAAATATATATAATATGTATTATTTTTACATTATAATATATATTATTTTTAACTACTTTTCCTAATGGTCAGATTAAATATATAATAATAAATTCAAATAAGAAAGGGGAGTTTAACTCAATAGGTGCAAAATAAAACTTAAAAGTAAATTGTTAAGTAAATTTTTTTTCAGTAAATTTATATAATTTTTCAGATGATTTTTATAAAATTCTGTAAGAGCCTTTTTGCATTTAAATGCTTTGTTATCCTGTTTTTGCAAATGATAAGTATAAAAATAAAAGAATAAATTATTTTCTCAGTAAAAATCTTTTTTATTTTTGAAATTAAAATCTTATTGCATAAAAGAATAGTTTAATATTTTTTTAAATTAAAGAAAATTAAATTCTAAGTACAGTAAAAATAACCCTAAATGTCATATTTTTGCAAACGGATATCATTTGATTTATTGGCAGTTTTTTCGACATCAAAATAGGCGCAAAATAGTGAACAAAAAATATCAAACCTAAAGAGACCTTAGTTAAATTTCTGAAAATACCAGGTTCATTAGAAATGTTTATCCAATATAGAAGTTTATGGCCTGATTTAGCATCAAACCCTAAGTTTTCAACTAAGCAATGCACTATGTATACTGCAAAATTTTATAACACAAGCATTAGAGAGTTTTAAAATTTTTAAGTGTAAAAAACCCAATTTGTTTTCTCCATAGATTCATCAAGTTTAAAAAATAGTAACAAATATGCATTTTTTCATGAAATTTTTACCTAATTATGTTATGAATTTAAGTTAAATCGGGACAACATTTAGAAAACGTTACGTTGGAATACATTTTACTTACCATAGTAACTGTAACTGGATGTAAATTAAACTGAAATAAAATAACTATTATTTACGCTTACATAAAAGGTCGATTTATGAATTTAACTAAAGGTGAATATAAATTGTATTTATGCTATCTCATGATTGCATACGTCATTGTTATAAATGCATCTTATTGTTTCATTTACCGTTTATTTAAAATCATTGTTGTCATGCAGTATATAGTTTTTTTTTTTAATTTAACAAAGTATTTTATTAAAAAAACAATCCTAATTACTTCATTATATTTTTTAATTGAACTTCAAAGATAATTATATAAAATTAGAACAATTTTTCCATGTGAAGTAATGGGTTTAAATTAAATACATTATTTATTTATCGATGTTTATTTGCTTATACGATGCAATTTATGTGAATTTTATATTTATACATTATGCTTTTTATTTTTGTTTAACATACGCGAAATTCTCCTTTCTCAATGCAATTTTCATTTTTATGATGGCAATGATTCATTAGGACATAAAAAGAAATGGTGTATGTTGAAAAAGCTATTTCCACATATCTTTCATTTCACCTAGCTTGATTTTTACGAATTATCATCGAGGCTTTACTAGCTTGCATTTTTCAGCTCAATAAATCACCAAAATAGAGTATTTATAGTGCACTTGATGAATCTTTATATCAAAATTTTAAGGCATTTTCTGTCCAAGATTATTGTCTTACCGGTTAACCCACAAAAGTGCACCAACTCAGATCAAGAATGGTTCCTTATGGTAAATTGCTCTATTGTTCTTCTTTGGCCATTTAATTACTTAAATTATAGAAAAAATGTTAATCGAGTTAATTTTAAAGCCTTTTGCATAATAAACTTCATATGTGCTGACTGAATGCTAATTAAAGTACATTTTTTAATTAAAGAAATATATATTATTTGTCAATGAAAATAATATTGAGCTATTCTTTCAATTTATAATATATGCCATGATAATTACAGTTTCATTTATAAAATCTAGGTATCAAAAATTTCCTAGCTCAAATCTATATTCGATACTGATGAATTACAAAAACATCATATTGTCGTTAAATTATAATTACAATATATAAGGTCATAACAATTTTAGTATTTAATAACATAACATTTGTCTTAAATGGAATTAGTAGACAATTGGAACCACAAATTGGCGATGTTTGCGAATTTTTTCGTCACCAAGCAATTTAAACGCTGTTGCCACTTTAAAAAAACACATATATGACGCAAAAAATGAAATAAGCAAGAGAAAAAAACAAACGTGGAAACATAAAATCCAAAAAGCAATAAAAATTCAATTTAGCAACACCGAAGGAAAAAACGCTAACACAATAATCAAAACAAAGGAAGCCATATTTGGCGATAAATATCTTGGGTTGATATATCATACTTATACACTCTAATCAATAATTCTATTAACAATAAGAACAATAAAGATTCAAATGAATCGTTTTAATGTTTTAAATAGCAGTTTAAGGATTGTTTTAATGTCATTAAATAGCAGTATAAGATTTATTTGATAGATATATTTTTGTAACAAAAATGTATTTTAATTTTCAAACATGTACTTAAATGGTGAACATATATATATATATATATATATATATATATATATATATATATATATATATATATATATATATATATATATATATATATATATATATATATATATATATATATATATATATATATATATATATATATATATATAGTAAAATAAACGAATATCTTAAGAAACTAAATTCTGCAGAAATATTTTAAGTAAAAATAAAGACATTATTGTATTAACTGATATGAGTTCAAAGTAGTTATAATTGTGTATTAAGTGATATGAACCACTTATGTGAAAATGAATTCTATGTATAGAATTGCATGCTTTGTAACAAGTTCCAAACGATTCCATGAGGAAATACATTTTCTCAAAAATTATTTTGGAAATTAATATATATATATAAAGCATTTTCAGTTATAGTAGTTTAGTATATATATTAGTTTATAAAAAATTACTTTAAAATATTGAAATTTTCATAAATTTAAGTTAAGAAAATAATCACTATTGCATAGTATGATTACAAAAACTGTTAATTTTAAGTAATTAAAATCATATATTTTTTAATAATATTTTTCATTTAATGTTCCCAGTATTATATATGTTTTCCCTGATTCTTTAAATATTTTAAAAACAGACTTTGTAAATTTTTATCATCTTATATATTACTTGATATTATAATAATTTTCAAATTTGGTTTGTAGTAATTTTGATTTATTTTATAAAATTTGTATCATAGAAGAGTTTAACAGTAAAATATAATGCACAATTATTTGTTATAATTAGGTTCAAATATAAATAAGAATAATGATCATTTTGTTATCATATCCCATTTACTTTAGATTAAATTAGCCGGAAATAATAAATAGTTTTTAAAACAGTATATATAATTGAGTATTTAATCATATCATAAATTCTACTTTAATTCAAATTATAATCTCATTATGAAAATGCATTTATTCGCAAAATGGGAATTATTTAATTTGTGTTTTATCTAATTATGTAAATAACTTAGTTTATCTTTCAAATATTCTCTTCTGAAATTCCTTATGCATGAGCTTGTTCGCTTTTGTTTGAATGTTATGAATATAATTATTTAATTTTAAGAATTGTAAAGCTCATTATGAAATCGTACATGGATGCTTGGTAAATATTTCTTATTTGAGATGTAATTTAAATATTATTGACTATTTTATTATAATCAAATGTGTATTTATGCTTTCATTCAATGATATATTTTTTATTTGAATTATTAAAAATTTTAAATTTAAATGAGGAAAAATGATTGTGCATTTTTCAATGTAATGATACCATAAGACAATTAAAACATGGCATACAATAATGTTAATTTACAGGATATACTTTGTCTTTGAATGCCCAATTTAGTACTCAAATTCATTATTTAAAATAGTTGTATATTATTGGATGCATATCATTAAAGGAACAAAATAATATGTCAATGACAATGCTAAAACTTGAAACCCGAGGGTAATTTATTGCAATAGAATGATTCGTTTATAGATATATAAAAAAACAATAATTGCTATTACAAAATAATGATCCAAGACGAAGAAAATGAAATTATTTGCTCAATTTAGTAGCGTAAGCGATTTTAATCCCAAATCAAGTATTTCTAACTGTTATTAAAATTATGATTGAATTTACATTTTAATATTTTCTTAAAAACACCTAGTGCATTTATTTTAAATTTAATCAAGTATTTTTTCTGAAAACTCGAATTAAAAACATGCTTTTTTGTACTTACTCATTCTTTGAAATTATAGTCGCAATCAAAATTAAGTTACAAACATGAAGATTAACTAATGTCGACCATAATGACTTGAATTATTACTCATTTAAATTGAAGTTCATGCATTAATATAACTATTTTTGTCGTTTTTGTGGTTATATAAAAAGAATTAATGGACAATGAAAACGGAAGGATTCCTAGAACTAACTATACATTTTATTTAGAAACGTTTTTAAAAAATTATGATTGTTCTATCAAGGATAAAATCTTTACATTCAAGAGTACAATCTTTACACAATTGTATAATCTCATAGACTTAAAGTGCGTCTATTATTTGTTTACTAACAGCAACATTAATGTAAAAAGGCAGCTTCAAAAATAGGTACACGTAACACAACTGTAAAAATATTTATAATGAATTTCATAATTTTGGTCGATATATATTTGAGACAATGAAAATAACAATTGCAAAAAGTCTTGATTTATGTGCCATATGAACAAAAAACGTATCTTTATATTATTTGTGTTTTTATATTCATCACAAATCACTGTAAAAATATCAAACCTTACGCAAGTTAAATATTTCAATGAAAATGCAATTATTGAAAAGTATTTGGTTTGGCGATGGGGTTGTAAAAGTGTCATTTTAATTATTCACAAATGCGAGCAGAATTATTATTTTTATATAGAGGAGCAAGCATAAGATGGCAAAAATCTACTCATAAATTGAGAAAAAACAGTTTCTTTTTTTGCTTTGCAAGCAACAAAATCCTTTTCAACTTACCAATTCTCACAACACATTTTTATGTAGTTATTATTATTATTCTATTAATTCGCCTCTAAAAAATCTAATCTCAGAGGCATGACATCCCATCTGGCGGTCAAGACCTCTAGTCTGTCTCATATCTGTTTTCATGCCCGAAAACCTTGGAATATGAAACATTTCCTAGTTAGATAGTCATCCTAATGTACGAATCCCAGTAAATAGTTCCCGAAGATGATTTTTACTTAGTTTTATCGACTCATTAAATGAATGATAGTTCAAATCAACCTTGCACAACTTGAGGATCAAATCTTGGACCTTTGCATTGGGAGAGCGACGTGCTACACTATGCCAACGGGCTTCGCTAATCTCCTACACTGAAATTTAGTTTGAGAAATCAAACTAATTCAAATGGTTCTTATGTTATCTGCACAAATAATATACAGGTAACCATCCTATAACACGGTTTCGCTATAACACGATTCGTAAATTGCGGGAAAATTCCTACAACACGTCATCCAATAACATGGTTTTGTTCCAATGTTAGAGCTTGTTATCGGTCGACGGCATCCCTGGATGCAAATCAAATAGATTTTTGAGGACGCTAGCTCTGACGAAGATTGTGCAGATAAGAAATTAACATTAAAATAATTACAAGAAGACCTATGCTTAGCGGACAAATCTCGAGTCATTATTCTTGAAAACAAACCCTTCCACGGAAAGAAGTCGAAAATTCAAAAGGGAGCTGCAAAACTGTTTAACTCCATACCGCGAAATTTACAATTACCTAGTAAGAACTAGTCAGCAAAGTTCGATTACAGATTTTTTTAAGAGGGGAAAACATACAAAAACTTTAAATAGAGAAAAAAGTTCTGAAAGTGAAGGCGATATCGTTCCACCCCAAAAACGTTCTCGGTTGATTGTACTGAACAGTGACGACGAATAAATTCATTAAATTAGGGTTGCGTTAGATTAAAATATTTTTTCTTACTTTGTGTTGGATATACATTTATTATTTAATAAAAATTAAGTTGTTTATGTCGAATTAAAAAAATATTTGTTTTTAATACAGTTTTTGGAACGTAACCCCCTTTTTGTACTAGTTCTGGGTCTCATACAACACGATTTCACACAACACGGCATTTTCTAGGAACCTAACTACCGTGTTATAGGAGGGTTACCTGTATACAGATACAATTAAAATAATAAAACTAATTTTAAATACGTTGAATTAAAATATAATAATTTTGAAAAGTAACTTTACATAATGAATATTAAGAAAAGTATGCAATCAGTCATTGATTTATAATACACCTTAAAATATGTACTTTCATAATGATCGGTTAATCAATTTGAGTAATAAATGTCAAGAGTTCTTATGGTGAAAGAATATGTCTTGTCATTAAGGATATTAATATCAAACAATAAAGTATTGAGGAAATAAACATAGATAATAGGTACACGACATTTATTTACGATATGAAGATATTAAGGAAATAAAATATATTTTTCGAAAGCATAACCAAATGCAATATTTTTCTCTTAGAAAGCAAACAAACTAGTAACTTTGTAAAGTTTGTTCTTAGTCACGTCATTATTTGCTTTTAATAATAAAATAACTGATTTCCTTTGATCGTAAATCTTTTTCAAACAGTACTTGCTATGGAAATAGGTATAATGATTAAAACAAAATACATTAATCACAAAATGAAATGAAGTTTTGGATAAAAAGGGATTTCTGAGGATATAAAGCTGTAAGTAAATTTAATAATAAGTTAATATAATTGAGTTTGTCACGTTTTCCATTGAAAATTTCTGTGTAGATGTTAATACTTAAATTAAGCTATGTTGTGCCTCTGTTTGTTCATTTTGAGGGAAATCCTTTGATCGACGAATGTGATTTAGAAATTTTGTTACTCTGTTTCTCCCTGTTGATTATCTCAAACGTGAGAGAACAAAATGCAGTAACCAAATTTATTTACTGAGAACCTTAGTTTCATTTATCAACATATTAACGATTTTCAATAAATGGAGAAGATTAGGTACTAGATGAATACAAAGGTAAAGAATTTATTTAAATCACATTTTTTAAAATTTTAATATTATTTGTGTATTTTTAAGAAATCACTTATATAAGTCTATTACAAAGTTGAGAAAATTAATAATTATACAATTTAGATATGAAACAATGAGAAAACTTAGTTAAAATATAAAATCAGACATGAGTTTTGTGTGAAAAAAGCATTTAAGGAAAGTTTTAGTTTCATTATTAACATTATTATAAATTATATAATATTAACATTGAATTATTTAGCGTTAACACAATATGGAAACATCAAATTACAGCTAAAATCAATATTCAAGGAGTTGAAAAATTGGAGAATATTTATATTAGTGATTTCTAAATAGTTCATTATTAAATTGTCTGCACATTAGAAAATAAAGATGCAAACAATAATGTAGGTTAGTATTATAAATCGAGAATAAAAATTTATTTATTTTAAAAAAATAAAATTTAAATTTAATTCCTACAAAACTATCTGTGTACTAAATTTATAAATTTGAAAATCTATCATCATTAACATTTGTTAGTAATTGAAACCAAAGAATCTGTCATAATTTTATCTTTTAATTATTTATATTTTATTTTTTCTATAATACATCGAATTTTCTTTATTCGTATTTCATTAAATTTAATTAATTAAAATAATAATTGATTTTGTGAATATTTCTAAAACTTGTGTGTAATATTTCTAAATATGCCTTCGTTCCATTCAATCGTTTACTATATTTTTGTTTACCATTAAAATGTGAATATACAGTTCCTTTTCTCAAGTTAAAAATGAATGATATCCACAAAAATTTATGAAAATGAATATATATATATATATATATATATATATATATATATATATATATATATATATATATATATATATATATATATATATATATATATATATATATATATATATATATATATATAATTGATTTAACGATAAAATTTGTAGTCAAAGATATTTTCTCTATGGTTAAAACAGTAAACATTTTTAATTACAGACTTAAAGTGCATACTGCACATTCTCATCATACTAAAATATAATATATTTATGGGTAAGTTTATTAAAGTGAAAGAAATTCTGTAAGTAAATTTTATTTTTGTTATTATGTTTGTAGGTATTTTAAACAACATATTTTTTATTTCATTAAAAATTTCAAGGAATATATTTTTATTTTTTATAAATTTCTTTATAAAATTGAACAAAACAAAGTGACTAGATTATTAACCAAATTTAAGTGAGAGTTTACCAGAAAGCTTAAAATTAGGGATGTTAATGAAATTTCAGATATCTGACATTCAGGATTTTCAGAAAATGGTCAAAATATCATTTAGATGGCTCTATTACTTTTAAAATGCGGGGGTTTTAAGGATTTACAACCAAGATTTCATTTATATTGCAGTGAAGCATAATTTCAGATTTATATGAACTCTTGTAATTAAATTTAATTTTAATCAAGTCATAATTAATAAAATTCTTGAAATGATTATTTTTTAATTTAATACTTTCTCAAAAATTTTCAATCTAAGAATAAAGAATAAAATTCAAATAATTTTTTTTTTGTCTAAAATTGCCTAGAACACAATTTTAAATATTGGCTAAGATCATATTTCCATTGAATCAATATTTGAAAATTCGGATTCTTGATAAATGCTTACTATAAAATTAGAATAAATCAATAACGTTATTATTAAAAGATATTTTTGGTATACTCATTCGCTTGAGGTGAATTAATTTAAGCATTATTTAACGTTTTCAACTCTGTTCACTAAATGATCTTTATGTTTTTCTAATCTTAGTAAATATTAAAGATAATATGCAACAAATATAACTAATATATTTCTTCCTTATAATTTTTGATAGTTAATCGTATTTGGTATGTTGTATACCGCAAGAAAAATGTTGTATAAATTGTCAATTATAAGAAAGTCTAACACATTATTTATACCTTTTATTATATTATATAACACGATGTAACAATATCTTTTATAATATATTCTGTATTTTATGCACAAGAAACACAGTTTTAATGTCATACGTACTTAAATAAAAAAATTCCAACTTAATAGACATTCTGAACTATCTCATAATCAAGGGATTTTATTCAATATCTAGTAACGCATTTTCTTTATTTAGGTGTTTAATGAAGATATACTATTTTAAATATGAAGTTCATGATAACGTTGTAAAAATATTTGTTATAGTATTCTATAAAAATTAATTAAATCGAACTTGTGATTAGCTTTATAATCAAATCTATGAAATTAAATCACGCAATATCTGTGTAAGTAATGCATTTTAATACTTTAAAGATACTTAATAAACAATTTGCTGTAAATAAGTAAATATAAAATGTCAGTTTACACAGAAAGATGTCTATTTAAAAAAATCATATGGCCTTAACAAAAAAAATTGAAAGTAAACTAAAAAATACAACTGAAAACTTTTGAATTATATTCGCCATTAAATGTATAAAGTAGGCGTTAATATTAATTAGCAATTAAAGTTTAATGAAAGGTATTTTGATTTATAACTTTATGTATATTGCTTAAAACAATAGTTGCTACTTTACTTTGCATATAATTTAACACTATAATAGACTTCTTCACTATAATGTTAAATTATGAATGTGCCTTTTATATTGTTATGTATTATATTTGTATTTAATAATTTTAATATTCTACAATGAGGTTTCTCTAAATATTTTTCCTCTCCCTCTCTCTTATAGATAACTTGTTATACTTGTTCGATAAATTAAGAATATTGTCATGTTTTGAGTCTTTCTATTTATAAATGCTAGTATTAGTTTATTAGTTTAGTCATATTTTTCTTAGTTAAATTTTCGTCTATTGTAATAGTTTGAAAGAAATTTGAATATTAAGAAAACATCAATCAGAAATATTTTATAGAGTTATATGTAAAAAAGTTTGATTGCATTATAATAGGATTGAAGAAAATATAAAACATATATATAATAAGGCTGGAGACGCTCGTACAAAAAATGTTCGGTTAAATGTATAATTAGAAATAAATTTTTTATAAATATATTTTTTGAGCTAGTTATTTTGTTAAAAATCGCATTAAGTTATTTAATAACTTTGTTATTTATAGTTAAAATGTTAAAGAGCTACATTGCAACAATAATTACATTCAATGTAATGCAAATTAATTTTTAACTAAAATGTTTACTCATTCGTAAATGTTCTCTAATTCTGAAAATTCAAATAATTGCAATGATTTGATAAAATTTTTAATATAAACATATTCGTATTAAGGAATATTCCTTAAGAACAAAAAAAAACACATGAATTCAGAAAAATATTTCCCATTGAGAACAAAAAAACATTTTATACATTAATACTTTAAGATCCTAGAAAGAATTATAAATCCTTACAAATTTAATTTATTTATTTATAATTGCTTTGGTGATAAATATTTCTAACTAACTTATAAAATTATTTTTGCTTTTATAAATGTAAATTTTATAAATAAAAATTTTCTTTGGGAATTCCCAATTTAATTAAATGCAATCTAAATTTATGTGAGAAAGGGAAATGAAAAACATATGAATAGATGCTGGTGATATGATAAATTAATGAAATTAATGCTACAGAAATTCTCACAATTTTTTCCAAAGAGTTGAAGATCTGTAAGTTCTAAATTTTAATTTAATTTTTAAACTAAAATCATCAAAACTATTTTAAAGCTGTTTAATGAGAATAATCTAAGAAAGACTTAAAGATTCCACACAAAAATGAAATTAAAAAGAAACGATATCAAAAATACTAGTTGCTTCTTATAACAAAAGAATTACAAATGATATTGCACAGAAACAATTATTGAAATTGCATTATTTTTATTTGGAAATGCGTTTTAATTTATATGTAAATATTGCAGTTTATACAGTCACTACTCCTAAGCTTCATGTATGTTAGGATGTGAATTTGTTTTCGCTTTACGCTATTTTCTTTTAATGCTTGTCTCAAAGGAATACTTTATTATATGAAAAGAAAACTAAAACTATTTTTGAAGATTAAATTATATAAATGTATAAGTTCTTGAGAAATCCTATTAAATTATTTTATTTTGTCACAAAATGTCAAAGAATTTGATTTGAAAAAGACACATTTTTCATTCAATAATATACAAATGCAACTAAAAATAGTTGCGTTTGCTTTATATACTGTAGAAAGCCATAATTAGTAATCATCTAAATATACGAAGTGATACAGACTCAACTAATGTCTGAAGGCTTGAGTTGACCAGCAATAAGCAGTGCAATGAGGAATCATAATACCACAAAAATCCACTATACACAATTTGTTCAAACCTTTGGTACAAGGAATGCAAACTGCTAATCATGCCTTACGCAAGTTGCAATTTTTTCTTTTGTCGTTGCACATTCAGAAAAAAAAAACATGTTTTTGCTTAAGTTTTATACATTTATGTAATAAAAATCGGGCTCATCATGACCTAGAGCTATATCAAGTCTCTTCGTAGAATAAAGTGGTTGCTCAATGCTATCTCAGCTAATGTTTAGTAACAGGAGATTGATGTGGGACTTCTTTCATCTGCTGGCAAAACTGGCAGCTTGGAGTGCTTGGAAGTTTTTCTTTTCTCGTAATTCGTAAATAATCCCTACCATGTATAAAAATTCTCTAGAAGGCAATTTAAGTGGTGTTAGGTAGAAAGCCTTAGAATAGATTTCGGTGACTAGGATGTCATCGAAAAATTGTCAAAAATAATATAACATAAAATCATAAATATATATTATTCATATACAAGGCACTATCACACAGAAAAATTAAGTGAATAGGCTGGTTAATTAATATATATATATATATATATATATATATATATATATATATATATATATATATATATATATATATATATATATATATGTATATATATATATATATATATATATATATATATATATATATATATATATATATATATATATATATATATATGTATATATATATATATATATGTATATATATATATATATATATATATATATATATACATATATATATATATATATATATATATATATATATATATATATATATATATATATATATATATATATATATATATATATATATATATATATATATATATATATATATATATATATATATATATATATATATATATATATATATATATATATATATATATATATATATATATATATATATATATATATATATATATATATATATATATATATGTATATATATATATTTATATATATATATATATATATATATATATATATATATATATATATATATATATATATATATATATATATATATATATATATATATATATATATATATATATATATATATATATAAATGTATATATGTATATATATATTTATATATATATATATATATATATATACAGAGAGAGAGAGAGAGAGAGAGAGACTGGGTGTGTGATTAAAAATAACTTAACAAATTAATAAATATTTCTGAATTATTTATGGAGCTCATAATTTTATTGAAACTATGCAAATATTTTTCTCAGTCTACCTTTGTGTAATTTATTTAAATATAACTTAGAATTTTAAGTGATGCCTTTTTTTCACTGCCTCACTTTTAAAGCATAGTTGCCATAGTGTTTAGAAATCATTTAAAAATTGCTCAAAAGCAATACTTAAAGAAATCCGTGGCCTGAGAAAGTATTAAGAAAAATCATTCACGGTAGATAAAATACAATGGAACAGATTTAATATGAGAAATCAGTTTCATAATTGTTGAACAGAGTCCACGATATGCTGGAGTTCAGATGTCGACTATGAAGAATTCAACCACGTGTTATGACATCATGTAGTAATCAGCACCTGATAATCAATTCTAGTAATAAAGACAGTTTATGTCAACTTATAGTGTTTCGTAAAAGATCATTGTACACCAAAGAATATTGTTAGTAAGAACGTCATTATAAATCAGTGTGCATAGTCACATAAATCTTATTTTCACAATAGTGAGGCACTGCTTGACCAGTGGTGAAAATTCTTAAAGATAAAATAATTAAAATCAATAAGAATGATTTCTAATCTAATTTTGAATAACCACTTGAGAGCTGCTTATGAAAGATAATCCATATTTGAAAAGTTCATTTGGTTTTTTATGATAGAATATAAATATTTTTATTGATAACCTCATTGGACGTGTAAAATAAAATAGCAATGTTTGAATATACCTTTTAGAATAATTTTTGCTGTAGTTATTATGAAATATTAAAAAGATGCTCTCTTTGCAAATTTTCAATGCAATTTATTTCAAGTAAGTATAGTTTTGATGAATTTTTATTAAAAAATATTTGTATCACTCAAATATTATTCCATATTTTTTTATTTATAGTGAAGACATGTTAAAGATAATTACTAAATTTTTCCTTTATTTTATTGCTTAAAAATATAACTCATTATGTTTATTAAAATAATCAGATACATTTTCTGAGAAAATATTTTTTATTTATAATAGTAGATTATAAACAGTTAGAGAAAAAGGTAAAGATCTAAAAACACAAAACACAACAAAAAACAAAAAAGGAAATATTTTTTGAGAAAATATTTTTCAAGAAATTCTGCGTGATTTACACTATTGGCCACCCAAATTGCAACACCAAGAAAGACATGAGATATCACAACAAAATTTGTTTTGTATATAACATGTTGATCAAGTATCAAATGTTTAATTCATAATATTATGTTCCGTGAATTGCTATTCCTGTCAAAATCAGTACAGATTAGCTACCATTGTTGGAGATCAACATTGCCCCACGTCTCGTCATTGTTTCAAAGAGACTTTGGATATATTCATGTGGAACAGCTGACGAAGTAGCTTTTACTCATTGCCATTGTTGATCTGGTGTGGCAGCTGGTGAAGTAATAGGAGTCACTCGTTGAGCAACCACATGGACCACATGTTTTCGGTCGCGGTGAAAGATGTGGAGACCAAGCTGTCCAGGGAAATAATTCAACCTGGTGATTGATGGAGAACACTTGGACAATGTGTGCCACGTGTGGTTGCGCATTATCCTGTTGAAATATGACTGTGGGCAAGGCCTGAAGGTAAGGAAGGACAACTGGCTCCAACACCTCGGAGAAGTAGCACTGGTTGTTTAATGTACCGGTAATATTTACTAGAGGAGTGTGTGAGGGATATCCAATACCATCCCATAACATAATACCTGGTGCAGTACTTCTGTAGCAATGCATTACACAGCTGTTCAGCATCTTTTCTCCACGGTGTCTCCAGACTCGAATGCGACCATTGTCGTGTTGCAGACAGAAGCGTGACCCGTCAGTACAGACAATTTCATTCCATCTTGCCGTCCACATCCTTCTTGCATCGCACCATTGGCACCGAAGACGTCTGTGGTTCTGCGTGAAGGGTAGACAAAGCAATGGACGTCTTGTGGACAGACCAGTTACGGTGTCGAATGGTACGCGCAGCTATGGATGATGCGTTACAAACGGAATATTTTGTTCTATTTTCATGATGTGTTACTGAGTGGTCCGTCGCTGCCATGTGTGCAATTTGTCTGTTATCACTTGAAGGGGTGAACTGAGGTGGATGTGATCGAACACCCTGTCGTACCCTCATGTAATCCAACGATCACATATCCGCATTTCAGTTGTTTGGTTTCGTCCAACATGACTACTGATTTCTCTGAAAGATAATGCACAATCCCGGTAGGCTACTATCCTTCCTCTGTCAAACTCGGATACTTGATCAAAAATTGATCATTGATTTCTGCGAGACGTAACAGATTGTTTTTTGAACAAAAAAACACCACAAGAAAAACACAATAGCCGAACTAGAAATCGTCAAAATCTCCAAGCCTTAAACAGCGTTTTGAAGTGAAACCACAGGCGCGCGTGATGTGCGTCTGCGCTGAAATTCTAATCATTTGCGATATCTCACCTCCGCTAATGCATGTTATGTGAGTTTTATGTTATTTGCACGCTTCCTTCATTGGATGTTGCATTTATGATGGCCATTAGTGCATTTAAAATCATTCCTATTTAAAAGATTTTCATTAGTAGCAAAAATTGATAAATATTGTAAATACTATGTATACGCAGACATAAATTCAAGCTGTACTATAAATTATTAAACACTTTAAAAAATCATAAAAATGGAAGAAATTCCCATTAATGATAGTTGTTGTTGGCAAACTGATTTTCAGGAAATTGGGCCTGTTTGTTAATTAAAAAATAAATGCATGTAGCACCCTTTATCAATCATAGATCAACTTATGTTTGATAAAGGGTGCTTCATGCATTTAAACTGCAATTAATGAACAAATCAGAATTTCATAAAATACAGATTGCATAGCTGACAATTCGTATCACGAATCATGTTTCTTGTTCATATATATATATATATATATATATATATATATATATATATATATATATATATATATATATATATATATATATGTGTGTGTGTGTGTGTGTGTGTGTGTGTGTGTGTGTGTTTCACGCTTTGATGTTGATGTGTGGGATAATGACCTGATGGGAGCTTTACTATCTCAACCACCCACGAAAGATTGGGTAAATCTCTACTAAGGAGTTGCTTTCAGAAAAGAATGAATAAAGATATATTTCTTATAGCAGCTGATAGACTGCTTTGTCTAGTTCTAAGCTTTGAAAATATTGGCCCTTTTAGTGATTGACTGATTATCATAAGCACTGATTATCATAAGAGCTGATAATCATAAGTGTAGCATGATTATCATGAAACCGTATTTCAAGTTTAGTTTCCCAATCGGATACATCAATGAAAGAGTTCACAAAAGGGCTAAGTATTACTTGTGAAGTAGAGATATAAGTAACAGGAATATCGAAGACATCAGTATTAGTATCATTCATACTGTACAGATTGCAATCATTCCACACAGCCGCTCTTAGAAAGTAACACAGCTAAACAAGAGGGATTCAAGAGTGGCAGATATCACAGATGATTAATAGTGTTTTAACAGCATATTCTGAACTAATGAGGATGATTTTCAATATAATTGATTAGTCAATACACACATTTGTTTCCTCAAAGAAACAGTGAGCCCACATGCCTTAAAGGTAACGTCACTAAATTTTCCATGCATGATAGTTTGTGGCTTTTTTCATCTATAGAGAATTTCATTTTTCCTTTAAAGAGTTAATAAGCTGGAAGAGTTGTTCAGTTAAACCTAAAAGCTATTTAAAAACTTTATGGACAAATGTTATATCCGACTTACTAGAAATTAATCTATTTTAGTCTGTAGCATTTATCTGGAAGGAAAAACTATAATATTGCATATTCCGCAAAGCTGTTTCTGATAAGCACATTTAGTGTGGAATTATTAACCAGCCTTTACAATAAAATGAATGGTCGCCACACTTATCAAACTTAACTCTATAAGATTTTTGGCTATGGGTATTGCAACAGTTCATCACCTTTAAAAAATTGAATGACATCATACGCCACAAAGTTGTTTCGCATCCATTAGATTATACTACAAAATGTGCATAAAAAGGTTCTCCTTAGGTTGAGAAATGTAAATTTATTTGTTGGTGGATACTTAGGGCAATTATTACTGAGATACATTTGGAAACATTTGCCTGAATTCTAAACAAATATATTTTAACGCTTGAAATGTCCTGTATGAACATGAAGTGACCTGTATGTTACGGACAATATAATTATTTAGGTCAGTATTCATAATGCTTGGTTATTATGAATAATGACCATTAAAATTGGGCAATTTGATAAATTTGAATTACTTTAAATAATTTCTCACATTGACCAGTTATTATAAATACCGCTATTATTTCTTTGGACACTTTGATTAATTGACAGCAATGGGACAACCACGTGCGTGTGGTGTGGTTCTGGCTGGCCAATCAGCATTCATTTTCAGTCGCTTGCGTGTAGTGTGATTCTGGCTGGCCAATGAGCATTCATTTTCAGTGTTTGTTACTTTGTCAGTTAGGTATGCAAAAATTTGTTATTTTTTATAAGAAATATGAATAATAATGATTTTTAAATTGCCCACTTGACTTATAGCATTATAGATAATGACCGGGCAATGTAATATTTGCAATATAAATTATCATTTTGTCATATCCTTATGGACACTTTTTAAATTGCATGGGCATTATAAACAATGCCTAATTACTTACATTGCCCGTATAATATATAGATTATACGGGCAATGTAACGGGTATATATATATATATATATATATATATATATATATATATATATATATATATATATATATATATATATATATATATATAAATTTATATTTGAAAAGGATTTTTTTATCAACCTTTCACAGAACCCAATATTCTTCTCAACTGCAAATTTTGAAGTCTAAATAACGAATAATTTGCATATTTTTTATTAGTATTAAATTGAATAATTAATATTGTAAATACAATTATTCAAAATGCTTTAATTTTTTAAAAAATAATTGTAGCACAAATTTAATATTAATTAAATATATTTTTTACATGCAGATAAAAATGATTGTATTGAATAACTGAATTCATTCTGTATTCAAATAAAGAGAATAAGCTGAAATATATGCAAATCACGCTTTGAAGTTTAAACAAATAAATAACGTCTCCTAGGAAGAATTATTAACTGTTTTCAAACCTAATATCTTACTGTTTTGTAAATCTCTAGAATACTAAAAAGGACAGATATATATTTGAAGTGATGTGAAATTGAATATAATTTATTTTTAAGAACAGTTAATGGGATGAACTACAGAGCAGTTGCCAATTCCGTAAAATTATTCTCACGAATTTTTCAAATTGTTAGTAAATATAATTATGATGGAACATAAAAGTGTGAAAGGGAAGAATACAAAATGATTTACTCTAAGTTATCATGCATTTATATATAAATAAAAATGATATTGCAATGTAGAATATAAAATAAATTAGGAAATACTTTCTTATATGCATGATAAACTCAAGTGCTTTCTAGAATCACATATTACGTTGATTCAATATTATTTAATTTTGTGTATATTGATTATGAACATTCTATAAATGTAAAATATATTTCGACTGTTTTTTCAAGCAAACAACAAAATAAAAAATGAAGGGGAATGAAAGTAAAATTTTTATTATAAGAATTGTAATCAAATTCTAATTTATATAAATAAATTTGTTTTTGCAAAGATTCTAATTCACTGATTAATTGTTTTTCCTGGATATTTGATTAATATTACAATTTTTACATACATCTTATATTTTCATATTAGTTTTACTTCTTGAAAGAGATATAAGGATAATCTCGTTTACTTCATTAAATTGAAACATTTTATTTTACTTTTAATTTTACTACTAATTATTAAAAGTGCAAATTTGTTCAGAAATTTGCAGATAAGCCTTTATTAGTGAAAAACTTACTTGTTTAGTGAAAAACTTAAATCTTTTTATTTTTTAATTTATGTTTAATATCTACGAACTCAATAATGTATCTTACTATTTTCAAAGAGAAAGTTAAACAATATTTTCCCAAATGTAATCAATTTTTATTTACTTGGATTGGGAGTAGAATGATTCAAAAATTCAAAATAGAAATTCCATGATATTTAATAAAAATATGTCTGATTCGTATGTTTCGTCGTTAAGTTAAAACTCTTAATTGTGATACTAGAGGTCTAATTCACTTTTGGATGAAAACTCAGTTTCGATAACATTATAAATATAGAGTTGTACTATGCCTCAGATCAGCTACTTATTTGCAAAGATAATAAAAGAGTAGAGGTTTGAAATCAGTCGACGTGGGAAAAATTTATTTGAAATTAACATGTTTTCTTATAATAAAAGCTTTCCGAATTCAAAAAATAAGTATCATTTAATTTCTCGCTTACCTGTAATAAACAATTTGTTCACGATCCCTACTATTTACAGAAAACAATTACGTGTCAAAATCTCTTTATTATTTGAAACATTAGTTACACAATTCGATCATGTTGCCAAAAGCTAAAACACATTACTGTGCATGTTTTCAGTATAGATAAATATTTGAAGTATTATATTTTCTGTCATAATTTATAATGCTCTTTGTCAAACTGTATCTATGACCACTTTTTGCAGATGTTTAGTTTGATTTAAGTATAATATTGTTTTAAATTAGTCAATAATTATATCATCAGAAAAACACATTTGAATATTTTTTCAGACCCATATCTGTTATCTCACACTCTTCTTTGGTATTAATGTTTCAGTGCGGGTTAATCATTTAATTTCTATTCACTGTAGCGAATTTTTAAAGACTGATTTTCAAAACATATTTGTAATATCAAATATTCTTACATAATTGCCACTTGTATTTCAAATGCATTTTATTTAAAATGTAAATTATATTTCTTTAAATGTATTCAAATTAGTTTTGCAATTTAAATTATTCTTTATGCTATACAATTTTGTCAAATAAATGCTAAATTAAATAAAGATTTGAAAATTAATTTTCCTAATATTAAATTTCCTAAAATTGAGTTTAAATGTCCGTAATGTAAAAAGGGATGCCGCAGGTAATTTTATTAAGACTGCATGTAATGGAAGAAAAAATTTTAATAAATGTATTAGCTTAACAGGTTTGCATTCTAATCAAATATTCTTATCTGCTGAATGCTAATTTGCTTTGGAATACTAAAAATGATGACTGCGAACATGTATAACCGAACATTTAAAATTTATTTTCTTCGCGAAAATGTTAAATAGAAAAGTGAAGATAACAGAATGAATTATTATAAATTACATTATTAAAAATTCTGAGAATTTGTTAAATACAATTATGGTAATAGACGTGCCAGGAAATCAAATAATGTAGAGAAAAATCCAGTAATCTCAATAGATAACTACAGCAAATTAAACAATGTAGACATTTACAGGAAATAACGATGAAAGTTAAACTTTCTTTTTAACATAGCTTAGAATTTTTAATAATGGTGAAAACTTTATTAATTTGTATCATATTCTTTGCATGCTATTGCTATAATTTTAACTTGAACTTGATATTAAAATACACAATAACTTTAAAATAGAGTGATTGGTTTTAAATCAATTATCTATTAAACGAACTATTTAAAGATTTTTATCATCATGGCTAGATCAGATACTTAAAATGTAAATTTAATTTTTTTCTTATGATATTATAATTTAGTTTTGCGACCTATTTTAACGCTATTTTATAAGTTTAAATAAATTATTAATGTGATATGTTTTATTCAATGATAAAAGAAGTGCAAAGTGTACTAACTTGTGACAGCCGCTATGTCTAGAACTTCTGCTGTGTATGGCTATTTAGTTTTAAAAATATAACATAAAAAAATAGTTTTTGCACTTTTCCCTGTATAACTAGTTTGTATTTGTTTCGATTTAAAATTAGCTCCCTATAGTTCTACATAACGAATAACCGAATTTTGATGTAAAACGGTCTATTCGTATATTTATTTTATGGATTTCAAATTAGTAAGCTGTGTGGCTTCAAAAACAACAATAAATTCTGAAAAAGAAATGGTTTTAGGTAATATAAAATGAAAATTTAGTTTTTTGTTGTCTTCTATGATAATTTATAAAAATTGTCAAAAATTTAGTCACAATATTTTCTGGATTTGTCATTTCTACAAATTGAGAACTTAATAATACAATTTATGGCTTAAAATGTTTGAGGAAACAGTTTCTTAAGACAGCTCAGATTCATTTTGGAATCTTAAATATTATTTTAATTAAATTTTATTGCTTAAATACTTGAAGAAACCATTAGCAGTATTTCAATAAATGTAAATATAGACACATATTAAAATGAAAACTAAAGAAATTAAGTATTTTCTAAGAAAATATATGAAATATAAAAGTTGTACATTTTAAAACCAACAACATTTTTCACATCATATAAGTAAAAAACATTTTACGATGTTTACAATATATTTAATTTTTCATTTTTGAAATTTAAAATATAGCAATATTGTTGTGAATATATTAATTATAAAATATCATTATTTTTATGGAAGAATGTATTTGACGGAAAAAGATAAGTATACCGACAAACATTTTTAAATTTAATTTAAACTCTGTAACACTTTAAAATATACAACGTACTTCAACATAACAGAAAATTATAATCTTCTAAACAGGTGAATATAATGTATAGGAAATGCATTTGCCAGAAGAAAGTAATAATGTACTGATAAGCAATTCTTAAATTATAGTTAAATTTCTTTAATACTTTAAATTATGTAACAAAGTTCAACAAAGAATAGAATATTGGAATCTCCTAAACTAGTGATATTTAATATAAAGAAAAGCAAAGTCAAAATGTTATTCTGAGATCGAAGCTTACATCTATAAAACAGAAAGTATATCTTTTCATTTCAAGCATCAATGCGTCTGCTTGTGATTTCAATTTATTTCTACAAGAATTAAAGTAGCGCATTATCCTGAAAATAAGATCATTAGGAATGAAAAACATTTTGTTTTAGATACTTCCTTCTTTGGTTTTATTATCTAATGATTCCCCTTATTTTTTCCCCTGATGAAATACTTTATTTTTTCTCCTTCATTTAGAAATAAAAAATTAATAAATCTACTAAGATGGTACAATTTTAACAAAATATTTTAATATACGCTCTAAAGAAAAATAAAGACAAACTAATTCTCGTAATTTTTTACTTATAGAACATTTATTATGTGCTTATTCATGCCATTGATTTTAAATATGGATAAAATATTCCAATGATATCATATAAAAATTAAGGAAATAAAAATAATTAATTGTTGTAAGACTATTAACTAACTATTTTTCAAATAACATTGAATTATTTTATTTCCAGCGTTTGAATTATCATCAAATACATTAAAATACATACTTGATATTACATAACTATTTATATGATATATTTTATGTTGAAACCATGTGAGTTTTTGGACAAAAAATATTTTTTTTTTGCTTAAAAATTCCTCACAAAAAATTTAAGCAAATATTACTTGAATTTTATTCAATAAGCGTGACATCGCTGATACTTTATAATGTAGGTTGTTTTGTCTAATGTGACTTTTTATTGGAAGAAATGAGTTTTTTCTGGTACACAGAAGTCTTTTCTCAATACAATGTATCTAAAAAAATTAACTGTATTCTATTCGTAAATATATAGTATTACATATTTTATTTTATACTTTCTCATTGAACTCATGAATAATATATTTATTGTACACTTAATTTCGCCTTTAAGTAGTCATTTTCATAGGATAATCATCAAATATGGCTCACTACATTATAATTTCAAAATTTATTTCTATATTATAATGAATTTCAAAATTTTATAATGTAAATACCTTTTTACATTTTAATAATTTTTCAATGTATTAGGTTGGTGCGTATGAAATGTCGGATTCTCTTTACATGCGGACGTTTTCCTCCCTGTTTTCGTTATACTTTTGTATTTGGCATAACCTCATTCATACTCGTATTGTCCATTGCCAGAGACTCATTTCAGCAAAATAGGTTTTCTCGAAGGTCTTCCCTTTTTTATTTCTTTTGAGTTTATTGCCGATATGAGTTCTGCCGACATTCGCGTCATTTTCTTATATGAGTACAAACTTGGTAATAGTGCTGCAAAAGCTGCACGCAACATAAACCAAGCGTTTGGGGAGAATACGGTTAACGATCGGAAAGTGCAGCGTTGGTTCGAAAAATTTCGGACTGGCGATTTTTCACTGCAAAATGAGCCGCGCGGAAGACCCAAAACGTCTGTGAAGAATGATGACCTGAAGGCTCTAGTGGAAGTGGATCCAGCCGTATCCACGAGGGAACTTGCTATCAGGATGAAAGTTGACCATACAACGATATTGAGACACCTTTCTGAGATTGGCAAGGTTAAGAAGATGGACAAGTGGGTACCGCACGCACTGACAGAGCGAAATAAGCTGGATCGGTTAAACGTATGCTCATCATTGCAGCATCCACCCTATTCACCGGATCTCTCGCCGACCGATTTTCATTTTTTCAAGCATTTAGAGCTGTTTTTAAGGGGAAAACACTATGAAAATGAAGACAGTCTAAAAAACTCGATATCAGAGTTTATTAATTCTAAAGACCAAAACTTTTTTAAGACAGGCATCTACGCTTTAAAATCTCGTTGGGAGAAGTGTATTGAAGCGAATGGAGCATACTTTGATTGAATAAACAGCTTTTGAAGAAAGATATGCAGTTTTATACAATCACTTAAGAATCCGACATTTCATACGCACCAACCTAATAAAATCTACTCCCTTTCATGAAATTCAAATCATTTCCAATTAAATTCCTAACATTTGTTTTGATAAAATCTTATCTGCTAGGTTTTTAAAAATATTGCATTCAGCTTCTCTATTTCATGTATATTTTGCAAATATTTTGCATGTATTATTTTAGTTAAGAAGAGTAGTTATGTTTATTTGAGTTTTTCTTTACACATTGTATAATTTTATTGAATATTGTTACGAGATGCTTTTGATTAACATAAAATTTATTAATAGCTATACGCAATATAAGACCACTCTGTTGAATTTTCTAGCAAAACTTTTAAAAGAATGAAAATTTTATTTTTTGACAATTTTTATAGCAGAAAATTTAGCAAAAATATTAAGTTCTGAAATTACTATATTCGCTCTGTGATAATATGAATAAAATAAAAAGTAAATTTTTTAAGGTATACATTTTAAATAGATAAAAGGAAATATATTTTAAATAAACTTCAATCCTTTTCATTAAGATTCTTGTATGTATTCGTCTTATTAGATACAATA
This sequence comes from Latrodectus hesperus, assembly GCA_037975125.1. Taxonomy (NCBI): domain Eukaryota; kingdom Metazoa; phylum Arthropoda; class Arachnida; order Araneae; family Theridiidae; genus Latrodectus; species Latrodectus hesperus. Next base: position 6,529,603 of record CM075862.1, read on the forward strand.
TATACTCATGTTTAAATGGATATAAAATATTTGAGTTAATTATTTATAAAAATAATATACTAAATGTAAGAAAAATTTAAATAAATTTACTAACATAATTATCAAGTTTTATGTTCAGATCGTTTTTAATCTAAATGTTTCAAAATTGATGGCATATAAGTTTCGAAGCTATAACTTTCTCATAATTAAGTGGGAAATATCAGTCAGCATTTTCAATGATGCCAGTTAACAACACTATGAGAAAATATTTTATTACTTACATATTGTAAACAACATTATTTACTTTTTTGAATAGCAAATTTTGTGAAAAAGGTACGTGCAATGAAATTAATTTGGTAGTAAGTATTTTTAGTCATTTCAAATAAAAAAAAAATTTAAATATAGAGTTAATTTAATTCATGTTATAAAAATTTAAAGGGAGAATAATTTATGGGAATCTTTCTGTTTTTATCATTTTATTGTAAAGTTATTAGTAATTCGATTTTTATCAGTTGCTATGTTAGATTTTTTTTGTTTTCTGTAATATGTGTCTCGATAATGTATAAAAATATGTCGTCTCTTCAGATACATATCATACATTTATGAATATTCTTAATTAACGTATATACTAGCATAGCAAGGAAAGTATGGCAAAAGTATTACCAATGAATAGTTAATGAAAGATTATTAAATTATGTAAGCATAAAATAATTTAAAATAATCATTGTTCTTTTCAAAGAAACAACATACTTCATAGAAATGAGAATCGTAAACTTACACACTACATTTAAAAGTAATTATTAATGTTTCTATTTGTTAGAAAAAAGTTTTTTAAAAGTGGGATATATGATACAATTGTAAAAACAAGTAAAATGTCTCGACGTTACATGAATTTCTCAAAATGACGCCATTTATGGTAAAGTAATAGAAACATTTATCAAAAAACAGTGCTATCATCAAATTTTTTTAAATTGATGTACTATATAGTGATATAAATTTAATTTCTTTTATTTTATATGAAAAAAACGATATTTGATTAAGAAATTCACTTTAACTACAATCCACAAAGTCATAAAAATAATTTTAAATGATAAATCAACTTATAATAAATAATTTTTTAAAACTAAACAAATTGCAAATAAAACGATTTCAGTTTTATTGAAAAAATCACTCTATTTAATAAAATAATTTACCCCTTATTTACTTAAATTATGTCAGCTAAATACATTTATAATCCCAAACATTTCAAAAACAACAGTTTGTAAACCTTTTTAAATTTTTTTTTAGTTGAAATAATATAATAGTAATTTGAATGATTGGACTACAAAAAATTTGAAAAAAGAGTATGAAATAAAAATGATATAAAATCCTATTAAGAAGTTTAGTAGAATGGGTATATTTAAATTTAAAAATATATATTTCATGTAAGAAAATAAAATTTACTTTAATAATTATAGTCCAACACTTGTATAACCAGTATGATGTATTATCATTTCCAATGAGAATGAGTGGAAACAATCAATCATAGGAAACACCGTCATTTTACCATTGAAATTTACTCCGCAAACCCCAGCAAAGCTGGCCAAATAAAAAGGAACTTATTTTTTATATTCAGATATAAAGTGACATGCAAAAATCAATTAGCTGTGGGAAAATAAATCTTTCTAAATAGATATTTAGTCAAACTGATTTTTGAACGAAAAATTAACAATTCAAAATTACATTAATATATTTATGTACAATTGTCATACCTCGATCACATTTTGATGCAATCCGAGATTAAAATATTTTATATTGTGAAAGTTTCAATGACAGTATATATATATATATATATATATATATGTATGTATGTATGTATGTATGTATGTATATATATATATATATATATATATATATATATATATATATGTATGTATGTATGTATGTATGATATATATATATATATATATATATATATATATATATATATATATATATATATATATATATATATATATATATATATATATATATATATTGCATTCAATTTTAATTAAAATTTTGAGACCTAATTAATCTAAATAGTACGGTTTAACAGAAATTTTGATGATTTATAAATTTATTGTAATTTGTTTTTTGAATACAAAGTCAAAATTCAAAATTCTCTTGATCCATTTTATTATGGAAAAACATCTTTCTGCATTTATAAAATCAAAAAAGAGAGAAATAAGATTTCTTTTAACAGGCATTGTTTCCGAATCATTGCGTTATTTTTTAAGAACATTACGATTGTTGCTCGTGTACTACACATTGATTTCACTGAAAAGTTGAAATGGAAATTGGGAAATTATAGTTGTAAAATAACTTCAAATGTATTTCATATTGATTGTCTTTTTTTTTCTTTTTTTTCTTTTATTCTTTGAAAAAATTAAGATTAGATGGAATCTCAAAGTTTTAGCAGTCTACTTCTTTCATTTTAGTCTTCTTATCTGTTTAAAAAATAATATTTCCTTTATTTTACCCTAGTGAAATGATCATGCTCAACTCTTACTTTAAACGTATATTTTTAAGTAAAAATCTTTTCCCATTTTTCTTATTTTTTTAGATCTATATTTGAAATTCAATAAATATGACTTTAAAATAAACAACTGATAAATATATACGTTCATTTTCTACAATTTGTATGACTTATAAAATACTGAAAATAGTTTTTTTTCGGTAATGAAAATTACATTCTCATTTCGATGTTTTATCATAAAGGTATATGTTTTGTTTTTGAATTACAAATTATTTTCCTCTAGCAAAAAATGAAGAATCATTTTTTTACTTTTATGATTAGAAAAACACTTGAAGCAGAAGAGTGATTTAATTAGGAAGAAAATAATAAATCAAAATATTTAGTAACAATATTATATTTAACAAATGAGATAATGTTATGAAGTACAGAATCTGAATCTCAATGAGACTTAATATTAAATAATATTATTTATATTTAAATGAATTAAGCAGGAACTTAAAATTCCTCATAGTAGTTAACTGGCTGCCAGTAAAAAAATAAGAGCATAATAATGTTTTAAATTAACATTAAAATAGTCAAATTTATTGATTTAAGAATAAATTATTGCTTATGAAATGTTTTGTACTTTCAATTTATCAAGACGTTGGAAAATTATCGAGATCATGTAAATAATTTATTCGGAGTAATAAATATTCGTTATGAAGTTTGCTGAAAATAAGATCTTTTTTGAAGGATAATCCTTTATACTTTAAAGATCATCACTGACAGTTCTATAACAATTCAAGTCTTAAAATGTAGAATTTTTTCATAAGTTCTCAAGTTTTATATTTAACTATTAGAATTTACTGTTCTTATTTATGACCATTGTTAAAATTGGAATGATATTAACATATAAACCAACTAATTCATTAGAAATTTAATATTTCATTTGTTTATGTATCATATTTATTCCAGCTTAATTGAATGAAATTCTTCTTTTGATTTTCTAAAACTTGTACTCCATTTTATAAGCAATGGAACTAAATTTTATGATTGTTGTGATAATTATGAATCAAGGAATTTTATCATAAGTATTCAATCAAAGAAATGTTAGAAAATCAGTTAATGAAACAGTATTTTTTTTCAAAATTACAATAAAATTAAGAATGCACATTTTTTGCTTTGAAACTAATGTAAATATTGTATAAATTTTTAAAGCAATAATTATATTTTAAAATAACTATGAATCAGCATATTTTCAAGCACAAGTAAAAAATAAAACAACTCATAAATTTATACACCTTATACTTAAATATATTAAAATTTAAGTACAAAATCAAAAGCCATTTTGATAATATTGTAGAAACTTATTACGAACATGAATGATAATATTACAATTGGATTAGTTATGAGTAAAACATAAGAATATTACATGTCCTCAGCGAATTTTTTGTAAAGTTAAATTGACTTTAAATAACTTTCTTGGTATTTTATTTTATGTCAACTTTGAGTCAGAACTCTTATATTTAAGTTTCTACACAGATTCTGGAGTCAAGCGATTCCAAAACTCATGTCCCGAAAGGAATTTATTTAAATAAGCCTAGTTTGCTGAAAGCAAAGCACATAAAAATTCAAAGCAAAAAGGAAAATTTTTATGAAAAAAATAATAAATGGTAATGAAAAGATGCACGCTTTGATGAAAGTGAAAAAAAAAATGTTGAATACTATACAAAGCTTTCATTCCTTACAGCAAACAAGTTTCTACATGGATATATAAAGAGAAGCTCCAGAAATTTAGTATTCAAAAATAAAATACAAAAAGAAATTTTCTAGAAAGCATCTTTTCTATGTATTTGTGGAAAAGATTAAAAAATTATGTATTAATACATAAAATCTCTTTTACATTAGAAATATTTCATTCATAATTTCTCAAGTTATTTTAATGGTACTCAAATTATGTTTGGAAATGAAATTATGCTTGCTGCATTTCATTTCAGATGTAAATAAAATATAAATATCAACGATAAAAAACTCACAAATAATTTTTAAATTAAAAAAAACAATTATATGAAGTAGAAATCCTCATTATACATTAAAATGCGTAGCTAACTTCTTAAGTATTTGTATCAACACCTATTTAATTTCAATCTTATATTGTGGCTTAATTCAATTAATTTTATTACTGATACCATTAAAAATGATTCTTCAAACATTTTTCCAAATTTAAATATTCTTCATCAAGCAATTATTTGAATGACGCATATAATATGTTTTACAAATTAAAAATTGCTTAATTTCTTAATTATGTATATAATTAAATACTTTGTTAAAATACATTTCAAACATAAATCGAGTGAAGACTTCTTGCAACAATAATTATGTTAAGGAAATTTTTCAACATTTGACCAAAAACTGAATTGATTAGTATTCATAGCAGTGATTGCGATCATCAGTGCCTTTTCTTCGTCATCAAAACTGCAACTCCTTGTCTCTCTCTAAGCATTTGTTATTCTTATATTAACTATTTTTTTAAATTTCGTTAACTTAATGAATGGCTAACTTTATAGATATATAAAAGATATACATTAAAAATAAATGAGCCCAGGTAAATATATATCATTAAACGAAAAAGCGAGGCAAAATAACAATTAATGAAAAGATATAACTTTACAACAAAACACAAGTTACATTAACTAATATTTACACTGTAATATATTTAGATTGTAAGAATTTTATTTATTTAAACTATAGAAGATATATTTATATTATTAGTTATAAACGAATTTAAGAATACTGAGGAAAGTTTTAAGAATGCATTTTTAAATTCAGGAAGTGAGGGAATAGGAATTTACAAAATACACTAAAAAATACATAAATACTGAAATAAGCTTTAAAAAAAGTATTTTAAGTATTCATATTTAAATGCATAAGAAATATCAACAATCGAACAACGCAATTTCGCATTTTATTTTTTATTTACATTATTTAAAAAAGTAAGGTTATATTTTTTTTTCATTTGAAAGTTTTAGTTAATATAAAAACGTAATAAACTGGAACTCTGAGAACATAACTTAATATTTTTCTATAGCAAAATATTGAGTTTATACGAATGAAAATAAAACATTTTTCTCCTTGAGTTTTTTTCAGTTATAAGTAACTTCACTTTAATGTTTAATTTAATACATTTTTAAGAAAAGTAAAAATCATAGGTTATTATTCTCATTCCTATGTATTATATATACATATATATATATATGAGTGCATTTGAATTTTTTACATGTCACTATAATGAATCTTCTTAGGCAGATCAGACCAGATATATATATATATATATATATATATATATATATATTATATAATATATATATACATATATATATATATATATATATATATATATATATATGTGTGTGTGTGTGTGTGTGTGTGTGTGTGTGTGTGTGTGTGTGTGTGTGTGTGTGTGTGTGTGTGTGTGTGTGTGTGTGTGTGTGTGTGTGTGTGTGTGTGTGTGTGTGTGTGTGTGTGTGTGTGTGTGTGTCATAAATACATGTCTTATATTTATTGAAATTAAAATGTTATGAATTATTTGTAAAAATCCACTTCCATTAAATTTATGAAAATTATTTTACAAACACTTATAATCATTTCTTAATAAGATAATTTCAATAACAAACATGTTTAAAACTCAAAAATACAAAACAACAAATGCTTACAAGAGTTTGTACTTCAGTTATAAATTTCCAAATCGCATTTTAATGAATAACTTGTACGATTCATGTGAACATATTATTATTCACACATTCAACTATAATAAAAATAATGAACAAATAAATAAAGTTTGAAAGTAAAAAATAAAATATTCATAGAAAAATGTTTTTCACTGTAAAAAACCACATAAAAAAATAACCATGAAATGTTGAGATTAACTTTGGATATTTGCGAAAAATTGAACACAAAAGTTGACTATATATATTGACTATTATATTATATTAAAAGTTGACAAAAGTTGATTATTGCAAGAGTTTAAGCAGTCTAGATCCAAAACATGGAAAGAAATAACCCTTTCCTATCAAAAGGATTACAAATTTATTTTAAACGTTTAATATCAAGTCATCAGACTTTCTTTTGACGCTTTGGATTATTTTTTATTAAAGATATTTTTCCGATACAACGAAAATTATTTAAAATCTAAGTTTTTAATCAACAGTTAAATATCACTTAGTTTTATTACATTAGTACTCGATAAATTGTGTAGAATATGCAGGGTCCCTGTTTATAGATTTTGTGTCATTTTTTATCATCTTAGCACTCTTGGTGCTTATTATGTCTTAGCTGACATATCTTCTATTATCCTTCGTAGAATTTCATGAACTATCTGCTAAATTTTTTCATTTCCTCGATACCCAATTTTAAATACACCATATAAAACATAGTTTTCATGTATTTCTCTGTATTGAATTTTGAAGTACAATAAATTCAGCTTCACCATCATTGTAGATTTCTTTAACACAGTGACGTTTTATCCTGTAACGATGACATGCATATAGGACTCATTTCCATTTTGGCGTTTTATGATTTCTTGATTTAATTAATCATTTTCCTATAGAACATAAACAATATCAACCAGTAATTTTCAAGCAGTTTTGTTTTTTATTGGTAACTATACAATGGTCTACGAGATGTCCAATTCTGTTAATCATAAATATTTTCATCAAAACATCAAATAATTTATTATTAGTTTTTATAATTTGCATGAGTTTATTTCATACTTTGCTCATGTGTGTTATCATGTGAAAATTATTTTGCTATGTGTGCAATTTTTACTTAAGAAGTTAAAGAAGTTTCTTTTTACTTAAGAAATTTAAAATCAATTTTAAAATGCTGCTATCTGCATGTTACATTTCTATTTTCTTTGTTCACGGATATTTTTGACCAAGAATTCAATACAACAAGTTTCATCTTCTCAAACATTTGACTAGATCATTTTCCATATTTGATTAAAATATAATTAATCTTGCATCAGTTAGAAGCATTGCAATAGTGCTGAAAATATTAATACACATTCTATAATTACTATAATTATGCGTATTACTATATTTTTGAAAATTTTAGTTTGAATAAAATATTTAAAGTTCAAAGCACATTCTATTTATGGAGTTCTTGACAAGATTTAATAGAAATATTGTATTACACATGCACTATATATTATTTAAGCAATCTAAATGGATAGCGCTTCAATCAAAAACTATTTACACATATGCATGTTTATTCATGTTACAATTTAAGACGTTTTCTAATCTATATTATTTATGTTACATTTAAGGCGTTTATTTAATTCATAATAATTATTTTAATATAATTAAAAATAACCTAAATCAATGTTTTTTAAACTTGGTTCTTCATGTTATAGGGAAATGAAATGTTTATATTTTATTAGTTACCAATATAGTTAACTATCATCTATATGTATGGAACTCATATATGAATGATGCAGTTTTAATGATTCAATCGTTTGTGGAGAGAACTTTGAAATATTAACAGTGATTTTAAAGTACATAATTAAAATAATTAAATCATTAAATATCAGAAATGATACACTTCTGTAAAAAACTGCAAAATGAAACTAATGCAAACAATTTATTGAGAATTAAAAAATACAAATACCAATTATGACCACCATGCAAGGTATCATATTATTAAAATATATATTAAAATTTTAATATATCGATTATTTTTATGATAATAACTGTCAAGAGAAAGTTTTCAGAAGTAACTAATTTAAATTCAATCAACAGCGTATTAGCAGTTAAATTTAGGAGTAAAATGTCTTTTTTAAATTACTATTCTCGTTACTATTAATATTATCGTTGTTTATGTTATCTTAACTGAATAGTTATAATATTTCTGAAAGATACACCTGGCAATTAAACTATATTAAGTGTTATTTTATCTCATTTTTCTTATAATTCATCCATAAAAACTAACTCATGATATACTACATAATGTTTTAGAAGTAAACATATGAAGGGATTAAATGTTGTTACGAGATAAGTGTAGAAAAAAGGAAAAAATGACTTAAATACATATAACATGATATATTTATCACTCAGAAGCTAAAAAGTGCTTTAATTATGACAAAGTAAAAATCTAATAAGTAACAAAGTATTTTATAATATAAAATTGTTTAGAAAACAGCATAAATGTAAATTTTATCATTGAAAAGCGGAAACATTTGTAAATTAGAATGTATTGGAAATAATGAAAAATAACTTTGTGACTATAAAACTATAATATAAATAAAAAAGTGTATAAGATCATGGCACATATATATGCAATCCATCTTTTAATAAAAAAAAAGACATTTTTCCTTTAAGAAATAAGAAAACAAATAGTAAGAAAAAAATCAAATTTCCATTTCCTTTTTCCTTGCCTCCTTTCAAGATTCGTAAACTTTAATTATGAAAAATGTAACTTCTTAAAATGAATCAATTAATCATTTCTGATATCAGCTTCTGATTTAAATGAAAAAATGCTTTACTTAATAAAAAAATCTTGAGTGACACATCAGCAAAGTCAAATAAAAAATTATGAGTAAATATAGCCGGAAGCGGTAAATCATACTTTCAAAGAATCTGTCGAAAGAAGAAATGCTACAGACAAATCCTTGGGCATCATTTTCAGCTTAAAAGGAATGATGTGTAAATTTCTTTTAGTTGAATGTGGCTCATATCCAAATCATTCTCTCCCCTACTTCCTATGATGATTCATATATGGCATTCTTACTACATGTTTATAGATATGATTGGCCAATTTAATAAAATAAGGGTTTTAGACACTATTTCAAAATTCCACCTTGGTTTTTAGAAATGAAATATGCCTTTAATATAACTAAATTGTCTTAACGTGCTTGTAACTTGATAAAATACTAAAATATGTGTTTTATTTTCTACATTACATTTATTGTGTCAAATTATTTTAATCCTCATTTGTACCTTACTTTAATCATGAAAAATGATTTAATCTATATCTGAAATAGAAATACATTCTCCAAGCATTCTCTTAAATCTTTGAATAAATGAAAATCAAAATTCCTATATTAATGGTTTTTTTCTCTCTTTTTGAATGGTCAACTTTAGGACACTATTAAGTAAATAATATAATAACAGGGTAATAACAATTATATTTTCAGTTTTGCTACATTTTATTACTTTAATAAGTTTAACACATAGCGTAATTACTGTAATTTTTATTTTCACATATTTAAAAAATATATACTATTTTTCTTGATGTGTTTATGTAATATAATACACTAAATATTGAATAAAATTGGATATAATTTTTCTTGTCTCTTCAATAGTTGAGAAAAAGTAAAATTGTTTTGTAAAACATGTATTTGTAAAGAGAACAAACAGTATAAGTTTGCGCGTGAGTGTGTCAAGGTAAGACATCATCTTCTTGTCTATAATACTATATTTATCTTTCTTAAGCTATATTTTAGATAATTATTATGTTAGCTTCATCACTTTTTCTATGAACTTGATTGCTTATCTTTCTTAAGCCACATCATTTATAATTGTGATGTTAAGTATGCCAGTATTGCTATGAAAAATCAGTTAAATGATTAGTCTTCTTAAGTTAACAATTGGGTATAATTATTAATCATACTTATTAACTATTAAGTAAATAATATAATAACAGGGTAATAACAATTATATTTTCAGTTTTGCTACATTTTATTACTTTAATAAGTTTAACACATAGCCTAATTACTGTAATTTTTATTTTCACATATTTAAAAAATGAATACTATTTTTCTTGATGTGTTTATGTAATATAATACACTAAATATTGAATAAAATTGGATATAATTTTTCCTGTCTCTTCCATAGTTGAGAAAAAGTAAAATTGTTTGGTAAAACATGTATTTGTAAAGAGAACAAACAGTATAAGTTTGCGCGTGAGTGTGTCAAGGTAAGACATCATCTTCTTGTCTATAATACTATATTTATCTTTCTTAAGCTATATTTTAAATAATTATTATGTTAGCTTCATCACTTTTTCTATGAACTTGATTGCTTATCTTTCTTAAGCCACATCATTTATAATTGTGATGTTAAGTATGCCAGTATTGCTATGAAAAATCAGTTAAATGCTTAGTCTTCTTAAGTTAACAATTGGGTATAATTATTAATCATACTTATTAAAAATGCCTCTCAACACAAGTACCGCTTAATTTCTCTTGGCATAATTGAATTTGAGTGCCTTGTTTTGAGGTGCTTTAGTATATATATTAAACCATCTGATTAATTATCCGTGAATTATTTTTCCAAATGCCAAAGTGAGGAAATGATTGATATTCCAAAAGGAAACAAAAAATTCTCGACGGGAAGAATATGCGTTCTTTCCTTCTAAATGTTGAGTGATTTACACTTTTATAACTTATAATCTAACAAGTAATTATTTTGTCAATGCATATAGATTAATAGCTCCTAATATCAACGTAAAATAACATCTAATTTAAATGAATTCCTGGTTATAAATTGAAGTGTGGTTAACATATTTATTTTTTCATGAAACTTCCTAAAATATAGAGTAATGAGACTTAGTGTTTTATTTTATATTAAAATAAAATTTCGATAAAAATATGATATTTTCTGTAAATATAGGTCCTTGTTTTCATTTCTTCTGTGCTTAATATATTTTCAAAAATTGTGTGCCTTAATTTTATACTTCATAACAGGTGTTGTTTTATACTTCTGAAGAAACTGGATATCAAACATTATATTCAGTATATCAAAATTTTGATCGGATTTAAAATTTTTGACATATAATTAGAAAATTTAAAAAAACATTTACTAATATATTGTAATAAATTATGTTGAGAAGATAATTCACTCAATGACGTTTCCTGATTAAAATACTTTTTACAAAATATTTTTTTCTTGCAAATTAAATTTTGATTTTAAATTATGTAATTTTAAACTTGTATCAATAGTAAACACAGAAGGGATTTGTTGTTTTAATGTTGGGCCGTATATTTTAAAATTTGATTTTTTTACGTATGTCAGTTAAACTGGTTTATTTATTTTATTTTTTGTATTCTTAAGACGTATAACAAGCAATTATTTCATTATTGGAGTTTCCAATGTCTTTTTGATAATGGGTAGTTAATTATTGGAATTTTTTATTTTAAACTCTTTAATTGTGATATAGTTATTAATTTTTCCAGTTAAGATATTCCTAAATCATTAAATATCTCCCAGTTTTTTAAATATTTCCCAGTTTTTAAGCTGTATTTGATGCTGAATGAATATCTTGTGGATACTCTTGCAAATAAACTGTAATTATCATTTTATTAATTTTGTGAGTTACTTCTGAAAGGCTTGAGATGTAAAAAGGATTCCCATTGAAAAATTGCAAAGATAAAACTTGCATAAAAATACATAGACCATTTATCTGAATGTGTCATAAATGAAAAACGTGAGATAAAATGTCAATTTATCATAGGTAAAAATATTGTGAATGGAAATGTTGAACAATATCTCACATCAGTACAAATTGTTATTCATACAACTTATTTCGAATTTACCAGTGAAGACCGAAATATTTAAGGATGAATCATACATCAGCTTTTTTATTTAAGCTCATTTTTTGTAAGCATAATATGTTAGTTTTTATTTTAACAAAATTATAGATATCAGAACATACGTAAATTATAAGTATTAAGACAATCTATACGTAAACTATAGACATTAAGATAAAACAGTCATCTGTCTTAAAAGAGATCAGAATTTTAAAGTACTCAAATCAAAATCGACGTTTCACAGTAAAATAAAAAATAATTTCAAAAAAGTGCTATCAATAAATAATCTGAAAACTTTGGAAGATCCATCACATCTTAAAAGGAAATGAGTATCAATCCGATTTCAATTTGAAATAAAATTATATTTTTGAACTAGATAAATCCATAGCTTGTATTTTCATTCCAGGCGAATATCATTTTTTCAAAAGAAAATTTAAATGAAATGTCCAAAAACAAACTAGTATAATTTCTTCATGAATAAATTTATATCAAATTGATGAATACAAACCATCTTTTATAATAAATACATTAATATAACTAACTGTCAATAAAAGTTATCTTGTTAATTTATATTATTGGCTGAATAGAAAATTTTAATATTAATAATGTATTTTGTCATTAGTGATTATGTAATGAGAAATAGTTTTCAAACTCCCAATATTTGTTTAGGGAAATTATTTACTTCTTATTAGAAATGTGGTCCAGAGCATTATGCACAATATCACAAATAATCTCTCACTGTCTAAGAAAAATCTTCTCGAAAATTATGACTCTTAAGATATTTAAATGCATTAAAATAGAATTAGGGTTTGTTATTCGTGATTAAAATTATCAAGCTAAGTTTATCATAGTTTAATGAAAAAATTGGCCGTCATAGAAACATATGACAGATTCTATCTCAGTCAGTGTCATGAAAATAGAAATTATTATCTCCTTTCTCAAATTTTAAGACGTATTGTTGTTAAAAATGATAATTTCAACAATGATAGAGATTAGCACGTATTCTTAATAAATTTAAGACTTTTATTTCCACCATTTCACAAATTTGATTCATGTAAAAAGTCAATTGAATTATGCAATTTTAATCTAGAAAATTTGACATTGTTGAAGTAGAATATCAAAAAGTAAATTTAAGTTTGAAAACAGTATTCTAGATCCACATTTCCGTTATGAAACTTCTGGTGTAGTACTTCTCTTAAAAGAGCAGCCTTAACTTTGCTATGTTATTTAGTTATCCATTTTTTACAGTCAATTATTCATACAGTTTCTTAACTTGAATATTCAATCAATCATGTTGACTTAGGATTGATGCTTTCCCTTCCTGGATAAAAAAATGCGTTCTTTGTAAAAAAGTCAACTTGGTTCACGTGAGTTTTGAGATGATTCCAATGATAAAGTTGATCACATTTACATTATGCATCAAGAAAATATAAAAACTCAAAAGTCCTGTCTTTTCTGTATCTTTTATTTTGGCTGGCAAGAGTCATTCAAGACCATCAAATTGGCATTGATTTAATCTGTTGCCATTAAATTATGTTGTAGTTACACTTGGTTTTTTTATATAGAAAAACTCCGGGGAAAACCCAGATTCGTTTTTACTAATTGGATGGCAGAGACAAAGATTCAAAACATTTATAATAAAACTTAATAATTTATTTTACCAACTTAATAACAAGAGAAATTTACTATTAAATCCTTCTCTATTAAATAATTGATGAAATTTTAACTCTAAATTTCTTTTGTGACATTTACACAATAATATTCATAACTTAAGTGTGATCAGACGGAATTGGAACGAGAGATCAGACTCACCTCTTTTAGAAGTAGTAGTGTGTTGTCTCCTTTTGTCAAAGGCTTCGAAAGTCTCCGGTGTCAATGATTCTTTTTTTTTCACTTCCCGTCCTCTACTTGTCATCTTCGATTTCCATTTCCATCCGCTGATATTTCAAAATTTCACTTGGCTTACTGCTCAGCATCTCGCTTGGCTTGCTCATTCCTCGTGAGCTTTTTCTTTTTTCATTGCTATGTCTCACCAGAATTTGTTGGGCATCTTTGGCTCCATTCAGGAAAGTCGAGACAGGGCTTCGACTGGACAGGACAGTTGTACTCCTCTTACAAATTAAATCTTTCAGCTACTCTCATTCTTCTCCATCATCATCCTATTCTCAATCGTGGACTCCTTTTTTCTGTCATTTCCACTTTTTTTAGATGCAAGTTTCAATTCTTCAATATTCTCGTTTTAGCTCCTCCTCTTTACACCATTGGTTTTCCAAAGTTCCATACTACCTCCTACACTTCTATGTGATAGGTCATAATTATTTTCCACCTCAATCCCGACTGATCAGGTTTACATATAAAATATATCATAAACGTTCCTGAAATTTTCTCAAGACCACCGATCCATTCCGAAAGGAAAAATTTATTCTTTTATCACGCAAGTCTCATTGTGCAAACTTTTATTACATCCTTTCTTTTATTTTTTAACGGCATAGTTTAAAGGGAAAAGAGGAAAAACTCTTAAATTTAAAGTGACAATAAAAATATAAACATCTGTTTTCTCAGGGATTGGTTATGTCGTTTTACACTTCGAGAAAGTAAGTGTTTTCCATGTCGATATGTCCTCACAATCACACTCTAACAATTTTGAAAACGGCTATTCTTTCCAATTTATAGGTTGGTTTTTCTCGATGATGAAAAGTAAGTTATTTTAATTTTAAATGCATACTAATAATAACAAATTTTAAAATCAGTAAAAGTAATATATTTTAATTTGATAAATTATTATATAATATAATTTCATGAATTTATTTTTTTAATTATTGTTTCTTTAAAGTACTTTGCAAATACAAAAAGTAATAATCAAAAAAAATATTTGTATTCTATAATAGGCAAATATTTCCAGAAATAAGAGAATGTATTATTGCTCTACTTAATATTTCTTTTTAAAAGCCTTTTATAGATTTATCTGTAACATATTAATAATTAAACTTATATCATTATAATTGGTAAAATATTTTTAAGTAGAAGAGTAAAACTAATAAAGAGGATCAGGAACATTCAGTACTTTTAGATTTCCCAAAGCTAAAATTTTTGTGAAGCCCAAGGGTTTCCATATCTACATTTACATACAATAATTTCTTAAATCTCAATACTTTTACTAAAGTGAATGAGATATTAAAGTCATTTTTCTACTAAATAAATCAATGAGGGTATTAGAAGCGTATTAATAACCTTTTGCTTAAAAATATACGTACAGATATAATTACCTATGTTAAAATTTTAATGTTTCAGAATTTTAAAAAAATTACTCAAAATTTGTAAATTGTTCTATTTATATTCTTAAAGAGAAAAAAGAAAACGCCTCATCTTAGCTTCAAAAATATAAATATGTGTTTTAAAATACATATTCACTTTCATGCATTTTAAAACCAATTTTTGGACTTAAGCATAAAAATATGTATGGCTGTTTTGGGAATCAATGGATTCAGACGAACGAAATGAAAGTATAAAAATGTATTCTCGTTTCATTCTTAGGCTTTGCTTGTAAAATCTTATTCCTTCAGAAAGATTTGAAACTCAACTTTATGGCCCATAAAGTGAATAAAAGTGACTTCCTCCTTTTCTGGAATAATGGATAAAGAAAAGTTACATTCAGACTTTCTTGTCGAAAATTTTTGAAATGGCTTTTTCATAGCAAATCATTACATTGAATTGCATTTGGAGAATTTGTTTATTGATTATAAAACTAAGAAAATATTTTTCTCGTCAACTTCCTAAAAGACCGAGGATTATTTATAATTTCAAAAATCAAGAACACCATTGAATTAAAAAATTTTAAAACTATTTTAATAGACTTGTGAAAAATGAAAAATTTTCTTCAAATTTAATAATAATGTGTTTGTTCTTAGGGACCCATATTTGTGAATCTATAAGCACTAAGCAATTCTCTCATTATTTCCGAAAATGTTAAAGCTTCAAGCTATTTATTTCTTTATAAAAATTTACGATTTTCAGCAACGACAATTTTTTTTCTTTTAATAATGTTACAAAAATATTTACAGAATTAGGAAGCCAACTTACCTTTATTTTCATGAGTTTAAAATCAACTTTTTGCTAAATATTTGAGCAATACAGTTCTAATTATATATAAGATAGCTGAATATGATTTATAATCGGTTAAATTAATTATTTTCCATTACACATATTTGAAATAGAAATGTTAATTGCTTATGGGGGAAAATTGTCTCAGGGCTAGGGAAAGAGAAGGGCTGGCTCAAATGCTCCCCAAAACTGTCACCGGAAATAGCCGTTGATGACG
Organism: Latrodectus hesperus; assembly: GCA_037975125.1. Classification (NCBI taxonomy): domain Eukaryota; kingdom Metazoa; phylum Arthropoda; class Arachnida; order Araneae; family Theridiidae; genus Latrodectus; species Latrodectus hesperus. The sequence continues at coordinate 6,545,959 of CM075862.1, forward strand.
TAGTCTGGCATCCAAGGAGAATAAGCTCCCTGGAGTTTCTATGCAAAATACTTATTTTTTATTTTTAAGTTCATTTTGTTTTTAATCAGAGTGAAAAAAACTACAAATGCCTCTCAAATATTTAGTAAATTTGCAATTATTATTTAATAAACCCAAAAAAATTATTATTAATATTGAAATTAACTTAAAATTGTATAACCAATATAAAAATATATTTACCTATTAGCTTCAGCTTATCTTGATTTTTTGACTACTGACCCATTTCTTGTTTTTCTGTTGAGCTTTATTATGAGATACTATCGCTGCATTTCTATTTAAATACCTAATTCGTATAAATGTTCTCAAGCGACAAAAAAGTTTAATTGCCTTTCGATTTACAGTAGGAAAAGAAGACTCTGTTTCATTTATTAATGTTGCTATGACATTTTTCCCTTTAGAAAATGTGTCGCCATGAAATTTGCGAAACATTATGTCCATTTGTTTTATAGTTTCCATCCATGCTTTTGTTGGAACAGTAAGTCCCCCAGCAGAAATTAAATTAATCCATTCGGAATGATTGGGCATATCGACTGAATTTCTTGATATAGTTCCAAGTGAATTATCTTTAATTTTATAAGCAATATAACCTGCCACATAAACCATAGCTTTTACCATAGGAAAATTGTCTGGTTGTAGTTTATAGGTAATGAAGTATGATAACACAGTTGAAAAAAAGCAGGAACATATCTATAACATAACAATTAAGATACGTTTTGATTTATGATATAAATTACAATATATTCAATTAAGATATATATATTACAATTAAGACATTTTAAACATATAAATTTTTGGCTTAAAGATTGCTAAGAATGTTGACAAAAAGTTCTAATATTATTTTAAACAAAATTTGAATAAAAAAATAAAACAATTTTAAGAAATCTATAGTTTATCATTTATTTAATTAAATATTTTTTACTACCCACTTTTGTAAATAATACAAAGATGATTCCTATAAATCTAATCATTTATTTTTATATTATGACAACACGACGTAGTAAAAAAATGAAAGTCATCACTTGATGTTTTCAAAATGTGTTTTAATTAAAAGCTTATATATGTTTGAAATCAAGGATATGCCTTATTTTCGTTGCTGCGTGTAAGTTTACGAACTATTTTTATTTACCTTGCATAAGAAGGAATGAATCATTCAAATTTAAAAGATAAAATGCGTTGTGTGTATCAAGTTAGCAACCATTTGAGTAAAACAACTCTAAAAAATTTCAGATTAGAGAGTGAAGCTAATCAAGTACCTACAATTTAATATAGTATAGCGCATTCAGGAAAGGATGCCTGTATGTAAACCAGGCACCTAAACCTGGCCGACCTATGTGATATTTGAATGATCTCAATATTAACTCTGTCTAGACCGTCTGGCTAAAAAATAAGGGAATACCATATGAATAGATAATGGCAGAGCTAAATTTCAAAAATTTCAACGTTATGCATTGTACTCAATAATTTACGGCTTTTCTCTTCCGGGTTCTTCTTTCTTCTAGATGGTTGTCTCATTAATGTACTGAAAAATAAATGTGGACAAGTGCTTACCAATGCTGTGAGGAGAAACAGATGACTCGAAACAACTCGATTTCCTAATTATTGGAGCAATGAGTGTGAACATTTGGATGAGTTGTTTTAATGCTTTTGCTATATAAAAAAATACCATATGAATAGATAATGGCAGAGCTAAATTTCAAAATTTTCAACGTTATACATTGTACTCAATAATTTACGGCTTTTCTCTTCTGGGTTCTTCTTTCTTCTAGATGGTTGTCTCATTAATGTACTGAAAAATAAATGTGGACAAGTGCTTACCAATGCTGTGAGGAGAAACAGATGACTCGAAACAACTCGATATCCTAATTATTGGAGCAATGAGTGTGAACATTTGGATGAGTTGTTTTAATGCTTTTGCTATATAAAAAAATACCATATGAGTAGATAATGGCAGAGCTAAATTTCAAAATTTTCAACGTTATACATTGTACTCAATAATTTACGGCTTTTCTCTTCTGGGTTCTTCTTTCTTCTAGATGGTTGTCTCATTAATGTACTGAAAAATAAATGTGGACAAGTGCTTACCAATGCTGTGAGGAGAAACAGATGACTCGAAACAACTCGATTTCCTAATTATTGGAGCAATGAGTGTGAACATTTGGATGAGTTGTTTTAATGCTTTTGCTATATAAAAAAATACCATATGAATAGATAATGGCAGAGCTAAATTTCAAATTTTTCAACGTTATGCATTGTACTCAATAATTTACGGCTTTTCTCTTCCGGGTTCTTCTTTCTTCTAGATGGTTTTCTCATTAATGTACTGAAAAATAAATGTGGACAAGTGTGTACCAATTCTGTGAGGAGAAACAGATGACTCAAAATAACTCGATTTCCTAATTATTGGAGCAATGAGTGTAAACATTTGGATGAGTTGTTTTAATGATTTTGCTAAATATACAGTTAGTATGTAGTAAAGCACTAATTATGTGCCTTCAAAAATTTCAACCGTTTAATTCTGTGGGCAAAGTTAATTTGGCCATTTTATTTTTGTAAATGTTTAATCGACCAACATCCTTTCTCACCAAAATATTTTTAATATTAGGAAATATTATGCTTCAATTTATAAAATTTTGTGACACACACAATATGCATTAGGAATCGGAAAGGGATAACACATAAAGATTATGCTCTTCCACATGTCACTGTCTCTGCTCATCAATATCTTTTAGTAAATATAATATTTAAACCGTAGTACATCCGTCTTCTAATGCAGATCTCACACAATGTGAATTTTTACTGTTTCTGAAATCTAAGAAATGACAGAAAATTAAATAAAGATTCTGATATTTTCTTAGCAGTTCAGGTTCTTTAAACATTTTTGAAAAGCAAAACATTTTTTATCATGTTTCGAAATATGAGTGGAACTTTATGACAATTAAATATCATTCGAGGGTAGATATTTTGAAAAATAATGAAATTTTTTGTTCTAAATGCCTTTCTTGAATTTTTATAATGTTGTTCTCACAGTTTTTATTTAACGTCATTTGTACCTTCAATGATTTTATCGTATAATCTTCAAAATATAAAACTTTCTCAGAGTAAATGAAATATACCATGTGAATAGATAACGAGTTTGAGTTCAAAGTTTTCATTCCGAGTTTGAATTTCAAATTTCAATAACCTGGAACCTCATTTAGAATAAAGTAAGTTGTGCAAGAGTATTTGATCCAAATTATAATTGCTATTTAACAATTGTAATATTATCTTCAAAAAATATAGAGTATAGTTATCAATGGAAATTTTATCAGAGATACAGCATACAGAGAAAGGACCAAATGTTTCACGTAATTTTACAAAATATTCAGTCTTATTTACAAAATTCATAATTATTTCTTCATTGAATTTGAAAAATTTCAAAATATTAAATTAATTATGAAATTATCTTTAGTTATATAATATATTTAACACTTTTCAAAGTGGCTTTAAAATATAAAATAATAACTCGAAAATTTGTGAACCTAAGTCTCATGCATTGTTTCAATTTTTTACAAATATTCATAAACTAATAATATACATAAGCCAAAACTTAATAATGTTATTTCAGCTTAGTTTAAAATAATATTTTAAGTGACTTACAAATGAGAATTTCTTATGAGATTATTTAGATTTTGGGTTGTTGCCATAAAATTTAAAATTTTTCATAGATTGTGAATGTTTCAAATAAAAATTATAAGGGAAAAATATATTCCTATGATACAAATGCTATATCAAAACTAAAAACTAATTTAAATTATTTTAACACATGTGTAGTATAAATTTTAAAAAATAATTTAGCTAATTTATTTAATAATCAAGATAGTAATTTTATTATGTGTGTTTCTTCTATTCAGTCGTGATTATATTGTAGTAGACAACTTGAAAATGAAAAATCGTGAAAAATCTTCTTTAGAATACTTAAAATTAGTATTTAAATGGATCAAACAGAATAAAAATTTATTGTATGAATTAAAGTGTAACATATTTTAGTTAGTCAGTAGAAGGTACTAAAATCTTCTGAAGAAAGAACATCATTCATGATATTTTCTTTCAAATAAGGAACGTTTTGAAAAGCATTATTATCATAGAGATTTTGTGCAGTTAAAACTATGTTAGTACCTTATTTAACAAAATTCTAAGGAATATTAATTTTATATACATTCAGAAAATAGGCAGTTGTCATATGATATTCGAAGAGCATTTTTATAAAGAATATTATAAAATATGTATTTTTAAAGGATCATTATAATTTTTAAAAATTTACTTTTTAGGAGTATATAAAATTAAAAATCTCCTATTTGAAGTGTTAATATATATATATATATATATATATATATATATATATATATATATATATATATATATATATATATATATATATATATATATATATATATATATATATATATATATATATATATATAATATATATATATATATATATATATATATATATATATAAATATATATATATATATACACACGCACACGTATATATATATATATATATATGTGTGTGTATCTGGTTTTCACACACAATTTCAAATAAAATATAATTTTTATTTTTTATTTGAAATTATGTGTGAAAAATTATAAACAAACAAATATAATTTTTATTTGTTTGTTTATAATTTTTGTATGTTTAATAACTCATTGCATTCTGAAGAAATAGTGAGAAATCAGTATTCAAACATATTTTCTGGATTCTAAAAAATAGCATTCAAAGCGTCAGTGTATAGTTACTAATAATAAAAATGAGCACACATGTAATCCATAAAACCTCGTTTCACTTAGTTTTATTCCTAACATTTATTTTAACGCCAAATCTATGCTAAATATTAAATAATTTTGAAAGAAATGAATTATATGTGAAAATTTTTATTTTATTTTTGATACAGTATCAATGCTAGAATATAAAAACAAATTTGCGAAGAAAATTAAATTCATTACATTTATTTCAAAGTAAAAGTATTAAATTATTCTCAGAATGTTAAAATGATATTGCAAACAGAAACGAGCAATTCTCATATAAAACGTCACAATTTACGAATTTTATAAATAAATACAAGAAGATTCATCATATGAGACAAAAAATAAATATTGAAAAAGGAAAAGTATATATACTCCGGATATATATTTAAAACATACATAATTTTAAGTATGTTAAGGAGTATGGTTATAATAACATTTTAGCTATAGTTAATTTTTAAGCAATAATTTTTATTATTATATTATTTTTAAATAACAATTTTAAACAATAACCCGAAATATGTAAATGTTTTTTTTTCAAATACTGATGTAGCCTCGTTGAAACATGAATGATGATTTGAATATGCTTTCACTTTTTCAATTATTAATTTTTTTGTGTCTAATTATGATTTAAATTGTAGCAAAATAAATGATTATTTTAAATTCAAATTGAAAAAAATCCCTAAAACATTTTGAAATTCGTAAAGAATTGGTATATGAAAAATCACGGAAAATATAAGAATAAAAACTTACGAAATACACTAAATCTATTTATAATAAGAGAATTACATTTTCATATTATAATCATATTACAATACATATTATAGTCATGTTATTAATTTATTTTCATAAATTTATTCAATCAAGTATGTTCCCAATTTTCTCCGGAATGTCTCTTATTTTGTGATTACTTAGAAATACGTAAAATTGTATAACCAAACATCTTCTTATTGTCCTCACAATTTTCTTGAAAAATTAGAAATTTCAATCTTTAAATTTGAAGCTAAATCATAAAGGAGGATATTTATGGAAAAGAAAAATTATAATATTTTAAAACAGAAAAATATATATATTGGTAATTTTAATTACGACATTTTTACTATGCATATTTCGAAAATGTTTGCTTAGATTTTGGCACACGAAAATATTGTATCATTATTTTTTAATTATTTTAAGAAAAAAATGATTCGAAAACACTAAAAAGTTTATTACACATTTACCAAAGTACGCAAAAAGTGTGTTTAGATATGCCAACATCTATGTTTAAGTTCTTATGCTTGAGAAATGAAATGAATTACTGGAACTGAGAAGAAACCTAACTGTTTGAAACTTTCTTGTTCAAAAATTCCCGAATCCCAATAAATTTCAGTATTCATAAAAATAAAATTGAAAAAAAGACTATCTAGAAAATTTAACTCATTGTTTCTTTGAAGCTTAATTTTAAAAATTTAGCAATATGCTAAAACATGCTTTAAAGCTAACTGTTGAGAGATTTTTAAACAAATATTTAAAAAATTTTAGCAGTACTTGTACCATGTATCCTCATGTTTAGACATTAGATTCTATATTAAAAAAATACATATTCTTAAAATGACTTTTTAAAAGTATTGTCTATGTATTTGAAAATTTTGCTTTTATAGTGTGAAATGTTTTTTGTCTTTTTTATTTTTTTATGAACAGTGAAAATGTTTTAAAGTATCAAAAATCAAATATTGTAAAGAATGAAACTAGAGTATTTTATGATAAAGATTTATATTTAGATTTATTGTGTGCTACTTTTTGTAGAGAGAGGCAGAAAAGTCTCCCATTACTTTTGATGCAAGATTTAACAAAAAACATGCTATGTAAAGTAAAATTCTTCTAGATCATTAAAACGGATATATTTACGAAAAAGAAAATTTTTAGTGAGGAACTCAACTCTATATTTAGATAGGCTTAAACTAGAATATATGTTTTTCTGTTATCTGTTCTCTCACAAAATTTGTTTTAACATAAAGTATTTTGATCAAGGTAAATATCCTTTTAAAGAAGTGTATGGTCAAAATAAAAAAAATTTTTGAAAAAAAAATCAATATTTTTTTTGTAACAGTAATGATATAAATTAATTTAATACCATTTTACAAATAACTTTGTGAATTTCAGATTGAACATCATATATAAATCGCGCTTATATGCAGGGATAAGCTTATACGTGTGTATTCATTTTGAAAAAACCTAAATTTGTAAGCGTTCCAGATTCAAAAAAATCCTTCGTGAACTCCCAAATTCCGAAAAATATAAATAATGATTTGTATAAATGTTAGTATTTTTTTCTCTATTTTGGTAATAATTTTGAAATTAATTTTTTTAATTTGAAATTCCATATTTTGTTTTCTCATTTTGTATTTCAAATAAAAAAACAAATGATAAAATTCATTACATTATTTTTATATATTAAATCCATTTTGTTTATTTTTATTTTCGGAATATCGAAAAATTAGTTAGTATTAGTTTGCATTAAAAAAATATTATTAAAAATCTTAAAAAGATAGATTTAAAATTTAAATTTTTAAAAGCTAGATAACTTTTTTATTCTGTTGTTGTTGTCGTGTGCCAGCTAGGCTGACATTATGTGGTGCGCTGCTCCACTTTTCCAGCTGAACCATATTTAGGTGTGGAGTCCGACTTCCTCAGTACACACATCTTATAGGTACCCGTTTATAGGGTAGGCAACCATTCACAACCCATTCATACAAGGAAAGGACAAAGACAGGATAGATAAAGAGAGAAAAAGTACTTTTTATTCTGGATTGTAAATAATAAAAAGAACATGATACATTAATGCATCTTACACTATTTATAATATTTAACTCCAGATTGAATCAAAGGAAGGATAGATATTCAGTAACAAATGACATTTTACTATATTTTTAACTTTTGCTCATTATTGAATCATTTTTGTAAGAGTGGGTTTCTAAAACATTTTTTTTAATATAAAGTTCTGTTAAGAATAAAAGCCACGTCAAATATAAATAGAAAGCAGGTATGATTGCTGGTGTAAACTTTTCCAGGTTATAGCTAGTAATATATGTAATCGAAAGTTTAAAATGGATAATTCAATATTTGTGTTCGTGTGATCTTTTATTTAGGTTGTTATTTATTTGTTGATAGTATAAGATTACTTCAATGCAGCAATATTATTGTATATAATTACATTAACTATTTATTCAACATTTGATAAATGTTTCAAAGAAATTCATGGTTAACAGGTTGCACAGTATAAAAAATTTCTGGATTTTATCCAAAATAACAAAAATATTTTCTCTTACCCAATACTCTTTATAACACACGAATTAATCAAAAATCTTTATTTTGCTGTACCTGACATTTTATTTAACTCAATAAAAATGTTGATATTAACAAATTAATTGTTGTTTTCATTTTGAAGCTGAAAACTATTCAACAATGCATTTGGTTTAAGAAACTGGTATGTTTTAAAAATACATATTTTAAATAACTTAGAGAAAGATACATTTTTACAAGAGGAAATGCTTGGATGAGAAAAACATTTCTTTATTCAATAAACGAAAATTGTTAAATGAACTGTATAAGTTTACTGAAATATGTACATACTGCTTATTATGTAATCAATGGATGCTTTTTACGAAGTCCATAAACTAAAGTGGAAAAGTAATCCATCTAAACTGAATCCTCAAAATCATTTCAAATATCTGTAGCTGATGTATAACGAAGTTCAATATCAAAGGAGAAAACAAGTGCAAAGGAATATTATTATTTTATTTTCATTTTTGCAATATAAATTTTCCTTTTTAATCTTTGTAAAAATAAATGAAAATAAATAATTAACAATCTCAAATATAATGAGAAAGTCTTAATATTAATCTTTTGTATGAAAACTTATTTAAGTTCACAACCACTTAAGAAAAAATCATTTTGAAAATAAAAATAAAAATATCATAAATAATTCCATGATTTGAAAAGTTAATAAAAATAAAATAATTTTTAATTTTGATCTATGAAAAGTTTATTATAATCTTTTATATTCTACTTTAATTTAAAATTATAGTCATTTAATTGTAGTTTCAAAGTTTTAAGTAATTTATTTTAATAAGCTACATATTCTCTTAAAAATCAGTTTAATACAAAAGCATTTTTATTAGCTAAATTTTAACTCATCAAGATAATAAAAAATTTACAAAGTTTTATTTAGACTTTTTTTAAAAAAATTATAAACAAAAAATTTAACGTTATTGTTCGATTCTCATTTATTCTTTCATGAAGCCTAAATGCATCTTCTGTTTTATAATCTAGATTATCTTGTTTAATATGTACACATTACTATTTATAATATAAATATAATACCTAAAATAATGTGACTGAATGTTTTCTTTAATGTTATTTGAATTTTTTTCAATATATTTTATGTTTTTGATTCAATTTTTAATTAAATTGATTAAAATTTATTATCATTTTTTGTGCTTTACATAATCATCATATTTTTTAAATATAGAAATAAATTTTAAAGTATACTTAAAAAGATGCTAACACAATAAAACCATAATTTTTATGGGACAAAAAACGATTGTGGTTATTAAAGTTTTTAGTCACTATCTCAACTTAAAACTATCTGCTTACACTGCCAATAACTGCATCATAGCATTGAAGTTACTTGAACTTAAATATACTTCACCAATTGCTTGCAGTTTACTATCAATGTTGTATTGAATCCATGCGTACATGTTTTTCTCCCACAAATGGCTTATCAGCAAATCTATTTGTCAAAAAACTTTTATTCCGAATAATTTTTTGTAAAAAAGATTTTGTATTTTATACATATGGGCAATTTTATCTTTGAAAATATGTGAATACTAGATAAATAATACTTTAACTTTATAAAGATTATTAAATTTCTATACAATAAATGTCAAACCGCAATAACATTTTTCTGGTGTATAATATTGTGTTATTTAAAAATCATCTAGTGAGATTATTTAGAATAATTTCACAATGTCGAAAATAAACTAGCATAGTTCCAGAAAAAACGTTTTAAATAAACTTTACAGCATTAAAATAAATAAAATGTTTAAATAAATGTTCTCTCATAAAATATAGTAAAAACTAAGCAATCTTACTTAAATCATTCTTATTACCCAAAATATATTTCAAATATGTTAATAAAAATTCTAATTAATAATATACAAAAATCTATGTCGATATTTTTCAGTTTAAATGAATACGTTCCTTCATAATTCAACAATCATTTTGAAAACTATAATTTTTATTAAAATTCCAATCTATAATTTATACTGTTCCATATAATATTTCAAATACATTTTCTTGAGTTAAAATATTAACCGTTTCATAGATTCAACAAATCCATACATATGATTAAGTTTTAGAAATAAAACAAACAATAAAATTCAGAATAATAAAATTAATTATTTGTAAATGCTCAAAAATTGAAACACTAAAATTTCAACGAATATTTTATTTCTTTTTCTTACTGTTGAAACTCTGAGAGAAGTATTCTCTTGACACACGTTATTTAATGTTCCGACATAAAAGACGTAGCTAATAAAAGTTGATTGAAAATTCTCAAACCACATAAAATGAACAACTTTGTTCCCAGTAATAGAATTTGTACTGTGCAATAGATGATTTCTTCGGCGAATCCATAAAATTTTTATGCACTTTAAATCGTTGTAACTAAATAAATTTGTATTTTTTCAAGTTGCAGTATCTTACAAACTTTCAATTTTTAAAAGATAAAAATGTATCCTTTGGGAAAAATAGCTTTTTTAATAAAATACATTTGCTGCATATTTATGATTTGATCATTTGAAAATTCTAACAACATAAATTTTGTCAACAGAAGTAACATAAAATTGTTTATTATATTAGTACAAATATAACACCATATAATGTATTCAGAATTGATATAAAATGATTAAAAATTGATTTATCTAATTTTTGTAGCATATATGAAATGTGAAAGTTCTTAATGTGTTTTTTCATGTTAATTAGTTTATATTAAGTTTATTTAAACTAAAACTGAATACACCCTTTTATAATTTAACAATATCAGAAAGAAAAATTGATTAGTAAAATGTGTGCATTTTAATGTCTTTATATTTCTGAATCAATTTTATAAAATAAAATATGGAATTTTAAATGGTAAGTAATTTTCTCATAATAGTATTAAACATTTTAATTTGTTTTTTTTAATATTGAGTATATAATATTATTTAATTATGAATTAATCAAAAGTCTGATTCGTTATTGAATAGTATAAATGAATTAAATTTTTGAACAGTATTTCAAACATTTTAGATTTTTAAATAATTAAATATTTTGTAAATATGGAAGATTTTAATTTCTAATGTTATTTTATTTTAGAAAATAACAGAAATATTACAGCTATTACTAGAATTTTTACAAATCAATCATGTCACAAACAAAGAAAATTTGTGTCATAGATAAATTTCCAAAATAGGTATAAACTTTCCTAAATTTGAATAGAATTGTAAGATTAATTTTTAAGTATATTGCACGGGGTTTCTTCTTTAAGCATTTTTTGCAAATTGCGGTTACCAAAAAAGTAATTTAGTAATTACTTACATCTACGGCACACCAACTTTCATAACTATGGCTTTTTATAAAAAAGGTGTATTTAACTTTCAACTAACAAATTTGGAAAAAATTAATTTGGAAAATATAACGATTGTGATTTACTTATCTTTGTTCAATGGGCATCACGAAATGAGATTATATCGAATCACATTCAGCAAAATAATATTCAGCTAAATACAAATTGAATGTGTGAGCTGTGGTATAGTTAAAAATTACCATTCTGTAAAAAACTATTAAATGTGAATATGATACCTGAATTTTTTAGAGTTATAGCGCATTGAGACTGAAACTTGCTTACTGTTGTTAGCAAGTATAATATTTTCCCAAAAGTAGAGGAAATGTCAAATCTAATTTTTAAATTACATTTTTAGAATTAGAAAGATAAAATCCGTTGAAAAACACTTCATAGTTCTAAATTTAGTTGTTACGAATTGATGATAGTTTTCCAAAAAAAAGAATGGCAAAATGACATTACAAGAGCTTCAGATCAGCATTGCTGAAGGTAGAATTTAACTATAAACGCAGTAATGTAAAATTTAAAATTAATCACTGCCTTTGCTTTATGATACGGAGAATCAAACATTTGGTATAAATTTCATTTCAAACCATTTAGCCTTTCTGGATTCAACCCTAGGTGAAAGTTTAATGGATGTGCAGAATCTATATCACATTATATTACTTATAGATTTGTTTATTTTTAAACTTACATAGTGTTATTAGAAAAAAAGTATGAAGTGCGCGGAAAATGCATGATACACTGAGAAAATGCTTTAACAAATGCATAGAGAAGCCATTTGCGTTTTTATTCATCAAGCGTTCTAGCCATTATTTATGAATATGTGTACATACCACTGATGTTAGTTTTATCAGTTTGTTAGTATAAATATATTATAAATGCCATAAAACAATTAACATCAGAAAAAGAGAGATATAGAAAATATTTTTGCTTTTGGAAGAAATCTGTGTATCTCCATTTTGTTTCAACATGCCATTGAATGAGATTATTTCATATTTTCTTTCTCATCCTTCTTTTTCGTGAGATGTTTTACAAAGCATTTATTTTCCCTTATTTGTTTTGACAACAGAAAGAAAGTAAAATGGATCGAGAATGTTCAAAAATCAAAACAGAATATAAGAAAGTTTTTTTATTTTATTTTAAGGACATAGTAAAGGTATTTGAGTTGCCATCATGCTGAAAGAAAATTAAGCAATTAAAAATGCTTCACATCAGATCAAATAACTCCATGCACTGAGAATATTAAGATTAGAAGTTTCATTAACTTTTCTTTGAAATTTTGTCGAATTATATTATACTGTGTTAAGTTTCTGTATATGATCCTTCATCTCATTTTTAGTCAGTTTTTGAAAATAAATATTCACTCTATAGTCACAAAAAACCCACATAATATGTCATCAATGTCTATTAATAAATTTTGTATTTTATTCTGACCTCATGGGAAATATTTTAATGTCAAAGAAAACATTATTGATCAAGAAATGTTAAAAACTGAGATCTTGCTTAAAAATATTTAGGAAAATTTTCAGGTCTAACTGTAGAATCAGAGAAAAAATTATCTATTACATTGTTTGGGATTTAAATTTACATGCGAATATTGAAAATATAATAATAGCTTAAAATATACATTTTAAAATTTAAGATTATGTATTTCTTTGAGAGATTATATTTATAGATTTTAATTAATTTAAAAACTTTTAAGATTAAAATTCATTCAGAAATAGGAATATTTCAGTTGCACTTTAACTTAAATCTTAAAATCAGCCTATGTAAAACATATTTAAATGAAAACTGTTCATTCATTTGCAAAAATACAAAATTAGTCATATTGTATTTTTGCAATACATATCATGTTATATATATATCATGTTTTCATTTCAAAATAAGGAAATATAATTTATATAATATAAATTATGCTCTGTGTGGTGAAAGCAATCATGATATAAATAGTTTAAACATTCCAAAGTTTTTAATTGTTCCTGTTTATTTAACATGTATTCTTAAATATTGTATTCCTAATCTTGATTTACTATTCTTGAATATTTTTTCACTTTCATAAGATATATTTTTAGAAGATAAACATAACTATTTTTTCACGGTGCTTGCATATGATTTTGTTATTATGCATACGATCACTGTAATTGTATGCAAATTATGTCATTGCATATTACAATGCAATCATTTGCATATTTTCAAATTATAATCATTGCATTTGCATCAAAATCAGCATTTTATGCAATTCACAAAAAATTGAAAATATTTTTGTCTTTACATTTATGTTTATATTATATAAAATAGCTTAACACATATTTATTTTATCTCCTTAATACAAAATTCTATTCTAATTTAAGAATATTAAAAAGCAAAAAAAAAAACAGGTTTCATATAAGCGTCTACAAATTTTAACATTATTCTGAATAATATTAAATCCGTATTGTTTCAAAACAAATAATGTTATTTATGCTGCGAAATACCATGAAATATCCATAAATATTGCCAATTAAAGAATTAATAATAAAACTAAAATATTTTATGAATCTCATTTCTAATTTTTCTTATATTTGTGAGGAAGCATGATTTATTTATAATACTACATATTATTTTTCTGATTGCAGAATTTAATTTATACATTTTTCTCATTTTTGTTATAGTGTTGGGGAACTTGATAAACTGCTTGGGATGTAGATTTCCTGAAGAGACTTTGGTTGAACGCTGCAATCATTCTCATAATAAATTTGATGACTTCATTTTAATCATTTGTTATTTTTTTATATTTAAAATGGTGATATTTTTGATTATTTGACAATTTATATAAGTACGTACATTAGTAAGCAGTTTTTCCTGACTCATACCATCTTTTAAATAGGATATATACCCCTAGTAAACAAGCTCATAATTTCCAAAGTATCATTTCAATACCTGGTATATGTTGATACTTAAGTGTTAACCAAACAACAAAATATAATATCCTTTAGATATTATAGTGTTACTGAAATCCATTAAAGTATTTATTGAAAACTATTCCAACCATTACATTATATAATAATTTAAATTATTTAATTTAAAATAAACCCCAATAAATTAAATAATCTTGGATAGTGAAACAATTTTAATATATTTTCGCATAACATATGTGTGATTGAGAATCTTATTTCTAAAAGTTTTATAATATATAAAAATATATATTTTGTTTTCAGTAATATTTGAAACTTCATTTCATTTTATATTCTACATTAGAAGTGTATTTCTTACTATCTAAGAAATATATAGGGAAAAATAAATTTTGTAAAGTGTTTCGGAAGTAAAATATGTCATTTTCCAAATAATTCCCGATCTAGTATTAAATAATATTGACATAAAATGTTCACTGGTCTGGAACTTATAAATTCTACTACACAAACACATTTGCTGAAGATTTCACTTTCCCAAAATCCATTTTTCCTATTTCTAGACTTTCGCCTTTTGGTTTTTGTTGTGCTTATAAAATATAAAGAAAAGTTATTTCTCTCTTTTTCTCTCTTGCACCAGTTTTTCCTATCTCAAGACTTTTTTAACTTTCCTGCGTGCTGGAATTCTATAAAATATTTTATCGAGAAGATTTCTTGGGAGCTCAAAGAACATCTACATTGCCCATTTCAAGTCATTTGAATTTTGCTGATTTTCCACAAACTAGGATCAGTATCGATGGTTGAGAAAATGTTCAACCGTTACCGTCTAGATATCCCCTAGTGATGTATAGAAAACGTCTGTTTTTCAGCACAGTAATGAGCACACAAAGCCCTATGTGCGATATATTACTAAAAATCTTTCATGCAAGGTGACTAACATTTGCTGAAACGTAAAAAGAGTGGCATTACGTGCCGTGTTTTCTTTTCACAGGAAAATCAAGTCAATATTGCAATAAATTCAGAAATTCTGTATTTGTAAGGAAAGATGTTTGCTATTTCTTCCCATCAAAGTATTATGACTTAGATTTTGTTTATAAACAAAAAATAATAAATTGGATAGGCGATAGATTTTCCCATTTATGAATATGAAACCAAGCACTCACAATGCGATGAAATTTATTCTACATAAATTTATACAATAATTTAAGAAACATTTAAAATAATTTTAAATTTAACTCAATAGAAAATATCCTTTTGCTGTAAGTGTTTGAATGTAACAAACACATTTTTGAAGTAACGAGTAATATTGGTAAATATAGATTTCATAATAATTACTTGATATTATTTTAATTATTAATTAATTTGAACTGATATAAAATTTTCATACTTAAAACAATATTTTCTTTTATTTTTTATTGTGATAAATAATAATTTGTAATTATTTATCACAACATAAAATAATAATAATTTGTAATTATTATTTAAAAAGTTTATATCTCTTGCAGTTAATGTGAAAAAATATTAATTTTGAAAAATTATTATATAAATTTATCATTTTATTTATAATACTTTGATGACATTTATAAAAAATTTTAAAATGTTTTATAAATTTTCCTTTCATAACTTATTTGAATAACATATTATCAAATAAATTTCTAATTTATTTTGACATGTGGTTAATTATATTTGATTTTAAGAAAAATTTATCCAAGTTCAATACTGTTATATAGAGTTTAGTTCCGTAAATATTGCAGAGATAATTTAATTAAATAAATATATATACCAACATTGATAAATTCGTATTTTAATGGTGTCTAACATAATTTTTGTTTGATATGAATTATGTAATCTTTAAGCGGCCGTGGACAAAAATCGAATGTCTTTTTCTCTTATTCATCCCCAGCTTTTTTGACGCTTTTGAACTCTGTTTCCAAATGGGTATGCCTTTTGAAAATATAGTTGCGAACTTGGATGATATGTTTTAATAAAATTAGATGATATTTTAATACTGATGCTAATTTATTTACCACATAAATGTCAAAGCATTTTGCAATGTATAACAATATGCCACTTGGAATCTACATTTTTCTAATATTTTTTAACTACAAATTTTGTTTTGCAAAGAAATTTTCGTATTAAAATTCTAGTTTTCATGCTTTGGATTTAGATTTAATATTCCCATTATACCACTGTGGTTTTTATTGCTCTTCGATCTTTAAATTAGTATATGAGAAATTTGAGTGCACAAAAGCATTCAGTTTAAATTCACTGCATTCCACGCATATCCGTATTCCAATTTCTCGTCACGCTCAATTGAGAACAAAGCGATCTTTTAATTTTTGACTTGCCACTTCCCCCGATTGTGATTGGTTAAGTGGCTAAGTCGTTCGTAGAATACGCAATAAGAAATAAGAACAAAGGGGTGAGGGGAATTTTCGTGCCTCTCATACCCAAAGCGTACTTACAGTCAAAGTTTGTCTTACAAAAGGTGCAGTTTACTTCAACGAAAAATAAAAAAATAGCCCAACATTGTTGTGAACTTCAGAAGAATAAAATGCTCTTCAATAAATCGTTTTCGTGTGCCTCTGACTTTCTGACTTTAAGAATAGTTCTTTGTTTTTTCTTAGCTTTTATTTTGAAAGTGATTAATGGATTTGATTAAAATTTACTCCATGCTAATAACAAGCAAGAAAAATAATTTTTGAATGTAATAGATAATTAAATGTTTTCATGAAATAAGCTAATATCAACGTAACAAATGAAGTTTACTTAATGATGTGGAAAAAAGAAAACTCGGAAAAGAGTCTTAGCGTGATAAATTGCTTTTGAAATAATGAGATTTTCTTGTCATACGAATTGTAAAAAGTGAGATAATTGGGGAATAAAATTATGTCTCTAGATTTACAAATAAATCTTTAAAATTATTTTTAAATTAATATTAAAAGGTAAATCTTTAAAGTAGGAATTATTTAGTGGGGAATACTTCCCAGACACACGATAGCTGTTTAAGTTAATGGATTTTCAGGTATATGCAATCAAAATTATTTTAAAATATATTAATTTGGGAAGTAAAAACATAATATGTCATTCTTTTAATATACCTTTAAAAACTTAAATATTACTCCCCAATTTCAGACTGATCATTTGATATTACGATAACATAGCTGAAAATCTCCACATTTTAAGAACAACTGAAAATTAAATTTAATTTTCTTTTTTACTTATGAAACCATAAATAATAGCTAATCACAATAACTATTTATAATCAATTTATTGTAAATAATTTATATGTTAATGTAATTTCCATGTTTGAATTTCGTGACGTATATCATTGTGAATGGTTTATGTGTTTCGAAATTTTTAATTTAATTTGATTTAATATATCAAAAACGTTTTAAGAATCTATACTATTCTAAATATTCTATTAAACTGAGGTTTAAACCTCAAATTCCAACGTTAAACCTATTTCTTAAACTAAAACGAATGAATTCATTTATAATCTGTTTTATTTATATCCCTTAATGAAATAAAATATTTTCTTCTTGTTTTCAATTTACGTTTTCAAAGTAAAGCACATATGTAAGAAGAAAATAATGAAAAAAATCTTATCGATGCACATGAATACATAAACTCATTCACATATATACAACACATAAGCACACAAATTACTAACCATCTAGATTAAATTGATTTAATTGATGAAATTCACTTTTCCTCTTTGTCACTGAAATTTATCACTTTCAATCACATAAATATAATCTTCAAATATGTTACGGAAACATTTATTCTGTAGAAAGTTTTATGATGATCTGCGTACTGATTTTTCAGATTTCATTACAAATATATTTTTGTGGCAACTAATTGTGGAGAGCATCCCAAACTTCAAAACAGTAGATTTGGGGTTCGAACCCTAGTTTGGGCATGGTTGTCCCTTTCTTTCTATCCCTGAGTTTTTCTGTGTCTCTTCATTTTCAGGGTGAAGATGGGGGTCTCAGTGGGTTCCACTGAGACCCCCACTGTATATGAGAGGACATCACCTCCACCCATTAAAACACTGAATGTACATTCTAAAGGCAGCCGGGCATTAGAAAAAATTATGTGCTTTCATACTTTTCTTAAAGACTGAAAAATAAATTATTTACAGTTATAAACCTTTGCCGTTTTATATTACTTTATTTAGAATATTAAAACATTTCCTGAAAACTTAGTAAATGAATATTATGATATATTAATATAATTATAAATTTGGACTAAATATAAGAATATATTAATTTCCTCATATGATTTTATTTTAGGGATAAACTCATACAAACTTAATTATTTTCTTTCATACAAATTGCTTTCATCTCGTTTTACTATATATCTTTCAAACGTTTCTTTATGATCAATTCAGAAAGTAAATGGATTTTCCTAAATTTCATTATAGTGTAAATTAAAATTTCCTATTTGTTAAAATTGAAAAATAGCATTTATTTGATTTGTATTTGCATGCACTATATTGTATTCAATGTAAGTAGTCGTTTCGTGTATAGGTAGTTATTTAGAACATATCCCTACGAATTTTTATAAGATAAATAAATTATATTAAGAAATTTTGTAACAGTAGTTACTTGGCATGCATGTAACTATTAAGAACCTAACATAAAAATAATAATTTATAAGTTAAAATTAACTATTTTAAAATCTTTTAAATCAAATATTTAATGCATTTAATATTGTAGGAAATATTTTTGTATTGAATAAAAGTAACAATTTTAAGAACATGGATTCGTTAGTTGTATTGGAAATTATACTACATTTAATTTTCAGTGATATTTATCATTTACTAAAGGACTTTTTTATAATAAATTCAGAAAAACTCCTCATTAGTATTTCCAGATTAAAGTTCTGCTAATTTATAAGGAATCATAATTTAGATTAGGAATCAATAGTATATGATAAAAGTAAGATTCAATGGTAGTTAAATTTATATTTTTTAAAGGATATATATATATATATATATATATATATATATATATATATATATATATATATATATATATATATATATATATATATATATATATATATATATATATATATATATATATATATATATATATATATATATATATATATATATATATATATATATATATACAAGCTGACCCAGCCACGCGTTGCAGTGGCTGAGTTTTTAAATACATTGAATCAATTTTTTACTAATTCTTGGGTTCAATCAAATTAATATTTTCTAAAAAAATTTAGAATAGGTTCATTCATAGGAGATTAAAAATAAAACGTTTCACCAAAATTTAATAGTAATAGGTAAAGTATCGAAATTTTGAAATTAAGCACAAATCAACATATACTTTCTGAATTTACATTTTATTCATCTTATATTAAATTATAGTTTGTAATCAGTGACTTACTTATAAAATATACTATATAAATTAAAGACATCTAAAAATAAATTGTTATAAATGAGGTAGATAACATTGACATCGAACTATTATTATTTTAATTTTAAATTATATTAAAACTAAAAATTTTTTCCGCGGCATTATACTGAAATAAAAAAAATTAAAAGAATTTATCATTTGAATAAATAAATTAGATCAAAATGTACTGCTGAATAAATTAATAATTATCAAATTATAAAATAAAAATAAAAAATAAAAGGCTATCAAGAAATACTAACATATTTTCGAGGTGGTATGAAAATTAGTAGAGAAAAACAGTAATAAATAAAATTTTATTTTACTATTTATAATATTAAAAATATTCAAACTGAATACTGCACAATAATAACACAATACAAAGTATAATTATGAAAATGATTCACGAAAAATTGTTATAGTATCATTATACATCATGAAAATATATGTAAATTCTATATTTAACCACGTGCTTGCACGCGCACAACAATTTTCTCGAAGATGGTATAATCTAGAAAAATAAACACGTCGCCATCTGCCGAATACCTGTGCAACTTAGATGCTAAACCGCCATCTATTAGGAACTTTCAGAACTAACCAATAAATAAACACTATTGTCGTATAATAAATATTGAGATCAATAATTAAAAGATAAAAACTATTCTATCTCTTAAGTTGGACCATATTATAAATGGTTACAAAATTTTATCAAAATCCGTTCTGTAGTTTCGGAGTTTATCGGGAACATACATCGTGACACGAAATTTTTATGTATATAGATTTATAATTTTTAATCTTCGTTTTGCTGGAAATCTAATTTCCTATATTAAATCGAAAATTTATTTTTCTGTGTGTGCGTGTGGGTATTATTTCGAAACAAATGCATGTACATTTGTTGTCATGCAAGACTGCTTGTCGTCCTCAGAGCTGACCTCTAGAGTTAGGATGGCTATCAATGCTACTTTTAAGGATAACATTCCTACCCACGAATGGTACACATACAAACATCCTGGTTATATTCTAGTGGGTAAACACAAGAGATGCAGCCAAACTGCTTTGACAAGACTGCGAAGTGGCATCTTGCTTTCTCAGAGACACGTCTCAGGTAACAAGGTCTACCCTTTCTGTCCCAAATGTCGTTTGGTTCAGGCCTCCCCATCTCATATTTTTCAGTGCATTGGGTGTGAGACAGGGGACATGGATTTGAGACCGGAGGTGGTGCTTGAAAGACTGACTATTTTTGGATTCATGGGGCTGGTGTAATGGTCCTGTCACGCCAGTCGGGGATAAGCAGCAACAACACATTTCCTGTTTCATTTCTTTATTATTGGGTATGGTAATTGGTATGACATTTAAACATACACACCAAGTTTTCAAACTACCTCGTAAGATTCTTTACGGCCGAAGGGTGTTTTAAAAGAGTTTAGTGTAAAACGCCTTATTTGTCTTCTGTGAAGGCATTTCATATATAGTGAAAAATATTCAAGTGCTTCTAAGGAGGGAACTCGGAAATCTTACAAGCATTCACTCAGACAGAAGTGCATGTATAAGACAGAATTGCATCATCCATCTCCTGCTGCGGCTGGGATCAATCCCAGGAGGAAATGCTCTGAAGAGTGTTGCCACCAAGCTTGTGTTAATTGTTGACTATCTGCAATTAATTTCCTATGTAACTCAGACAATAAAACTTTTTCATTCAGAATATAATACATCCGATTGCCTGCATCATTTTGAATTAGTAACATATATTAAATTGTATCATCTAAATTCATCAAAAAAATTAAGAATATTATTTCAAATTTCAATAAAAATTTTAAAGCCAAAAATGCCACAATATTCAAATAATAAATTTCCCAACCATGGGGCATAATCTAGCAAAAAATTAAAAAGACCTATAAAAATTAATTTTTCTACAACCTAGTTAATGCAACCAAAACTTTCATCACATGGACAAAATCAAATCTCTGAAATGTCCCTGTGAAGAAACGAAATGGAACATTTAGATTCTGGTGTCTCTTCTTCGGCTTGGCCATTATCGCAGTAACTACGTGTTCTGTATTCAAGGTACTATACGAAGAAAGATACTTGTGACTGTGAGCGAATTTCCTCCAGGCATAATAAAAACAAACTTGCGGATGGTCTCATAAACTCTGGATTTGAGATTTAACGAATCTTAACTTTTTTCATACAGTCCAAATGCTTACTTTAGGCAATATATTCCTGCATTGTTCTTTCTTGCTTTTACGGTCTTATTTGTTTTCGGTTATCTCTTCAAAAATGTATATGTCTTCATTTATTTTATTTTTAAAATATTTAATAGAAAAAGTTTAAGGAAAAATTAAATAAATTTGATTTTGTACTATAGAAAGTATCTATTGTTAAATTTTCGGAAAATTTCAATAAATTATATGTTATTTGAAATTATAATAAATCGGCGTTTATATTATATATCTGTGTTTGTTCTACATTTTAAATTTTTGAATATTTAAATTTTAAGAACTATAAAGCAATATTATCGAAGGATTCAGTAATACATATTTATAAATATAGATTATATAGTGAAATCTGCCACTCACCCTGTGTAGTGGTATGAGTGCTTGACTGTGGATAGGGAGGTCCAGGGTTCGTATCCCAGTTTGAGCATGGATGTACTTTCGCTCTCTATCCATCCTGTCTTTGTCCGTTCTTTGTATAAATGGATTGGGAATGGTTGCCTACCCTATGAACGGGTTCCTATGGCATGTGTGTACTAAGGAAGTCGGACACCACACCAAAAAATGGTTCAGTTTGAAAAGTGGAGCAGTGCACCATGTAACGCTAGCTTAGCTGGTAAAAGACAACAACAACATGAAGTGAAATCGAAATTTTACATAAAATGTTTCCTTACAGTGCATGATTTGAAAACGTAAGAAAATGGTTAAAAGTAAAAATTGTGTTTATAGTATTAAAAACGAATGTTTGTTTCATTTTAATTCAAATTTTAAGATTACAATGGAGGAGAGAAAGAGAACATTAACCTAATTAAAATACAAAATTTATACGGAAAATTCTCTTACAAAAATAGAATTCTAATAGTGAATCAACTGAATTTTTACATAATATGTTAAATTTAATAATTAAAATGAGTATAACCTTCAATGCCTATTTCATGTAAATTAATAAGAATTTTTATCACATTTATCTGGCAACCGAATAACGAGTTGTAATGTATTTTGGACATTGAGACAATATTTTTCCATATTCTATTACTTTAACAGCTAACTCATCCATGTCTTAAAAATTTATCTGCTGACACAGGGCAATCTTGAGTTGAATACACTTTAATCTTTAACATTCTTGGACTGTGTTATTTCCTTATGAGACAAATCTTATACGAGATGACAACGTGAATACAAATTGTGCTCACATGCGGGGTTTTCATGTAAAAAAGGTAATTTTCAATCAATTTGATGTGCTCATGTTCAAGAAAATACATTATGGATATTCCCGAAACTGAATAAACTTTGCCATGATGGTGTTGAGTCTTCTAACAATTCCATCAAGAAGGAAATGGAAACAAAACCCTTGGAAAATATTTGGTGGCGTAACAAATACAGTTATGACTGTCATCTTTCTTTCCAGCTTCATAGTTTTTACCAATTCTTTATTTCTGATGAGCAAGGAGTCTGCTATTTTAAGTGGCATGTTGTCCTTTCACTATAGTCAACATTGGATCATCTTTAATAACCCATACTTTTTTTTCTTGCCGTATCCATATGCTATATTCCACTAACATATTTAATTTTAAAAATATGCAGAGATTAGATAAAATATGAGTACATTTGTTAATTTTCATTAGCTTCTTTTCTTATTTTTCAGTTAAATTATCAGAGCTCAGTGACTAACTATTTTCTCATAAACATTTGCTAATAGGGCCGTAAAGTAAAGTAAACACCAGCAGAGGTCCCTGGATCTAACCCAGAAAGGGTTCTACCAGATTTGATGGACCCGCTGGAGAGAAAAGAAAACGGAACACAGTACATACAAGACAATACAATTATGCTTGCAATCATATGGAGACACAGGAAATTATTACTTTTACACAGTAAGGAGAGTTTGTGAAGTATACTATTTAACACAAATTAGGTTGCAATTGAGAGTTAACAGGATGACACATAAGAAGCATTCAAAATAGGTATCAGATAAAATACATAGCAGGATATGGTAAGACAAGCATATGAAATACATATCAATTACATGAATATAAGAAATAAAGAAAATAAATGGAAAAACAAAAGGAAATTAAAAATGATAAAACAAAATTGAATACATATACCTGCACTTACTGCAAATTAACGAGGTAATAATGATTAATAAATAAAGCATTTAGTATGGATTTGATGGTTGGGTGTATCGACTCAAAGTAAGTTAGGTCATATGAAATTCTAAGCTATATTTACAAAAAGTTTAGATAGGTAATATATAATGCATTAAAATAGGTCAATATAACATGATGACAATAATTGTGACTAAGTAATTAAGTGAGAGCGCTCGAATGATGGTGAGAAAATAGCAAACAAATAACAATGAACTATATACAAGGAGATAAAAAACAGGCGAAATGTTACAGGTAGAGAGGAAATGTCTAAATGTAGAACATGAGAGAGATAGAGTATGCGGCTCATCTTCTTCCAGGGTAAATCTATCACCCTCATGGGCATCTTTATCCTCCTATTCCTCTGGAATTATTAAGTCCCTACATTCAAGGAGAAAGTTCCTGGAACCAGGGGGTACGTGTACCTTCCTGGGGCTTGAGCAGCCACCAGGCGCGTCGCCATGTGGTGGATAGCCGCATGTCCTGTAGGAATGACAGGATAGCCTTGAATATAGAATCAGAGGCCGCGAACCAGCTCCCGTAAACCCTGGTGTTATGCGTTCCGTGCCTAGGGCTAATTGGCACAGCGGTATTGGTGTCTTAACGGAGCCTCTAGTTGCCTGGCGAGTTACTAGAGAGTTACACCTAGACTCCATTAAAGGGTTATCGGACTTTATTAATAAAGTGGGTGACCCGAACAAATGGAACTAGGAAGCATTGGGTTTGGAGTTAATGGTACAAAATGCTGATAAAAGCAGAGGTGCCCAATGACATACAAACCCAATTCTAAGAAGAAGAAGAAGGAGAAAGTTTATAAGGTCAATAGTTTTTAGCTTTGCAGCGTTGTTGATGGTGATGTTTTTGAGCCAGACACTTATCAGATCTTCACTGGGCGTAGTGAAGTGCCAGAAACTCGTGATAGCGCATGATGTAGCGTAATGAATTGGAGTACCTTCTTCTCCACATGCACAACTCGCATATATAAATATATATATATATATATATATATATATATATATATATATATATATATATATATATATATATATATATATATATATATATATATATATATATATATATATATATATATATATATATATATATATATATATATATATACATGTATATATATATATATATATATATATATATATATATATATATATATATATATATATATATATGTATATATGTATATATATATATATATATGTATATATGTATATATGTATATATGTATATATATATATATATGTATATATATATATATATATATATATATATATATATATATATATATATATATATATATATGTATATATGTATATATATATATATATATATATATATATATATATATATATATATATATATATATATATATATATATATATATATATATATATATATATATATATATATATATATATATATATATATATATATATATATATATATATATATATATATATATATATAGATATATATATATATATATATAGATATATATATATATATATATATATATATATATATATATATATATATATATATATATATATATATATATATATATATATATATATATATATATATATATATGTATATATATATATATATGTATATATATATATATATATATATATATATATATATATATATATATATATATATATATATATATATATATATATATATATATATATATATATATATATATATATATATATATATATATATATATATATATATATATATATATATATATATATATATATATATATACACTTTTAACAAAAATGCAAAATTGCTTTATTCTTTTTCAACTTAAAAAAGAAAAAAATAAAAGAAACTATGAAAAAAAGCAGAAGTATAATTGAATTGAGTTTAAAAATTTTGCCGTATTAGGTAGATTTTCACTTTTATTTATTTAGAGACTAGATTAAATTATATTATGAAATCCATCGCGCAATTTTACTAAATTTGAAGAAGCAAATCTAATTGAAATGATATGTTGTTTGAATTAAAGATTTTTTTCTAACATAGTTACATCATATTATTATTTTATAAGCATGTGATGTGTTACTTCTTAAGTATAAATTTTGAAGAATGAAAAATTTTATTGATGGTTCTTAAAACGCAATGAGCAATAAATTGGGGTAATTTAATTTCATTTTTTTCAAATTAACCAGAAATAATTTTGAGTTATTTACACTGATATTTTATTCATAGTTTTTAATGTAAATTTATTCATTAAAAAACTATATCAATTTTAAGTATAATTTATAAATTATTATCAGAGATAAATCTGGATTAAAATGTAATGGTTGTAAATAAAAAATTGGAAAAGCTAGTTATTTAACTTAAAAAAGAGGAAAACATAAAAAAATCTATGAAATAAAAAAAACTGAAGTATAATTGAATTTTTAATTCAATTGAATTGAAATTGAAATAATTGAATTGAATTGAAAATTTAATGAAGAAGTATAATCGAATATAATAATTAAATATGAAGCCAAGTAATCCAATGAAACACTCAATTAAAGAAGCAATTTTTTCATAAAGCATTATTTAAAAAAATAAATATTTATATTTTATGATATTTTAAATTATATTTCGCGTTATATTGAATTGCATTTTGTGTCAAAATAAAATCCATTAAAATCTACAAACACATTCATTACTTATAATCTATAATTCACAATCACACACACAATTTATTATTAATCACACAAAGTCCACACATAATTATCATTATCGGATTTTTATTTGCTTACAATTTACTATGCTCATGATTTTCAATATGTTCAGAATTTAGATGATCCTGATCAAGTCATTTATATGTTTATTATTGTATTCGAGTCAAACTTTTACAACACGTGTAGATTGAATCTTTTTTCTTAGACTACTATCTTTAAGAAATTAATTTTGTATCATGACAAGCAATCTATTCTGAAGATAAAAGTCAAAATAGTTTCTATGATTTAGAAATTTTTCTGTATACCTGTACCATAAAAATTGTTAAAAATTAATAGTTTAATATTATCACATTAAATGCTTATTTAAATATACAAAAGGTAAATTTTGAAGTATAAATAGGAAATGTATAACTACACTGTTTACATTCCCGTAGAACAAATTAATTTTAAAATCAAATGTAGTATAAAAAATAAGCTGTAATACAAGTTAAAGTATATTAATAAAAAAACTAAATAATTTCTAAATACTAAATTGGCTTTATTTGGAATTTCTATACGATTAATGTAACTACACGCTGATGGAATGAAGAGATACTAAAGTTCCAAAATTATCACAGATTTATAAAAATAATTCTAAATAAAAATGTAAGAAATTATATAATTTTGTAGAAAATTATTAAAAAAGAATACTCTCAATTTCTCTTTGTAACAATTTATTTGATTATGGTAAAATTCCACTATATGACTTTCAACAAGCTTTGGCAAAAAGAAACATCGAACCAATTTTGAGATTTCTATGATTATTTCTCTGGGCGTCTGTTATATAGTTTTTGGATTCCATAGGTTGTTACTTATAAACATTCTGAGTTCATTTCATACTGCTGTACATGATTTTTTAAGACATAATGGTTAATAAAAATCGTATTCAGGGCAGGGAAAACTGTTTATCAGCAAGAAATCTTGTTATCAAAATCTTCTTGTGTCACACTCACTGTTGAGTAAAAATTGTTATTTTTCACCTGCATTTCTTTTCTTCTTTTGAAACAATCATTTCTTGTATTCCAAGAAATGATTGTTTCAAAAGATGTTACTTATAAACATTCTGAGTTCATATTATACTGCTGTACATGATTTTTTAAGACATAATGGTTAATAAAAATCGTATTCAGGGCAGGGAAAACTGTTTATCAGCAAGAAATATTCTTATCAAAATATTCTTGTCTCACACTTACTGTTGAGTAAAAATTGTTATTTTTCACCTGCATTTCTTTTCTTCTTTTGAAACAATCATTTCTTGGAATACAAAGGCTATCGGAGATGATTCTGTTCGTCAAGTGACCAGTATTATTTTAATTTTTTTCTTTAAAAATTGTTTCATATTTCAAGGTGTTTTTGTACTTTTTGTGTGCAATGATGTATAAACGTAAATCAACAGGGTAGGAAAAAGAGATGGAACGCGCGCGTTTCAGAACTTTACTACATGAAATTGAATCTTTTTAGAAGATGTTGATCAAACTAGTGAGGATAAAATTCCTGAAGGAATATACAGTTTTCATAGTAGTGACTGTGAGCACTATTATGAAAACTGTATATGAAAGTAAGGAAGTAAGGAAGAAAGTAAGGAAGTAAGGTGAAAAGTAAGGAATAATCTGAATCAAGAGAAAACATATTTATAAGCTAAAATCCAACAGATTAAAGTGAAGAAAAACCAAATCTAAATACAGGTAACCCTCCTATAACATGGTAGTTAGGTTCCTAGAAAATGCAGAGCTGTGTGAAATCGTGTTGTATGAGACCCAGACCTGGAACCAGGGGGTACGTGTACCTTCCTGTTGCTTGAGCACAGCTACCAGGCGCATCGGCAGGTGGTGGATAGCCGAATGTCCTGTAGGAATGACAGGATAGCCTTGAATATAGAATCAGAGGCCGCGAACCAGCTCCCGTAAACCCTGGTGTTATGCGATCCGTGCCTAGGGCTAATTGGCACCGCGGTATTGGTGTCTTAACGGAGCCTCTAGTTTCTTGACGAACTTCTAGAGTAATTTGCCTTGCCCAGTAACTCAGGCAATGCTGGGTGGACTTATATTACCTGAGCTTTTTAATTGTTATTTTGTGTCTGAAAAGACACCAGAAGTAACAAACCTTTCTGCATTTGCAGGTGAAGCCTCTAAAGTAGACCTTGCTGAAAAAGACTAGGGAACTCAGAGGCAATCTTGTAAAGGGGTAGCAATGAATCATTCGCTTGAGGTAGAAATTACCTCTAAACCATTTTCTTCTGGTGAAAGTCGGGAAGCTATTCCTAGCATGACTGACTTTCTGACCAGATGGGACTGTTTCAGCAAGACCTTATCTGCTGGAAATGTCATATGCAAGAGGAAACGGCAGAGCATGTCATTTACGAATGTGAGGCTCTTGCCCTCCCTAAATTAACTTCTTTAGGCTTCATCCATACTAGAGAGTTACACCTAGACTCCATTAAAGGGTTATCGGACTTTATTAGTAAAGTGGGTGACCCGAGCAACTGGAACTAGGACACATTGGGTTTGGAGTTAATGGTACAAAATGCTGATAAAAGCAGAGGTGCCCAATGACATACAAACTCAATTTTAAGAAGAAGAAGATGAGACCCAGAACTAGTACAAAAAGGGGGGTTACGTTCCAAAAACTTATTAAAAACAAATATTTTTTTAATTCGACATAAACAACTTAATTTTTATTAAATAATAAATGTATATCCAACACAAAGTAAGAAAAAAATATTTTAATCTAACGCAACCCTAATTGAATGAATTTATTCGTCGTCACTGCTCAGTACAATCAACCGAGAATGTTTTTTGGGTGGAACAATATCGCCTTCACTTTCAGAACTTTTTTCTCTATTTAAAGTTTTTGTATGTTTTCCCCTCTTAAAAAAATCTGTAATCGAACTTTGCTGACTAGTTCTTACTAGGTCATTGTAAATTTCGCGATATGGAGTCTAAGAAACAGCTTTGCAGATCCCTTTTGAATTTTCGACTTCTTTCCGTGGAAGGGTCTGTTTTCAAGAAAAATGACTCGAGATTTTCCGCTAAACATAGGCCTTCTTGCAATTCTTTTAATGTTAAATTCTTAACTGCACAATCTTCATCAGAGCTAGCGTCCTCAAAATCTATTTGATTTGCATCCAGGGATGCCATTTCCATCAAATCCGCTTCGTCAACTTCTTCTTCCTCTAATAATTCTTGAATGTCTTCAGTAGCCATATCCACAAAACTTTTGCCTCCGATTGATTTAGCGACTTTTAATATGGCACCAATTTCGTTTTCTGATGTTTCACGCATGTTTTCTGTTTCAACTGAAGAGGGCCATATCTTCTTCCAACACGCATTTAAGATTGATGTTTTCATTTCTTTCAGCAACAAAGATATGATTACGATACAGTGCTTGATTGAAAATTTCTTGAAAGCTTCCATTACGCTAATTGATTCCGAATCGGTTGCGTCTAAAATCTACTGTAAGGATCTTCTTATATAATACGTTTTAAATGTATAAATAATACCTTGATCCAATGGTTGGAGCAACGAAGTAGTGTTAGGTGGTAGGAACACTATTCTGACGTTGGGATGAGTCAAATCTTGTGGGTGGCATGGAGCGTTATCTAAAAGTAATAGCACCTTAAAGCTCAAATTTTTCTGCCTTAAATAACGCTCAACGCTTGGCGCAAAACAATTTGAAAACCAATCTTTAAATGAATTTCCTGTTACCCAAGCTTTTCGATTTGCTTTCCAGTATACCGGCAAAGTGTTTTTATTTACGTCTTTTAGCGCACGAGGATTCAAAGATCTATAAACTAGCAAGGGTTTTGTCATGAAGTCCCCCGATGCATTACTGCACAAAAGGAGCGTTAGACGATCTTTGGACACCTTAAATCCGGGTGCAGTTTTTTCTTTTTTCGAGATAAAGGTTTTACTGGGAATTTTTTTTCCACCAAAGCCCAGTTTCATCGGCAATGAAAACCTGATCTGCTGTGTATCCTTGCTTGGCTATAATACGTCTGGATACGTCCTAGCTGCTTCATGATCAGCCGACGCAGACTCTCCTTGGATTCTTATGCTATGAATTGCAAAACGCTTTTTGAATTTTTCAAACCAACCTTTACTCGCCACAAAATCTGGGTTGGCAGTGCATTCTCCTTGTTCTTTAAGATGGTTGTAAATTTTTAGTCCTTTTTGTTTTATGATATTGCCATCTAATGGAATTCTTTTTTGGTAACAATCATCAATCCAAATGCTGAGTGCCTTTTCCATTTCTTCAATTATTGGCGCTCTGGGGCGAGCTGAACGTTTTGCGGATGTCGAAGATCCTGCGGCAACTGCACTTCTGATTTCCTTTTCATTTTTCTTGGTGGTCCTGACTGTTGCTTCATTCAAATTAAGGCTTTTCCCAATGTGGGATGCTTTTTCTCCTTTCAATAAACGATCCAAGATTTGTATCTTTGCTTCTAAAGAAATAAATTTCCTCTTGAATGGTGTTTTAACTTTATTTGACATTGCTTGGGGCTGAAACTTAATGTGTTAAAGATGAAAAAATTATTCTTTAAAACACTGTGGCTAAACGTAGACTACCAACTAGCAGTGTGAGACACTTGCTTTCAGGTCACAGGGATGAAAGTTAAATAACGTAGGTAAAACCACACGGAAAATTGACTGACTGACTGCTCGCGGAAAACACACACGCATTAAGGCTCATGTAAAGGGGAGCTAACGCATGGACTTCCCGACCTGTCACAAACACTATGGTTGCCATAAAACTTCATGGTTTCGTATGACGCAACATTTTTACATACGTTAGTTTACATTTGATACGTTTGTTTTATTTGTTTAATACATTTCAAAGTAATATTTTCTTCCGTAATAAATTTTAAAAAGGATTTTAATGTGGAAAAACTGTTCTTAATAGTTTTTTAAGAATTTAAATTGTATTTCAATAATAAACAAAAAAATAAAAAACAATACCAAAAATAAAAACTTTTTTTGCACACATAGTAAGTAATTTATTATTATAAGATTAATATAATATTACTGACAAGCAATAATACATACTTACAATATATATAAAATTATGTTATAACTTACATAAATAATATAAACCTTACCTCCATCTATTATATAAAAAAAGGAGAGTAGAGAAACTTTTTTTATTAAATTATATTGTACTCTAAGTAATATATAACAGTAGTTTTCACATACATAATAACTAACAAAAATAAAAAATAACGTTTCTTACATTTTGTAACATAACATTGGAACAAAACCGTGTTATAGGATGACGTGTTGTAGGAATTTTCCCGCAATTTACGAATCGTGTTATAGCGAAACCGTGTTATAAGATACCGTGTTATAGGAGGGTTACCTGTATAAGAAAAACAAAAAATTTGATCTTTGAAGAAACCGATGAGGAAAAAGAAACACAAATTACGTTATTTGATAATGCAGAAAAAGGAGGAGAATATAAAGAAATGAAATGTCTGTGTCATATTCTATTGTTCAGAAACTGACAAATGACTCATGGTTATATTTATTGTACATTCATCATCAAATAAATAATTACAAGAATTGCTCTAATGGTTTCAAAGAATCCTCCAAAGTAATAAGCAAATAAAAAAATTCCTAACATGCTAACCAGTATTTCTTATAGGGCCACTTATGAAGACATTAACTATTCAAGTGCTTAAGGAAACTCGGCAATTCATGAAACCAATTAAAGTGAACTAGAAGAAATGTTCAAAGTTCAAAAGTGTCCTAATCCAGGCAAAATGGAATTATTAGATGTCCAAGATCCAAGCACAAGGCAACTAAAATTTCTAGCATGAATTTCATTTATTATGATTTTATTTATATTATTATTTTATTTCCAAAAACCATTCTTCATGTGTTTGCCAGAAGTACATGTCAATTCAGAATCTTTATTATAAACACATAATTCTAGTTTAATAATTTGAATGTTTTATCCCTCTGTTTTGTTGTTACTTGTCTCCTAAATTCATCATAGCTAATCTAAGTCTGTGAATTTAGTCACTCTCAAAAAGTACAAAACTGTGACTTGAAATATTAAAGTTTTATGACTTGAAATATTAAAAATATTTTCTTTAGAATATACAATAATTTTCCAATTAGAAAATACAACTGTTGTTTTTAATGATTTTTTTTAAATTAACAGTTTGCTTTTAATAAATCAGATTGGGAAGAACTAATCAATCTACGCGACTACTAAAGCCAGTGTTTAGAGCATGCCTTCATCCAGACTAATACAATTCCTCAGCTACAGAGGGTATGAACACGTTTTAGAACGATTTAAGGGCCATTTAATTAATGTTTAAAATGTAAGGACTATTTTTAAATGTTCGATGTTTTAGTGTTATTTCTGGACTATAAATCTGCATCGTAATTTCCATGATAGGAAACATTTTCGTAAAATTTCAAGGGCTATTGCTTCCATTCCTCTTCCACTACTTGTCAGAGTCCCTCAATCGAGGTGTGTTTGCGTTTAGAAAGAGCTCTTTTTAAGAGACCTTAAGCACAATGGTCCAGAGGTAAAACGTCAGGGGACTTCACAGGAATATGTTGAAAAAGTATATATGCAATACTTTTATTAGTCTTCATTTTTTCAAGGAATGCAGTGGTAGTTTTCAAAGTATGATTTGTAGTTTTGTCTTGATGAAGTTTCACTTTTTGAATGTCATTGGGATAAAGAAGTGGAAGTTCTTCTGTAAATATTGGATGTAAAACCTTCTCCTGATAGCATGATGAGTTGATTTTAACATTCTTTCAACTCTTTCTATTTTTAATTTCCCTTCGTAGGAGAAACCTGTGACAAATATAAACCCCTTACAGAAACTTTCTTTACATTCACGGAACCTGGTTTGTACATTTTTTCTCCACGTTTTCTATTGTAAATATACCTTTTTTGCAGTCATTCAAGTAAACCCATACTTCATACAAGATCACATTTATTTCCTGCTAAATGGTATTCATACAGGATTCTACAAAATGTTTTGCGTTGAACCACATGTTTCGGCAAAAGCTGATGAACATTGTTTTTTAGTTATTTTAAGTTGTAAATCCTGATTTATAATTTTATTTATTGTTGCTAAAGATGCATCTAAACATTTTGCAATTGATTTCTTTTTTGGCGAATTTTTTTCTTGTTACCAACGATTTCAGCTTAAAAACATTTGAAACAGTACATTACTTTTTCATATATTCGTTTGGGTCTTCGTTCCATGTAGAAATAATGATTGACGGTTTTTATCTGTCAGGTTAATAATGTTTCTTATTTTGCTCTTAGAAAATTTTAATGCCATGCATTTCTCAACGTTTTTGAATTCTGGAATAAGAATATTTCTCTTCGGAAAGCGCAAAAATATTTCCTTCAATCCACAGCTTGTTTACATACGACATTTGAAAGAAGAATAAATTTGAAAGTAGCAGACGATATTTCTCATTTCAAATAATAAGCTGTTGCCAAAAATTTTTATTCTAAAACATTTACTTTTTTAAAATTCTTTATCGAAATCGTTCTAAAAATGTATTAATACCCTCTGTATTTCATTATATTTCTTGTAGAAATAAAATAAAAACTACTATTTATTTTAATCCTGCCATAATAAGTAAATATAAATATATGATGAATAATAAAACAGTAAACATTTACATTGTTCAAATATGTATAAGTAATGCCCAATTATATCAAAGGTGACATTCTGTCTCATAAATATATATTTTTAATCAATGTTGTTTGAGTGGTGTAAAGTATCATTTCCAGAAAATCGTTACATTTTTAAACAACGAAAGGCGCTGGAAAGATATTTCTAACATATTGCTAAGTACTTTGAGTGACAAAACAGTAACTTGAAAAAGGACTCAAGCTCTGTGAAAAGGTTCCTATATATTTATTTCGATACAGTTATTTATTTTTTATTTTCCCTAAAGAAAAAAGGTATGGAACGAAATCTCATAGCAGTTTAGTATACTGGCATGTATCCAGAAAAGACTCGACTCGAAGATAAAAATATGGAGGCATTATATCCTTTTTTTCCTTCGTAAATGATTGTTGAAATAAATAAAAAAAACACACATTTTTTTATTTCCTTTCACTTTCTTTGCTTCCATTTCTGTTTGCTTATATATTAACAGAAAAGGAATTATAAGCTCCTTTCACCTAATGTTCTGTTTCCGGAGAAAAATCCACTTATACTTTTGACCAAAAAACAGGACGATTGATGTCAGGAGGAGGATGTCATTTGGACTCCCAAGTTGACAGCCTCAAATGCGACATTTTTTTTTTTTACTGCAGTAACATAATTCACTTAGAAATTTTATAAGAAACTCATATTTATATTATACTTCTAATGATTATGTGGCAAAAGCTTGTGGTAAAGTAATGAAAGCTCAAAATTAAATGAAGATAGAAAATGTAAAGGGAATGTTAAGTAGATTAAGTATACTTATTATTTGATCATATTATAAAATTTTCAATTTATAGAGATTCAAGCAACTTAGGAGAATTGTTTTATAGTAATTAAATGTGTTCACTATCAACCAGTCTATTGAACTGTATTGAATTATTGAATAACTTCGTTATTAATGACGATATTTTCCAAATATTAATAAATGAATAACTATTTTATTGATTTTGTAAGCAAAAAGTTCATATTTTATTCTGTTAAATGTACTTAATTTAGCATCCATTCAATGATTCTTAAATTACTTACTTAAGAGAAATGCTTATTGGCTGTTTTTTGGCATTCTGATTGTTCAAAATGATAAATACTGCGATTAAAGTTAATCGCATATCAGTTCATTGGTCAAGTCGGTTGAGTTTCCATGGCTGACTACAGAAAACGAAATCTGTGGGTACAAAATGGTGATACGAAATGCCATATTTGAATTCATCAACGCTCATTCTGTAACAATTGATATTTGGTATGATGGTTACTCACCGTCAGATACAACCGGTGAGGAGAATTTAATTCGGGAATCGATAAAACAAATTCCAGATCACTAACTATTCTGCTGCCACTTTTGTAAATACTAGATGTTAAGATATGTATGTTATTTTCATTGCCTTAATATATCACAGAGCAGCATGGAATGTCAGCTCAGATAAAGTAATTTGTCATTTCTTCAGTATGTAAAACCAAGAATAATGTTTTTTTATTGGTGTAAACAATGATAAATCTGGATAGAAGAATGACATGACATCATGTTTTCAAGCAAATTTAGGATCTGTTGGCAGCAAGGGGATATCACGTCAACGTTTAGTGGCATTTAGTATCGCTATTCAAACTGCATTCAGTATCGTAATACGGTTTTATCATTTGGAATGATGCGATGAGGCGTCATAACTCTAGGAGAGGAACCAGATGGATACACATCTGTTGTTCCCTAACTATAATTTGAATAATAATGATTGCCTTTCTTTTGAGATAAGGCTCTTAACTCTATATTTTACTTGACCCCAACTGAGTACTATCTTTCAGAAAGATCACTCCGTTGCCGATATCACACGGATGCAATTTGATACAGAAAAGACTAGTCTGATGCTCTTTCCAGCAATTTCTTTTGACTTTTCACCAATAGAAATAACATATTTAGTTATTATCGAATGATTGTATGGTCATTATATTACATAATGGCAAATAAACTGTAGTATCGTTTTGGAACTGCTTCCGTAACTGTATTATTTATGCTTCTAACCACTATATGACTTCATAGGTAGCTAATAAGTATTGTTATTGATATTAAATCCGATTGCTCTGAGCTTTGAATTATTAGGATCTCTCTCTCTCTCTCTCTCTTTTCTATTAAATTCAGTGAATTAGTGTTTTGTTATTTTTAACATTAAGAACTTGTCCAAATAAATAACAGATTTTAATTTCTCTCTTTAGCCGACTGATAGCTGAGTTTGTAGTGATAGTGACTCCTGAGCTGTGGGTCCTGAGTTCAAATCCCGGTTCGGTTATTTAAGTTTCTTTCTCTCTGTGTTTCTGTGTGCTTTCCTGTGTGATGATGCATGATGATGGGGGGGGGGTTTGTGGTGGTACACCGTGGGTAATTCTACTCGCCTCCGTAGTTTGGTTCACAGGTGCCCAGTAGGTAATGAAAAATGAGTAGCAGTTTTCTGCCTTGTTGTGGCGAAGGGTTGGTCAACCAATGCCCACCATTGTTAAAAAATTTATTCTCCCTAATATTGTATTTTTATTTATTCAAAAAAATATATTCTTAAAATATAATATGTTCTTGTTTTATTAGTTTTGTAGATAATTTGCATTATAACTGATAGTTATATATTCCAACTATATAATAAGGTATTCAATTAGTGACGTGTAATGTATCATTAATTATCTAAATAACAAGTTAAATTACTAAATGGTTTGAATTCTATTTCATTGAAAATATTCTTAAAATGTGATATTTATGTTGGAAACCATTACTCCGTATTAATATGCATTAAACGCATTTTAAATGAATTAAAATACTCATGTTAAAGGAGTAAGATAAATATTAAAAAACAACTTATGCAATATTATTTGTCAGCAATCCTTTTAAGATGCAAGATCACCAATTGCATCATTTAAAAAATATTTGCAAATCATGGCATATAATTTCCATCATTCTGTGATTTGGATATAGGTGAGAAGAAACGTCTACTTATTCAAATTCTTAAGAATTTGAACTCGTTAATTTTCGTTCTTACAATAACATATATTTATCATCCAGCTTCATTGGAATTCAACTCTAAAATTATGAAACATATCAAAGCTTCCCATTTCGTAACTTATTTTAAAAATTTTGTAGAGGACTATTTTATGTTCATTTAAACCAGTGAAACCATTTAAACCAGTAGAATACTTTACAAATAAGAAAGAAGGATTTATCTTTTATATTTTACAAAAGCAGACGTCATGTTTTATTTTCAATTGTTTAAACCATTTAAAATTCAATTTTTTTCATTTCAGATAAGAAAAAATATTTTATCTTTTTCTTAAAATCTAAGGCACAATCGACTGAGTGAATAAGTATACAGTCAAAGTTCTTTTTTATTATGATTATCAATGCCATAAGAAATTTTCTTCAACACAGTAGATTTTAATAAAAACAAAATCATTGAACTTCTTGCACAATTGTTAAAACATTTTATGCGAATATTTTTGATCAATAAAAACGATTTCTAAGAAAATATTTCTTCAGTACCCTTTCTCCTTTTATGTGAAAGTTTAGCAACTAATTTATAAAAGTAAATTTTTAGAGATTTATATTCTTCCATTCAGTTTTAAAAAAAGAACAACAATACTTGGTATGTCATTATAGACAGGTATTTAATTTTTGAACTAAACAGTTTTGATTTTTCAAGCAGCAAAATTTCTTAAGTTAAAGTGAAGTTATATTTTTCTTAATGTATTTTCTTTTGGAAAGAAAGAATATTCAACTGAGAAATTGAATACATTTGAGATGGATTAATCTGCTTTAGTAAGCCAAAATAAGATATATTGAAAAGATACTCATTAAGACAGAAAGCCTGGATTAATCTGAAGCAAACCCTTTGGACTGAATTCATTACACTAAATGCATTGCTCCCCAATAATTTTCAAATCACTTACATTTTGGAATAACTAACCATAAATGTATACTTTCATTGACAGATTTTTTTAATTAAATAAAATACGTTGGAATTATATTTAATTTCAAAACATCTTTTATACATAATTCTCAAAAATAAAATCATGTAATGCCTAATACTTGTATAAGATTGTTTTGACATTTGTTAAATTATTTTTTAATATATACTCATCTAAAAAGTTACCGGAAAATCATGTAATAAAAATATTGAATTTCTTTTATAGATTTAAATAATATTTTAGACATCTAGTTATGTTTTTTAGACAATTTTACTATATTATTAATAACGATATATGATTACTTATTTGAATGTACTTAACTTGTTTTTGTACTGCCATACTAATAAATCTTAAATTTGATTTAATCAGAGGTGTTAGATTTTTGAAAATATTTCTGCTTCGCTGACAAACTCGATTATACTGCGTGCATGTAGTTAGCTCAAAATGTTCTTATATATATGCATGCGACACATAAGCATTAATTATTAATAAATCATTATTCTTAACAAACGAAATGAACAGTATGGTGGGATTCGAAAGGGCATTTTCGTTGATGACATGTGCTCATTCAATGGTCGTTTAAGCAATTAAACATTGGAACCAACCAAATGATTCAATCACAGCATGTATTCAAAATTCTGTCCAACCACTAATAAATAAAATAAGTAAGTAATCAGGATAAATATACTAATCTAAACTAACCAAGTCTCTATAGTTTATTATGCATCTTTTCAAGCATATCAGAGGGAACCAACACTTACTTTTTATATATGACATGCCAACTCTATCTAAAGTTATATGCATTTATGTTGCCAGCAACACGTTCGTAAAATTTAGTCTTCACTGATTAACTTAACTTTTCTAGTAGTGAATACTACTTTAATGGTACACTATCTATCAATAAGTATTTTGATAATTGTGGTAAAAGAGATGAACACATTTTTTTCAAATTCAATAGTTGGAAGAGCCTAAATAAGAGAGAACTTAATTTTTTAAAGCATGCTTTCCCCAAGCGTTTGGAGGATGTGGATAGAGGTATTTTCTTTCACTTGGCTTGGAGAAGACATTAAAGTTCTTTCGCTGATTTTGGATATTTGATACCCTCTGGAATGAGGTGTAGTTGGCTCTACACCTCATTCCAGAGGGTTTCTAGAGGATTCAAGTCTGGATCAAGGCAGGCTAGTCCAATCAATTCACCCCATCATTAGCATACTTAGCCAAGGTGGACGTTGCTGTAGGATAGATAGCATTCTTATCCTGGAAGTAACAATGATCCAACCTGTAAAACTGCCGTAGCGTACAAAGCATATTGCTGTCTAGAAAAGTAGATTAGAAATGGACATTGAACTCATCATGAATTAAAATCAATATTCCCAGTTTATGCCACTAGAAGCATACCCAAAGCATAATTTCATTCCGCTAAACTGTATTGTATGTAAAATACATTAGACAAAATGCTTTGCACACCCATAAGCCAAACTCACACTCGTCCATCCCACAAGTAAAGCTTGAACCTAGATTCATCACTTCAGAGCATTCCGCTAAACTGTATTGTATGTAAAATACATTAGACAAAATGCTTTGCACACCCATAAGCCAAACTCACTCTCGTCCATCCCACAAGTAAAGCTTGAACCTAGATTCACTTCAGAGCATTCCGCTAAACTGTATTGTATGTAAAATACATTAGACAAAATGCTTTGCACACCCATAAGCCAAACTCACACTCGTCCATCCCACAAGTAAAGCTTGAACCTAGATTCATCACTTCAGAGCATTCCGCTAAACTGTATTGTATGTAAAATACATTAGACAAAATGCTTTCCACACCCATAAGCCAAACTCACTCTCGTCCATCCCACAAGTAAAGCTTGAACCTAGATTCATCACTTCAGAGGACCATTCATCTACGGTCCAATCTCGATGTGCTAGTAACACTTCAGCCAAATACTGCTGTTGTTTTTTGTAGTCAAAGGAATTTGGTCGGCAGCACGTCCATAACAACCAAGCAAACGTGCTAAAAATATATAAAATAAACAAGCCAACAGTCTGGAATGCTTGTTGGAACATCTGGAGTATGCTTGCAATCGGTTTGGTGTGTATATTTCAGTGAATTAAATGACACTAATATTCTCTATTTTTTTAATTTTTGGTCTACCAGGTCAAATCTTACTCTGAAAATAAACACTAACCTACCAATTCTTAATTGTCAAAGCAACTGTTGATTTTAGAATGCTTATTTTATTAGATTCCTTAAGAATAAGACATCACTATGGGATTCGAAATTTACGCCTATCTACTGGTGGACCGTGCTAGCCTAGTGGTTAGGACGTCGGCCTTAAATCCCAAATAGCAGATGCCTAATGCCACCTAAGATCCAACGAGTACATGCGATATATGTGCTCGTTAAATCTGTGGAATCTATAGTCCTGCGGTCACTCATTGAACAGTTATCATGGGTGTATTGGTCTGGAGAAAATTTCCCTCCTTTCCAGATCAATGTCATAATTGGGGCATTAAATCCTCTGGTGGTGCCATCTATCGGATGACTTTAGAGCATTATCGAATTTCACCTTCATGGTGCTCTATTTAAACGAAAAGTGTACCCTGCTGATATTCGCATTGCCTTCGGTTATGCGAATGTCCTCGTTCTGCTTCTCCGGGTGTTATAAGTAACAAAAATAGGTATTTTTACTAGTCAGATGGCTCTGAATTTCACTATATCTTGGATGCTAAATGAAACATGCTGAACAATAAAACTTTAAATTTAATAAAATTATCTTCGAGATTGCAATTTAATCGCAAGAAAGTTTTCTTTTAATTTTTGCATTATATTAAAGTGATATATGAATCTTTCAAATAGACTGACGATTACAAACTTATTTCACATAGATAAGACGAGGTTATTTATGAGATTAACGAGTATTTTCCTTTTATGTTGATGTAAGATATCTAACAAAATTAGACCTTGATTTTGCAAAAGTCAAGCTAAATGTAAAATAAGACATTGTTTTCATAAAAATGTGTGCTTAAATTTGATCAATCAATTTTTTAATATATTAATAAAATATATGAAAAAATATTTTACTATATTTTTAAAACTCTCATTTTATTTTGAAGAATGACTCATATTTCAAAACAAATTTTCCTAGATGTACCCATAGTTAATAGAAATCAGTTAAAATTCCGCCAAATTTAACTAAATGCTACTAATTATATACAGATCTAGGAAAATTCCTTTTGAAATACGAACTATTTCTTCAAAATTAAATCAAAGTTTCGTAACAACTATTTGCTAAATTATGCAGAGCTTATAAACTAAAAGCTAAAAACGAATTACTAAACTGTAAAATAAAAATATCTTATATTATGATGTAAAACCTTCTCTTAAATAATGTATTTTTTGTATTTTTGAAGTTTAAACATTTGAAACATCCAAAGATCAATAAATATTTTTACGGATGGAAACAAATATTTTCGTTAGAGATCAAACAAAGTTTTCAAAAATGAAAGATTTCTCTTCAAAATACCAGTTCAAAATAAAAGTTCTCTCAGGAGGAAAGGGAAATTTGATACTCTCTCCAATAACTTCCTAAAGACGAATGATCACACATTGCTCAAATATGGTATAGAAAATAGCTTATCAATTTTAGCTAAATTATAAATAGTATAGATGTATGCAGTAGTTTTTATCAAAGACTATTTTGAGTATTCTGTAATCAGAAGAATGAGAAGCAAATAATCTTTTCTTAAAATGAATCTTCCTTATATGAATGTTAAAATGAATTGATTAACTTCATTCGGAAAAGTATAATTACTTTATATAACTAATTCTTATATATTAAATGAATATGTAAGATGTTCTCACATATAATTGCCTTCAATAATGTACTGAAAATATTCTTATTCTTAAATAAAGTATCAAAAATACTTACATGTAATGTTAAAGATTATTTTTTCTCAAAATTCTTTTGGTTTGGAAAAAAAAAAAAAAAAAAATATATATATATATATATATATATATATATATATATATATATATATATATATATATATATATATATATATATATATATATATATATATATATATATATATATATATATATATATATATATATATATATATATATATATTTACAGGTGCGTATTTCATTTGTCATAATTAAATAAATGTTAAAAGTATGTATATTACTTCTATAAATTAATAGTTTTCTATTATTTCAGAACAGTATAATTTAAAATAATTCTTACCTAATTCAAAATATATTTTATTGAACTAATTTAATTCTTAAGATAAAATATAATAAGGTTAATTACATTTGTTTGTTTAGAAAAGAGTGTTGATTAAATAATTGTTTTCTGCATTTTCTCATTTGCATTTTTCCTATTTAGGTCATCAAGTTTAAACGCGGGAATTTATTCCTTTTCTTTATTGAAATTTTTTATAAATATTAACTACCAAAAATTTTTCACTGAATACATTATCGATTTTGGTTAGTTAATTTACAAATACTATTGATGATAGACATTATAACTCTATTTTCATTAATTTAATATATAATTTTCCTGGAAAATATTATATTTGTGAGCATACGTATTTAGATAAAGATTATCTTAAGAAAGGTAAATTAAAATTGGTGAATATAAGATATTTTTTATAAGATTTGTCAAACAGTTAAGTTACTATTTTATACTCATGGTATAATGTATTAGCTTTATAGATGAGAGAAAACAATTTTCTTTATTTTGTTAGATAAAAATATTTTGTACAGTTAAAATGTCATTTGTAAAAATATATTTTGTAAATATTTATACATTTGAAATGATATTATGCTCCGAAATCAATAAGAAAGTATAATTAAATTTTCCTGGTATTAAAAATTAATTGTTGTTTTCTTTCATTTCATGTAAATCAGTTTTCATATTTTAATATTTCTCTACATATAAAACCATACTGATCTGGTCTTAAAAGGTAAAAAATGAATATAATATTAATTATTACATCTTTTTTGATAATTTGTTAACTTAAGTTATAAAAAAAATTAAATGTTGTCATAATAGAATTTGATTTAAGACTGACATTTATGATAAAATAGGATTTGAAATTTACAATACAATTTTTTTAATTGAAATGTAATCAAGTTATGAATTTATAGATTATATGAAACATATTTTTTCTCATTTCAATTGTTCTCTTACCTATGCAATGAAATACAGTTTAAGTTAAAGAAGGAAAATGTTTATTTGTTAGTGCATTTACTCTTATTATGTAAATTCCATTTATGTACATACAAATTCTTGCATTCAAAAAAACATACACTGTATACACTTCATTTTATTTTCTACGCATGCCGTAAAAGTTATTGGATTATCTTACTTTGTTCCCGACAGCTGGTCGAAATTGAGAATCTTTTCACTGACAAAGATTCGGAACTTACTTTCCAAAGCTTCTGAGATCTTTGTGGTTGTCACTGTTTATGACGTAGCAGCAAGATATTCTTCCTTATTTGTGGTTGTATATTAAATTCTGTGATTTCTAAGAAATGGTGAACAAATAATGGTAAGATATATATAGTCCCTTTTACAATCAGAATCAATTCACCAAAAATGATATCCAAATATATACTTCAATATATTTATTTCTTAAGTATCTTTTTATGCAACAGCTAAACATTTAGTTTATTTTAATAAAAAAATCTTTTATTAGAAAAATTTGATTGCACATTTTATATGAAAGATTTAGGTTTCTCATAAAATTTTACCAGATTAAATGTAATGTATTCATTTTTTTGATTTCAATTCATTTGTTTCATTATTTAAGTGATCATACAACAAGCTTAAGAAGAAAAACTTTTAGGGTTTTCTCTTGCGCACGTTCAGCTATAAGGGCTGGAATTTAAAGTCTTAAATCAGGTTAGTTTATGAT
Source organism: Latrodectus hesperus (assembly GCA_037975125.1). Classification (NCBI taxonomy): domain Eukaryota; kingdom Metazoa; phylum Arthropoda; class Arachnida; order Araneae; family Theridiidae; genus Latrodectus; species Latrodectus hesperus. Next base: position 6,590,377 of record CM075862.1, read on the forward strand.
TTGTGCATTATCAATACTTTGGGATCGAGCAGCTAAATACTAATATAAATATTACATATACAGTTAAAAACTAACAATTTTACAATATTTTTAAAAATTTCAAATGTGAATTAAAATTTCTTAATTTAGTTTATAAAAATTATAAAATTATTTGGTCCCTTTGAATCAACTTAAATGATCTGGTGTGCTTAGTACTTAAATACACTTCCAGAATTCAATTTGGTATGGGGCATAACATGAAAATTAATTCGATAAATATTAATGAAATAAATTTTAGATTCTCAAAATCATTTCATATATATCCTAGGGTTTTTAAGTTTTTCTCAAAACGTTTTTAATAAAATATGCATATTTAAAAATAAAATCTCTGTTAAAAGATTTTTATGTAGTTAAAAAACCATGAATATTTTAAGAACTTTTATAAGAAAACTTGTATTTCATAAAAAGTTAGAAAGTGTGAAATATTATTTGAATTACACTTACTTATTTTATTGAATTATTTTACATTTCAAAAATATATTTAAGTAAAAACATAATTATTTATTAAATAAAAATAATTTTTACTACAATAATAATATGTTAAGGCAATATTTAGGTTTTGAAAACTTTTTATAGTATTTGTAAAGTGATTTTAAAGTGTTTTCAAAGTTTTTGTTTCAAAAACTTTGTTGTTTAAACGTTGTTAGATCTATAAGCCGAGTTCCTATCAAATAACCGAAAGTACAATTGTGCTTTCGAAAGATATAGAAGAATAATTTTAATGTCTTATTATTGTAATTTCTTTGTTAGAAAAAAATACTTAAACTTTTAGTTTTAAAAAATATCGCTCATTTAATACAAATGAATATTCTAATTCCACAACCAATAGTAATATATATATTTAACAAAACTAAAAAATTATATTTTCTCAAATTGTCATTGCATTAATACTCTTTACTGTATTAGAAGATTTTTATCGTAATTTTTATATATATTTGATTAAAAATAAGCATAATATGTAAATGTCTTGTGACATTTTTTGTGCTATAACAGCAGTACATTTTAAAATGAACTTCTTTTCTAATTTTATTGCCCTTGCTAAAATACGTAGCATTTAATAATTTCATACAGTAGTTATAAGAAGAAAAAATTAAAACAAAACTGTAAATGGGTAAGGATATTTGAGCTGTTTCTGTTATTTAACACAATGAGCTTTGAATTTTGATTTTCCTTAATATAACTTAATTGATTATTTACTTTTTTCAAATAGGGTAAATTGCTGCGATAAAAAATTTAATGTTCATCAACGATACTAATTACGCGAAGTAGGTGATATTTAAAAAAAGATTTGCAAATGAAATTTATTTCAAACAACAATATTCTCTAAGTTTATAAAAATTTCATTTTCTCGTGAAAATATTTTTTATGATTATATAAGAAAAAATCATATTTAGAGAGACTCACTCTTTTTATATATAGGGGAAAATATTAAATATATTTAGGTTTAAAATCAATTAAGGAATCAATTAATCAATTAAATATTATATATATATATATATATATATATATATATATATATATATATATATATATATATATATATATATATATATATATATATATATATATATATATATATATATATATATATATATATATATATATATATATATATATATATATATATATATATATATATATATATATATATATATATATATATATATATATATATATATGTATGTATGTATATGTTCTCTAGATAAGGACTTTAAATTAATAAGTATAATGTTAGCCTATAAATATTGTATAGGCACATATATTTTTTTCGAATAAATGAAATGTTTGGGATATAAATTTTGAACTTGTAAAATATATATTAATACATGAATTTCCATTTGCAATGAAATCTTATTTAGGTAATCTTAAAAGTAATAAGACAATAAAGATATTATATATTTTTGCACCACATTGCTGTCAAATAATGTTATTTAGTGTCTTCTACCAATTAAGAAATAATGATAGTTGTAAAGCACAAGTTAGGAAGTACAAGCTCCAATTACTTCTTTAAAATAAATAAAAAACCGCCTAAATATGTTTAAAAAGCATTCATTTAATTGGAGTCTCGTAGCAATTGTACCATCTCGTAAGGAGTTTCTGTGTCCCAGATGCACACATTATGAGTGTTCATATGCCCTCTGTAGTGAAATGTCGATTCGTCACCAAAAGCAATAGGATTCAGAAAATCGAGAGGCAAAAACATTTGTACAAAGTTAGCATGTGGACCATACTCTACAGATTTCAGAACCTGTAATAGCATCAAAAGATGAGGACGTAACTGTAAGCTTATCCATCAAATTCTCCAAACATTCGTCATCGGGACTGCTAATTCTTTACTAGACTTTCGAACTGCTATTGTCTGTCTACTCATGAAAGACTCTCTCTTTATTCAATATCCCGTTTGAAAACCTATGTTGGTCCCGTACTCTTCCTTTTAGGAAGGCAGCTAATTGATAATATCATCGATGGATGTTATCAATTGAAGATCACATATAAATTTAAATTTGGAAGAACGATGCACAATAACTATAGATTCGGTCTTTACAAACCACAGAACACAAAATACTCTATGTTCACTTCATTCATTTTTAACATTTTTAATACTATGTTCATTTTTATTACTAACACTTTCTAACTTACGCGCATAGTAGCATACAGAACTGTTTGAAATTCCCTTTCATTTTATATGTTAATTTATGATTTGCTATTTTGTGTAAAAAATACTACAAAACATTAAAACCCCAATATTCATTTAGAAAAACCCTCTATTTTAATCCTACTTCATTTGATTCCCATATTCCAGCTCTTATTTTATGGTGAAATCTAATTGATTATTTCATAATAATTTTGTAATTATTTATTTATTCCATCACTTTTTTAAAACTTGAAAGTCATTAATGTCTATTTCAGGATTTTATATTTAAGGCATACATTCTACACCTTATTGAGATGAACCCTTTACAGAAATAACCAGATAATGTAATTAGAAATGCATATGAATTATAGGTATTACATGTACTTATGTAATATACTATATTATTATAAAGCTCTTGTTTGCTAGAGCTGAAAAAATTTAAGACACACAAACCTTTTTAATCTTTTTCACTTTTTAGTACTGTTTTATTATATAAGTTTTAAGATTTTAGAGCCACAAACAGTATTTTTTTGCTCTCTATAAACCTGAAAAAACAATTTTTCTACATTCTTAATAAATTTAATCATGGGTTTTGTACTTTCAATAAAACTTTCTAATATATTTAATTAAGAATGTATGTAAAATAATATATTAGACAATTAAGTAATCAGATTTATCCATCAATTTTATGCATATATAGATTTGTATATATAATAGAATATATAGATTTGTAAAATTCATAAATTCTAACAAATAGAAAAAGTCATTGTTCAATTCACTTATTAACTCAGGTTATATATATTTTTTAAAAAAGAAACAAAATAATAATAATTCTTTTTTTTAAATTTTATTCACAAAACATAAAACTGAATTTATATCCAGATGACAATACATAATGTTTATTTACTTTAAATTAATTTTGACGCAATCACACGCAATTATTAACAGCCATATTTTTAATAATTTTTAACTGATACTTAAAATCAAAATATATATCTTCGCGATCTAATAAAGCATTAATTAGAGGGAATTTTTTGTAGTTATTTATTATGAGGAATCAAGTTGAAATAAAGTAAAAAATATTCTTAATTTATCATCAGTGTTTTTCGCAAAAATTATTATAGAAAACCTAGTACTTTAAATTCACTTTTATTACAGTTATATATTTCACTGAATGCATATCTAATCATTTCCATGCAGTATTTTGCCATCATATCATCCTTTTTCTGCACTTTTTTGTTGGAAAACAATTTGAAAAATAACACATTCTATGTCTAAGCTGTTTGAATATCATCCTCTTCAAAGCTGTACTTTTTAATTTTATTGGTAAAGAAATCTCTACTTTTCAGTTTTTTTCAAATATTATGCTTTTTAAAACTATACTTTTAACATTATTGATTTCTTTTAAAAATTTGAGTCTCATGTGAAGGGGGGAATAAAAAAATAAAATAAATTATTTCCTTACACATATATTAAGTATGACATATATATTAAGTCAGCGAATATATTTTATCATAAATTTGTTTCGTTTCTCATATTACATTTTACATTTTGAAATTAAAATAATGCTAATTTGTAAAAATTCCCATTTTGTACATATCTATACAGTTATCGTCTAAGATTATTTGTCTAAGAATTATATTGTCTAAGATTTATTGCCTAAGAATTTATATACATAGAATACTAGGACATGAAATTTAATTTTATGCTTACAAAGTGCATTTTCAGGTTTGCACAGTAACTATAAGTAATATTTCAAACAAGGTCCCACGTTTGAGATTAAGTTTAATTGAATTCACTCGAATAGTGCACATAACTCTATTCTCTTCTCAAAAGCAAATCCATAACATTGCAGACACGTAAACAAGAGCAGATCCATAGTGTACAAAAGAAGCAGAAGCATTAAGACGAACCTAATTTAGAAAAGAGAAGCGTTGCAAATGGATTATGTTTCTCACGAGAGCATTACTCAAGGGTTTCTAAAGCAAGTACTTCCTGAGGATGGTCAATGAATTACTCAGAATTGTTATGTTTCTCGCAAAAACTATTTTATGTGATTGCTTTTTAAATACTTTTTCATGCTTTAACTTTAGTGGAATTTGTAAGAATTCTGTGCTATATTTGGGATGATAATATATTATAAGTACAGGAGATGCAAAAGTATTATTGCATTATCTTGTATTTCTGTAACATTGTTTATATGACCTTGTATTAATGTGAACATATAGTATAGATGAATCAAATTAAAACTTTAAAAAATAACTATTAACAAAATAATATTTTTTAAATTGGTTCTGTTCCTGATATACATAAATGTGTACATAAATTAACCCTGAGGAAAAAGCAATGATCCATTGATAGATATTTCTGTAGGAGCATTGTGTTTCAAATGTTTTCAAACAATAAGTAATTATAATATTGAAATAAAATGATGTGTCCCAACAAATGAAAATATAATGAAATTATTTTTACTGTATATATATATATATATATATATATATATATATATATATATATATATATATATATATATATATATATATATATATATATATATATATATATATATATATATATATATATATATATATATATATATATATATATATATATATATATATATATATATATATATATACTATATACTATATATATATATATATATTAGTAGGGGACAAATTTTAGACCATGTACCTTCATATACTACTATCAACTTAAAATCACTAGCTAATAATAGTTAAAATAGTTTAATTATTCCGAATCACACAAGGATTCTTTTTTATATCTTAAATCAATACTTTTAATATTATTTAGATTTCATAATTCTAAAGTCATTTATGATATCTACAATAAACTTATATTATTCTGAATACCTTATTTTAATATCTATTAAACTAATTGTCTCCTGGAATTAGCAGCATAGCAAACTCTTATTGTTCAGCAATACAATGGTGCATTTACAGTTGAACATTTATAACTAGTTTTACAATGGAACATTTAGAAGTGAAGATATCATTTCCAGATTAATGATGCAGATTCAACATTAATCATTATTTTTTTATTTGGATTACAATAACAGGTATATTTTTCCTCCATCGTTATCTTTATCTCAAGATATTTTGTTTCTCTGATTTTTGTTCATAATTGGTAATGTGTCTCAAAACAAATTGAAAAAATCCCACCACCTTCTCAACTTTTATCTCTGTGTATAAGCGATTAGAAATCTCATTCTTTTAAGTTTTCCAAATTTTTAAAAATTTCATTTTGCAACTCATATGCATCTTTGTGGAGTCGTGCTTGTTGATCCTTAAGCCTACCTTTCAGGAAAGTGGCAGAGTGTTTGTTTATCAGTAGCATGTGAAAACATCATATTTAAAAAACTCAAAATTAATTTTCATTAATAAAATATATTTCCTTCCCAAGGAAAGAACAAATTGGTTGATATGCTTTTTAAACACACTGCATGCATGCATATATTAAGTATATTTCTTGAGTAAATTTTCACATAAAATTTAAGGTAAATTTTAGTTAAATTTTGTGTTTTAGGAAATATAAATATTTAACTTATTCAGAAAGAAAATAGATATAATAATTCTCCCTAAACTGTAATTTAATTATCATTAGTTTTTTATTAAAATTTCTATAGAAATTAAATTAGCATTATTTATTTTAAATAGTAATCGATAAACTGTTGCAAATTCCTCAGCCAGTTTTAACAAATAATGCTAAAAATAATATAGATTTGTGTAATTATACCAATTTGTATAAAATATCATCTACATTAGTTATGAAATTCATTTTTTTAGTCAGATTTTACAAAAAACATGTAACAGAATATTTGTTAGCAATCGCTGATTTTTGAAATATTCGTTGTTGCTAAATTATTCACTTAAAGTTAATTTACAAGGAAAACTTTTGTTATACTTTCGAATATTTTCTACCAATGATTTTATTATAATATACAACATAAAAGTGCTTTAAGATGTTGTTTTTTATTAAAATTTTAAAATAAGATTATAGTAATAATTAAATATCTAAAAATGGTAATTAATATATATATATATATATATATATATATATATATATATATATATATATATATATATATATATATATATATATATATATATATATATATACATAAGAATTCAAAAAAACTAACAATATGAGCAAATATTTTTGCATAAAATGAAAGAATGTCTCGAGATACAAATTTTTTTCTGCAAACTTTTCACAATATACAAATTTTGAGTTTCATGATGAAGCCTTACTGGAAACAAATGAGATTTGTACTTCAAATTAATACTAGACAAAATGGGAAAAAATTATCACATTTTAGTAATTGCGTTGTTTTGCTGAGTAAAATGTCTCATCGAAGACACGTAAACGAATCAGAAACTAGGAAATTTGCTTTGTTGTTGTTTCTAATCCCAGATAATGTAGCTAAGCTACACCATCTCCACAAAACCAAAAATGTTCAGAAGGTCCAAAAATAAAATCGGTTCCCTTAAAATCACAAAAACTGTAAAATTTAAACAAATACGAATATGATCGGGGGAGGCTTGAACATCTCCACACCAATGACACTCTGAAAATAGCCTCTCGTCCTGGTGAAAGGTACGTGATTTAATGTAGCCGCTCAGAAAGGGAGGGAGAGCCGTCTGCTGTTTTTTCGATATATTGAGTTTGTGGCACCAACGAGTGTTTTTGCCGAAGTACCACGGGTGAGTAGGGGACCTTTCCAAAGTATACTTAATTCCTTCCTTTTGATTGAGAAAATTTCAGAGTAGGTTAATTTAGTATTTCCATACAGGTTATCAGCAGTATCATACCTTGGCCAAATTATCGGGAGTCTTATTACCATTCAATCCCACATGGGAAGGGACTCGTTGAAAATGTAAATAGTGCCTTTTAGTAAGCGGATTCAAAAGTTATAGAACATCCAGGCTTGTCATATTTCCAACAGTCATCCAATGAGAGAGGTGTATAAAGAAGCTACTGTCCGATAATATCCGAATATCCTTGAAGACAAGTTCAGCGGTCGTGTATATAAAATGTAGTTCCTTGTAAATTGCCACAAGTTCAGACCTGAAAACGGAACAGCCATCACTATTTCTAAACTTAAGATCAATTGTGTTATTAAGTGTCTCGATATGCACTCCACTTCCAGGTACATCACTGTCGCTGCTGTTACCATTAGTGTCCATTTCTATACAGAGAGAAGGATGGCGTCCCAGGTCCTTGAAGCTGCTCCCTACCCTTTACCATGAAACCATATGGGGTATTTGTTTGTCTGTTTAAGAAAACAAAACACATTGCGAAGTAGCAACAGTCATTCGCTGGTGTTTCACATTAGTGTTTTACAAAGTCTAATTATCAGGAGCTGGAACCATTATTTGGAGACTCAAAGTACAGGTAAAAGATCAGGGAAAAGTTTTAGATTTGTAACAAAGTTCGTTAGTTAAGAATAACGACTCGGAGACACTGAAATTTGAAAGCAACTCTTCTACATAAACACATTCCCTCGGCCACTGATACCACAGTTTCTATACAAACTGTCCAAACCCACCTTCACGATGCATGACTGTACGCCCGCTGACCAATGGTGTGTGTCGCTTTAACAGCAAGGGAACATCATTCCCTCAGAGAGTAAACCACAGATCATTTGAACCAGGAAAGAAATGATTGATACAATATCCTTTTCTCTGCCGAGTCCCATTTTTTCTTCCTGTTGATTATAGGCGTATTTTTATCTGGCAGAAAAGTAGCACTAAAAAGAATCCTACGTTCATGCATAAAAATTTCAAATTTACTGTACTCCAAACATGAACTCACTAGGACATGTTTGCAATATACTGGGCAGACAAGTTGCTGAACACCTATCAGCCCCCAAACACTTCAAGAAATTGCAAGTGTTGCTCTGAAATAGTGAGACAGAATGCCTTAGCATATCAATAATATACTCATCGATTTGAAGCTTCGAATGTGTTCAACGTTCTCAGCAAACCCATACTAAGCCAGACCTCACACTAAAAACAATTTATTTTAAGGAAACTGTTTATTTTATTTGTTTTTCTCATATTCACAAATTGTGCTTTTCTCTTTCCGTACTTAAATGTTCAATAATAAGCATTTTTTCCTGAGAAATAAATGTTACTTTTACATCATAATCTACTACGATTGCCAATAATGCATCAACCAACCAAGGAATTCTGAAGTTGCAAGATTAACTTACAACCTCAAAATCATTGTTTTGAAAAATCCTTGTGTTTTGAGTTGCGTATGTTATGTATAGGCCTTAGAATATACAAATGATACTTAATAAGATTTAAAATTTTTCTTAGTAAATAAATCATTTGGTCACTTATCGGAAACCCTGTGGTTGCAATGTCATCCAAGTGAAATGATACCTCTAGGAGTTACAGGCCAAGTATTCTGGGTCTTCTGCTTGGCCCCTGCTGCAAAAGTAAGAAGATCCCACCCAGTTGTTTCTATCTAACTGATAGAGCCCAACTCAGGGCTAGGAACAGATAAGAATGCTGGTGTAACAACTAATTGGAAACCAGCAGAAATTTTGTTCGTTAAATTCAGAAATACTTTTCATTATTTTCCAAGTAATTTATCATCATTCTGTTACTGATGTAAAATTCATATCGAGTAATTATAATAATTATTTTTCTTAATAATTTTGAGAAATTAAATTTTTTATTCGTATAATATCTCAAAACATTTTAGTCAAAATCTATTAAGCTGAAACACTTATTATATATATACAAATATATGTGTAAATTTAAAAAAGTGCAAAAGAATCATATTCGATAATAAGATAATGAACATTTTATATAACTTATGTAAATTACATTATTTTTTAGAAAATCTATTAATGGAGAAATTTTTTGGTAATAATTCTAGAAAAATGTTAGACATCAGCAAAATTTTGACAAAAAATATTAATACATCTTGGAAAGTTTAGAACATATCGTTTTACAAAAAGTAATCATTTGATTCCCATTTATTAAATACACTGAAATTTTGTACCCATATTTCATAATAAGAATAGTGAAATAATATTTAATTTCACAATATATTAATATATTAATTATTAATTGTATGGCAAAAATGTTTAATAATAAGTGAATACAAAAATATAAAAATTAACAGTAAACAGCAATATACGTCTCTTCAATATAACTCAATTATTTACCTTCGGAAAAACCTCGGATGGAAAATCGTGACAAACAAATAAATGTTGTGGTTTTCTTTATAAAATGTTGATTGTTTGTACTGTTGAAAGGAAGAACACACATTGAATCTTAATCCTGAATACTTAAGAAATCTATTAAAAAGTAATTTAAACTCCATATCCCTTATATAAAGTTATGCTGATAATCTGAAGTCAAAATAATCAGCAACTAAACATTGCTTAGTTTTGTTATATTAAAATATCAATTTTAATAAATTTTTAGAAAAGCTGAAGCATCTAAGAATTTCCATTTTCAATTTTTAATTGATATATTATAATTTATAAATTAACAATTTTCCCAATATAGTTAATAGTGTATTATGTATTATTATATAAGTTACAAAGTCTTTATTAACAATAGGAAGAAATTCTGGAAACAAAAAATAGGAACTATCTCCAGATGTATATATATTTGCAGATGCATAGCATACATATACATCTAACTTGAAATGAAAACAAAAAAGGTATGAGGGAATTATTAAAATTAAGATAAATGCAAAATATTAGCAATTTAAACAACGATAATTCATTCATCTTGAAGTCAAATCATCAAAAATCAAGTTACAAAATTCAAATATTTAACTAAACAGATAATTTATTTATACAAATAGAAACAAACAAAATAAAAAATAATTCAAAATAAGTATCAATATAGAAAGCATTGTGCATTTTCTGTTTTATTTATTTTTTGATAGATGCATGAATTTTCTTTTAGTGAGGCAAGAAATCTATGATATGGTGTCTGAAACTCACGAACAACAAAAATTGACAATAATTTGTTTTTTCATTTGTAGTAATCTTATTTATTTCTATTAGTACATTGTAAGCACTAATAAATTTAATTAAATTAATTATAACAATAAATGTTGGACACATTTAGTTGCAATTTAAATTGTTCAATATTATACTTAGTTCCAGAAAAATTAATTTGGGTGATCTGAACTGTGTCGGTAGATCGTCAATAAAGTTAAGATTTTCTAAGGGAAAAATATGTCTCGATAAAGTTATTCTACATTTTGTTATTCAAAGAAAGCTGTTCTACATTTTGTGAAGCTATTAAAAAACAATTTTAATATATTTTTTAATTAATCATTTATTTTGATTTCCTTTATTTTTTTCTTTTTTGCTAAAAATTATGTAGCCCCATAATTTTGTATTTCTAACATTTTAGCTCACAATGTATACAGTTGATTAGTAATGATAATTTCAATTAAAATATATTAATTTACTTTTAATTTGATGAAGCAAAATGTTTCCTCATTTTATGAATAAAACAATATTTTTTTATATTCATTTTATCTAATTACTGCTTAAAATATTTTTAAAACTGAAAACGCAACTTCACTTTGAATTTTGCAGTCATTAAAATAGAAGCAATAGAGAAATCTCGATATAAATTTTCATTTTGTTTTCCATATACGTGTGTACATATATTTAGAACAAAACACTTATTTGTAATACAATGTAATTTTCTTAGGTTTTGATAATAATACTAACAGGTGTATATATGCTGCCAAATGTAAGTGGTTTTCCTACTAGTTTCTTGACAACTAGCTTGAATTGTGAAACTTTTGACGGACAAAGATACGAGGCTCCCATTCGAAGCTCCAGAGATTCCATTGCCTGTCACCATTCATGCCCTCCCTTCAAGAACTTCCCTTTCCTGTTAGTTGTATCTAAAGTCTTCAGCTCCTAAGAAATGTTGAGCGGATAATCGAAAAACAGATCCAATCTCTCCTGGAATCAAAATCAATCCAGCAGGAGCTGAGAGAGTAAGCTTTGTTCTCTGAATGTCTTTTTTACACATCTGGTTTGAAGTCAGATAGAATTCAACTTCTCTTTGTTAAAAATAAATGGTATTCGTTTGTTAAAAGATTCATGTTTAAGAAAGTTGAATTTTATATAACGCCTTTTGCAACTTATTTTTTATATTGTATATTAAGTTTCTAATTGTAAATTCATCTTATTTTGTTAGCTGAAAATAATGATGAAGTATCATTATGCTCTCTCAATATTTCAAAGACAATTTAAAAATACTGGTTCATTAGTGTACATACTATTTCTTTTGTAGAAGTTCTTTTTCATTTGCATAAATACTGTTTCATCAAAAGAAGTTTCCCAAATGTGTGAAATTTCAAATTAGATTAGTTACTTATATTTGAAAAATGTAATAAAAACATTAATGAATCATTTTTTAGAGTAAAATAATTTTTTCATGCTATGAAATTAATTATCATATTTGAATTCAAATTTCTGGTAGGATATGCTTTGTGGCTAGTAATTTTTAAATATACCAATTTCCACTAATTAAGAATTCTATGAGAGGTATAAATCACTGTCATAAAACTTTCAAGGTATACTTATCATATACTATAAAACAATTAAATAAAAAATAATAATTTTTCAATTTTTACGATCTATGAATTTTCAATTATATGAATTTCTAATTTTTCTAACGTTATATATTCGGAAACATGAAAATGTTTTTTTGTCTACAATGTAAAATTCTTCAAATTATGAAGCAATCAATAAAAAATGATAAAAAAATAACATTTATTGAGATATATATATATATATATATATATATATATATATATATATATATATATATATATATATATATATATATGCTAAATTACGTAATTTTCATGTATAATACGCTTCTTCCATTACTATACGAGAATTCAAATACTGTTTATAAAAAGGCTGACAATAAATGGGAGTATGTTAACATTGCATAAACTATTGTTCAAATGTCTTGCGTTTTTTAGCCTATGTATGCTATTCAAATTTTGTACTTAAAATTTTTTTAATTGAAAATTAAATTGTCATTTAACTTTGTATGACTGAAATTTTCTTTAAATATACAGAACAATCTTTCAGAATTTCCAAGAAATTTTAAATATTAAGAATTTTTTTAAAATGATATAAATAACTATACGATCTGAAATTATTTTACTTAAATATATATAAATCGTAATTATATTTCCTGAAATATTTTTTGCATATTTCTCCAACAACTTCAGCTATTTTTCTACATATTAGATAATTAAACTTTAGAGCTGCTTAATGAACATTTTTAAGTTTTTGTTATAGCGTATCCTCTTTATAGATCTGACATTTGTCATATCAACTCCAATGAATTGTTGACAGTCAGAAAGTCGAGGACTAAGCAGGATATCTCAGGATAAATCCTCCCGGGAAAACCCGACGCAATCCAGAATATATTTGGGTGAGGCTGGTCATAGCATGTTTTAAAAGTTGAATAATTTCTTGTACCATGTTCAAATGATAAACATTTTAGATGTCCCCTTGAGAATCTGGTTAAGGCAGTTTGAAATTTTCCGTCAAATTTTATTTCCAGAGAATTCCAAGAGATGTTCCAGAGTAACATGGGTGCGTAATTGGAATTTACCAGGTTGAATTTAGCATAGATTTTTCATACATTTTTAAGTAAATATTGTTTATTTACGTTATTAAATATGATTTCTTGCGAATGTTTTTTCAAGTGATAAATGCGTAGGATATTCCATTTAGCATTGCTGCTTTACGTTTTTTAATCATATGTCATAAAGTATCCCAACCTTTAACCATGTGTCTTTAAATGTTTAAATACAACAGCATAGAAAAGAAGTACCATATTTAAATGAATATAGGCTTGAATGTTTTTTTTAATTTGTCTATTTTTGTCAACAAACGTAATATACCTTTTAATTATGATATTTATCAACAGATACTAAATCATCAATTTCAAATTAATTTGTACATTTATCTCATGAATTGACATGAAGACCCTTATAAAATTATAGTTATTTTGTAAGATAGCAAATATTTAATAACAAAATATTAGATAAACATTTTCATAATAATCTAGCACAATCATTTCTTATAACGTCAGAGTCCCCATCGTTACACGAATCATCATCATTAGATGTTCCAGAATGCAGTTTAAAGTCACTAGCATAAAAAAGGTCATCTTCTATAGCACCAAGATTATTGGAAATACCATTTTTGTAAATTTTTAACGATCATCTCTTCCGAAACTAACCCTTAAGTAACTGGAATTCAATACTAACCAAGATACACTAACTAAATAGCCTTATGTAATCGAAGTAGCTTCGTTTTTTATTTACTTCCTTTAGAATTAATCAAAAGTAGCCCTAAATGGATCCCTTACAAGGAACTAAACACACGATACTTATGTAATCAGGAATGACCTCTAAGGAATATTCCAAGAATAATCATTTGATTCCTTTTATCTATTCTAGTTTGAATTTCAACAGATTGTCATAGAATGCTCTTGAAAATTGTCCAATAGAATCATTGATTTTGAGTGCAAAAGAGTTATCATTTACAATTTATTCCAAACTATTAAAACCCAACCCAGACTCAATTTCTTTACTATCTACTCATTGTTATGAGTTAACGCAATAACATCAGCTTCGAAACATTTTTGTTAAAGAGATATTACCATGTAAAAACTGAATAATATATGATACTATTCTCCATGAGCACTAATACTTAGCATTATTGTGTAGCATTGCTCTTCAAAACCATATGCACAAATTTCAAGGCTAGATTACACCAGTAACTGATAAATACTAATGAAAGCAACAAACTTATTTACCTTTTTGCTTATTAGTGCATCAAGGAATGCCACCGTTTTATTTGATTTCCTATTTGCAAATATAATAAATTTTGGCTTAGAAATAGGATTACTTTACGCAGAAGAAACAGGACACGTGTTTGTAAACTTTGAAAGTATTCTGCGCAAGTGTTGTTCTCCAACGAACTCACAAATATTTTATTTCTATAAATAGCTAAGCTTTCTGATATGAAACTTTAAAGTTCCTACAACTTTTTACGAGTAATTTTGCAGCCTTAAGCTGGAATATTTTAGATATGATAGCAGATTTACATATACCAGTTTGAACTGACAACTGCTATTTTGCAAGAAAAATATCCAAATATGGAAATGCAAAGAGTTTTACATTCTCAGAAACTTTCAGTTTTGATCTTAAACGAAACATCATCGTTTTGAAACACATAAGAAATGCACACCTCATAATGAATGATTTTGCTCATCTACATTAATATCTACATGAAATTCAAAGTTATCTACGTAACTGTGATACTTTATTAACCAATCCTCCTATTCGAATAAACCATATATTTTTCCTTCGTCCTTCACTTTGAACATCTTACCTACTTTCAAAAATAATCTCATTACCGGAATTCCCAAAGCGTAATACTAATAAGATAAAGGCCGAAACTTCATATGGTGTACCGCAAAAACTCCCAAAACACATAAAACACCTGCTAATTAATTACCGTAAGTTATGCGGAAAGAAATGAAATGAAAATCGAAGCAGTTTGATTTATTAACTGTCTCGTAAATTTAGTATTGAGGATTGTGTGCTCAAGATTGAGATTTTATTATAATAGTCTATATTCAAGCAAATATACACAGTCCAGTCACATTAATGTGACCATCTGTCAAAAGCCAGAATAACCACCTTTCGCAGAGCAGACTGCTGCGAGACGTGCAGGAAGAGAGTCACTTAGGTCCCTGAAGGTGTTCTCTGGGATGTTGAGCCATGCCGACTCTAATGCCGTGGCCAGCTGCGCTAGATTACGCGGTTGAGGATCCATGGCGCGAACAACTCGATCGAGATGGTCCCACAGATGCTCGATTGGGCTTAAGTCAGGTGAGTTTGCTGGCCAGGGGAGGACAGTAAACTCATCCTGGTGCTCTTCGAACCACGCACGTACACTGGCAGCTGTATGGCACCTCGCATTGTCAAGCTGGAAGATGCCATCATCCTGAGGAAAAACAATGCGCATGTAGGGGTGGACATGGTCCGCAAGGACAGATGCATACTTGTATAGATCCATCGTGCCTTCCACAATGATCAGTGAACCTAGAGAATGCCAGGAAAACATTCCCCAGACCATAATGCTCCCGCCTCCAGCTTGGACCGTTCCGGCAATGGTTGCAGGGTGGTTCCTTTCAGAGGTTTCACGCCTTATACGCCAACGTCTATCTGTCCGATGGAGCATAAAACGCAATTCATCTGAAAACGCAACCTGTCGCCACTCAGTGGACGTCCAGCTGCTGTACTGGCGGGCAAATTCTAGCCTTCGCCGTCAATGAACAGCAGTCAGCACAGTTGCACGAACCAGGCGTCTGCTTCGGAGGCCCAGACGCAGCAATGTTTGCTGAATAGTAGTTTGGGAGACACTTTTGGTAGCCCCTTGGTTCATTTTGGTGGTCAGTTGCTCAACGGTAGCCCGTCTATATGCCCGAACGCATCTCCGCAACCGTCGTTCGCCTCTGTCATCTATGGCCCGTGGTGCACCACATTTGCCAAGTCGCTGATTTTGGACAGTCCCCTTTTGCCATGCACGGCACACTTTTACCACGGCGGCACGCGAACAGTTCACAAACTCAGCCGTTTCGGAAATGCTTCCACCCTTGGCCCGAAAGCCAATGATCATGCCCTTTTGGACGTCGGATAAATCGCTTCGTTTCAGCATTACGCCAACGATTGAAATGTTTTCCGAAGCTCTCACACACCCTTTATATACGCTCAACTGCACTGTGCTGCCACCTGCCTTCTGTGATTGGTTATTTAACTCTGACGTGGAAAGTACGTGGTGGTCACATTAATGTGACTGGACTGTGTATTATATATTCTTCAGTTTTAGTGTTTTCTTTGATATTTATTCATTAATAAATTATTTTAAAATAATTCTATGCTACGAGTATATTAATATAATAAGTTTCATAAAATATTTAAATTAAATATTTTCAAAAAATTAATTAACATCTGTTTGAAAAATGTGTTATTTAAATGCATCTCTACGGATTAAAATGAATACTTTACTTCTATTGATAATTAACACCGTTTTTAATACCTTCAGCAAAATTACTCTCAAATATTTCGATGAATATTTATATGCAGTCTTTTACTGCATGTAAATTTCTTGTGTTTTCGTATTTTGAAACTACATAAATTATTAAAAGTATCTTCTAACACTAATTAAAATCAATATATATTTTTTAATTTAAATACATATTTAAGTTTGATCTTGTTTATTCATTTTAATAGCGTGATATAATTACACGTTTACTGTCAGAAAATATGTATGTATGTATAAAATATGTATATATATATATATGTATATATATATGTATATATATATATATATACAATTGATCAATTTAATAACCAAATTAATTCAATGAAGATTTCTTAACATGCAGGTGATATATTATGTATATATCATATTATATAAATTTAGCATACGGTATATTAACATCAACTAAACTGAATATAAATTTGAGCCCTGTATTTGCTTACATGAAATATACTCGTATTATTTCCATTTTAAATGTTCAATTCGGAAATCGAATCAGTCTTAATCAAATATAACTCTACATATATTTTAATGAATTTATTCTTTTAGTTTTAATTCTCTTAAAATTAAATTACTGTAAAGTATTTTTGCAGCTTCAAAATGATAAAATTAATATCATAAAATAGTATTTGTTAAAACTTTTGTCCTGTATTTTTCATTATAGAATGAAAATTTTTCTAAATTAGTTTTTCAAGATATATTCTTTATACAAAATGGAGTTGCATGGAAGATCTTAACAGTTTTTTTCTCCATTTCTTTTGTTCAAATACAATTTCAAATTACTAATTTTAATTATTTTCCCATTCTAAATTAGAGTTTTCCATTTGCCTTTACTAGAATTTTGAGTTAATTTTATTTCGAGCAACTCGTTTCTAAATTACTTATTCCCTTCCATTTTTTCAGTTTGAATAAGGAAGTTCATATCTAATTTGAAAGAAAAATGATAGATGTTTTTATTAAAGCCTTATTAATATCGGCTTTCAATACGTTTGGTTTTCAGTTTTGAAATTATGCCTACGATATTAATAATTTCACCAAATTACAATTTATTATTTTCTTTTCAGAATGTATGTATTATGTTGATTTCTATATGATTATATTTATAGAGGTAAATGTGTAAATAAATAATTAGTAGTTTATCACTTATTTCATAATTTAGAAACAAAATTATCGAAATTGAACTAAACGAAAATATATTTCTACATAATTTTATAATTGCATAGTTTTATTTTTGACTTTTATGTCAATAATATAATGAAGAATTATATCCTGCATAACATCTTATTCTTTGTTTTTAGCATGACATATTTAAATTGGTAAGATATTTTTTTACAAAAACAGAAGAATCATTTATAATCTAATTTTGATTCTCAAAAGAAAATGAGCTTACCTTTAAGATCAACATAGTGTGTAATAATTGATTTTATAACTGACATTTATATACGAGATAAAAAATCAATTTATTCAGAGCCTTGTTTATATAAGAAAATCACCGACCAATGGCTGAGTGGTTAGCGTTCCTGATTCTTGAGCTGTGGGTCCCGGGTTCGAATCCCGGTTACTATCTCTCTGTGTTTCTTTGTCCTTTCTTGTGTGTTGATGTATGAATGTGGCCCGCGCTATAAACGGGTCTGTGGTGGTATGACGCGGGTAATGCTACTCGCCTCCGTGACTTGGTTCACAGGTGCCCGCTGGGTAACGACAAATGAGTAGCAGTTTCCGGCCTTGTTGTGGCGAAGGGTTAGTCACCAAAGTGCCCACCGTTATTTAAAAAAAATAAGAAAATCTATTTATCATCTTATTGAAACTTTGAAGCAATTATTTGTATGCTATTATGTTTTAAAATGTATTTGCATTCTTAAATAAATAATATCTATTGATACTGCTATTTGAAACACCTGTTGACCGTTGACAAATATTGCAGATAATTATAGCTGTTTGTGTTCATATTTTGAGTTAGAACATATATTAAAATGGAAATTATGTAAATACTTTTAAAGTGTGCTCCACTTATCAATCCCTGTAAAATATCAATCATTATTGATTAGAGAATGAAAGCAAAACAAATAAAAAAATATCACCGTGATCTTGATTTAAATTTGAGCACTTCGGAGTTGAACGTATTGGTTTTGATTTTAGTTAAATTATATTAACGAAAGGATAACAAGAAGTGGATGCTGTATTTCCCCTATCTGAAAGACACTTTAAAAAAATCTTTTGCAACACGTAGATGCTGCTCACTATTTACGAAAAGTTCACTCAAAAAGTAAATTTGTAGTGGATAAATTAGAAAACTTTACAGCAAAAATTATTTATTGAAATGTGAATTATGAAGTCTCAAAGATGTGTAAAGCCATTTTGTTTTCTATACATCCTGTATAGATTCATTGTGATATTCTAAAGACTTAGTTTGAGTAATTTTGCAATATTTTCAGATCAGTAGTTTCAGAAATTTTATTCAACATAAATTAAATAATATTTAGTTCATAAATACAAAAAGCAATTGTAATAAATTTTAGATTGTAATCCACATATTCCCTTCCTTAATATTGATGTATTGCAAAATATAGTAATATAAACAGAAAAACTAAAAAAATGACTGATGTAAAAAAATCTTATTTTCCACTTAAAATTTATACTTTTTTCAGTCATCATAATCAAAATTATAAAAATGAATAAATAAATAAATAAAAATTTAATATGTTTGATTTATATTTCATGTTTGAAAGCATTATTTAACTGCTTAATTTAAATGTTTGCCAATAATAAGATCATTCCCATAATCGTGACTTGTCGCAGAAAACAGGTGACTCCTGATCATATTTTGGATGGACTGGGGCTTTCCACATCAGATCTATAAAGAAACCTAATCATGCGTGTGGTTACGGACTTTTTGAGCGTGAATAAATTCATAAACCTGGTTTATTTCTAGCTGAAAAAAGGAGATTAAAAACAACAACAAAAATTTGTTTATTTTATCTCTGTTCTATTAATGTATAAGATATTTATACAAAAATGTTTCTTAAAGAATATATTGAAATTCCACATAGAGTGTATTACAAATATATTATTTTTCTAACATAATATTAAAATACAAATTTATTTAAAATAAACTTTAAATAAGTGTCTGAATATATTTAACATATAATTAACATTTTATGATACTTGTACTGAAGTTAGAAAAAAAACGTTTTTAGAAATAATATTTTATTCTTCATTATCTAATAACATTTATCCAGAAAACCTCAGGTAGATTCTTCAGTTCTTTGTTATTTCTGCAGAAACAAATATCCTGTTTCCTTCCATTAAAATAAAAGCTCTGTTTTACATCCTTAGCTTATCTCAAGTGGTTTCAATAAAATATTTGTTCAACATGCAAGAATATAATACTCATTTAGAAAGATTTATAAAGAAACTCATTTAGAAAGAATGCCCGAAATTATAATTTTATCTTAAAATTCAAATTCAATCTAATAAAGTGAAAACACTTAACTATTTCTGAACCACTTATCAACGAAAGAGGAAATGAATAATGATTAAAATCAGAAGGGTAACAAATAAGGTTTAATAGATCAAATGCCAATTATAAAAAAGGAGAATGTTTAACACTTTGCCACTTCCTTTACTACACTATTAATTATTTTGTGAATATACAAATGGAAAATTACAAGTGTTCATAATTTTTATATTGTTAGTATGCTTATAAGACATGGATTTTGAAAAGAAAGATGTCTGGCAAAAAACTATACTTTAATAGAGTTTTTTTTAAAGGAATAAATTGTTTTGAACAAAATATTATATACTGAATACATTGCTGAATGAGTTTGCATTTTCAATGAAGCAATAGTTTTAATTTCCAACTAATAGCAAAATCATTATGAATCTAAAAACTTGTTCAAATATTCAGCTGGAAAATGTATAATATATCCTTGATTTTTGCAGACTTATGAAATGTAAGTAATTAAATGTAATTCCATTTAATGATACAATCAATAAAATTAAGATATAAAATATATAATAATAAGATTTTTTATTTTGTATGTTATGTTTTGTTATTGTTATATATTGACACTTTATATATATATATATATATATATATATATATATATATATATATATATATATATATATATATATATATATATATATATATATATATATATATATATATATATATATATATATATATATATATATGTATATATATATATATATATATATATATATATTAATTCTAAAAATCTCAGTAATAAATACAGAATGAAAATGATCTCAAATAATATTAGAAATGATAATATTATTTTTCAAGTTTGAACGATATTAAAAATGAAGATGGTATATCCCAAATATAGTTTATGAATAAAAATGAAAGTAATAAACTATTGAAAATAGCAACAGCTACAAATTATATAACTATGCAAAATATATTAAAAACCAATATACTTAATATGTTTTATAAGATTAAAATATAGGTTTTATGTATTTCTTACGTGTATCGAACAATATTTTCTTAAATTATTATGACTTAAAATTGGTTTCATTTCTTGAAACTATACTTAGACTATTAGAAATATAGATAGATTAAAAGGTGAAATTTCTACCAATGATAATATGTGTTTTGCTTAGAAAAAAATTTTCAAATATTTTTCCACTGAGTTCATAAGATATTATCAAAAACAATTAAGATTTTAGGTTTCATAAGAGTACTAAAATTCAATACTTTTGCTTACTTAATAAACGTATCCAAAAAAATCTCATTTATTATATTTCTTACCATACGTAAAATAGCATTAAAAATTTTATGTGCTAAAGACACATTAAATAAACTGTAAATATATACTATTTAAAATATAAAATACAATCCATATTTTGCATTTACATTAATTTTTATTTGCCTCAGATTTTTATTTCAGATTTATATTTAATGCAATTTTCTAGAGATCTCAAATAATTTTATAATTATCTTAAATTTACTTTTCGCACGGAAAGAAGGAAATTTTCTTGTTGCATTAATAAATTTTATTCATTTATAATTTCATCAAGATTTTAATATAAAACTCACGATTCAATGAATTTTAAACCTACATATATATAATGATGTATGTTTACTAGTATAACTATTATGCTTATGAGAGAATCTAAACATCTGCTTTTACAGTAATCTATAAAATATTTTATATACATATGAATCAATATCATTTTATAGACACAACTATTATATCTATAAAATAATATTAGGATGTTCACATTTTAACTTCCTACCATGTCCAAATTTTCATATATTCTTGCATAGAGTACAACTCGGCACGTCATTACCATGTCAGTAATCAAACAAAGAAATATGTGGACCCATTTGCCCTACTGTGAACAATTTTGAAATTTATGTAAATAGAACTTGGATATTCATGTTCTGAGATGGATATTGCTATAATCGTTAGCATGATGTGATACTTTGAGTAGCATCCAAAACATAGCAAATTTCACAGCAAATATTCTTGTCATTCTGAGAGTGACTCCTAAATACATTTTCACAGAAATACATAACATGAATTTACACAAGCTGTTAAGTAATAAAAATGATAAAATGGTTGATAAAATCATGAGAAGCACGTTGGACTTTATATGCTTACAAAAGCAAATAGTTTAAATAACAAAAATGTTGTCATTTGCTTCCATATCTCAAAATTAATGAATAACAAATTATTCTCATAGGTGTCTTAAAAATACAAAACAATCTTTTTTTTCTTCTTTTGAAATGTGAATTACTGCGTACATTAACTGATGTAATACAATATGTATATGTATGTTTCCTCTTCACTTTTTTCCTTGTGCATTTTACAGTATATGAGTGATCGAATTTCTGAAAAGACTAAAAATACGTTTCTATCTGTTTTTCTCAATTCAAGTTGCGTTAATAGAATGAAATATTTATAGAATAATATCGAAAAACCAAACAATAAAATAAAAAAGAACTTTATAATTTTTTACCTATTTATAATTTAACAAAAGCATTTAAATATTTCAAAATATAAACTACTGGACTCATTTCACAAGTTGGATTCATTTAAAAAAAAAACAAAGCAAATTAATAGATTAAAATTTAGTTGTGTAAAATTACAAGATACTCACAAAAATAAAAACTATTTAAAAAAAACAGTTGTCAGTAGAAAAATTGAATAAATTTAAAATGTGTGGGGAAAACTAATATGAATTTCTGTTGCTTATTTTTTTAACTAAAATCGTTCGTTTATTCCTACTGGAATACATTTGAAGGAAGAGAAACAAATGCAGAAGCTTACAAACTGAAAAATTCAATATTAATGATTCTAATTCTTTTATGGAATTCTTAGAGTGAATGTATATATTTTTAATCTTTTGTTGCATTCTTTGGATATCATTAGGATAGATTTTTTTCTGGCTACATTATGAAACCTAATCTGCATATCATTGAAACAAATAGTAAGTAATTATATAATAAAAATACTTATTTTTATTTTATATGAAACATTTCAAAGTATAACTCTAAGCAATTTATTTGCATTTAATTCTTAAAAGAAATAAACAGTTACAATTTTTGCAATATTCTTAACTGATAAATTTTTTTGTTATAAAAATTAGATAAAAAAAGTAATATTTAATTATCACTTCCTATTGAGTATACATATATTGATATATACAGATTATTTGTTACTTCTTCAAAGTTTTGTGTTTTACTTCTAAATTTATTGTTCCTTGCTAAGAAATTGACTACAGTAATCATCAGTATAAATTACTTATATTTCATGTAAAATATATTTGAAACATGTAGGATACCATCGCATTTATAATATTTGATAATTTATTTGTGGAACTACATTAAAAAGCTTTAAAGAATATTATAAAATATTTCAAACATTAAATTATGATATTAAATATAAACCAATACTTTCAATAATATATGCATTCCAATATGTCTATTAAACAAAAGGAAATTATGCACTTTAGTAGCTGATAAAAATATTGAAAAGGTAAGATTAAACTTTTTTCAGTTTCGTATGCAGACATTTTTTTGCCAGAAAATGTCTGCATACGAACACACAGTAAACATTCTACAGAGAATAAAAGTACATTATAGTGTTAACATTAATTCACTTTTTATATAGTGTTTTTCACTTTTTATATAGTAATTCTTTAAATACCAGTAAGAATTTCAGAAAGATAAAACACATAATTTCAAAGTAATGATAATAATAACTAAAAATTACATAAAAAGTAGTCAGAAAATTTTGCATACAAATGAGAAAAGTATTCAAAAAATAGCTTTCATGAACTGTCAATTAATTTTTAATACCTGATTGTAAAACCTTTATGTCTAAGAAACCCTTTCAATCGTTTCAGTACAGAATGCATTAGTTTGGCGGTTTCTGCAGATTAACTATTATTCCATTCTACTCATAATTACTCTTTTTAGCACATTTTTTCATGTTATGTTATGTTGTCGAATGCTGCGTTTCAATAAGTCCCATAAATGTTCAATGGAACTTCTTCTTCTTAGAATTGGGTTTGTATGTCATTGGGCACCTCTGCTTTTATCAGCATTTTGTACCATTAACTCCAAACCCAATGCTTCCTAGTTCCATTTGCTCGGGTCACCCACTTTATTAATAATGTCCGATAACCCTTTAATGGAGTCTAGGTGTAACTCTCTAGTATGGATGATGCCTAAAGAAGTTAATCTAGGGAGGGCAAGAGTCTCACATTCGTAAATGATATGCTCTGCCGTTTCCTCTTGCGTATGACATTTCCAGCAGATAGGGTCTTGCTGAAACAGTCCCATCTGGTCAGAAAGTCAGACATGCAAGGGATAGCTTCCTGACTTTCACCAGAAGATAGTTTGGAGGTCATTTCTACCTCAAGTGAAGGATTCATTGCTGCCCCTTTACAAGATTGCCTCTGAGTTCCCTTGTCTTTTTCAGGAAGGTCTACTTCAGAGGCTTCACCTGCAAATGCAGAAAGGTTTGTTATTACTTGTGTGTTTTCAGCCACAAGATAACAATTAAAAAGCTCAGGTAATAAAAGTCCACCCAGCATTGCCTGAGTTACTGGGCAAGGCAAATTACTCTAGAAGTTCGCCAGGCAACTAGAGGCTCCGTTAAGACACCAATACCGCGGTGCCAATTAGCCCTAGGCACGGAACGCATAACACCAGGGTTTACGGGAGCTGGTTCGCGGCCTCTGATTCTATATTCAAGGCTATCCTGTCATTCCTACAGGACATTCGGCTATCCACCACATGCCGACGCGCCTGGTGGCTGCTCAAGCCCCAGGAAGGTACACGTACCCCCTGGTTCCAGGCAATGGAGCTTCAGTTCTGGCGATTGTGGAGGAGTATACAAGTGATGTATGATTTTGCACAACAGCCAGAGCTTTACATTGTGGGCAGTGTGTTAAGGATCACTGTCTTGTTGAAATCAAAAGTCCTTGCCAAGGTTCAAATCTTGTGCACTCTGCTTCAAATTTTCTCTTAATATATTTAAATATCCCATATGATCTATTGTGAAGTCTATAAAAGCTAATCGATCAACTCCACTATCTGCCATGCACCCCCAAATCATCACGCCACTTTCATCACGTTTAATTGTGGACACAAAATTTTGCTTCTCAAAAACCGTACCTTGTTTTCTCCAAACCTGTTTACACCCTATGATGCCAAAGGTACAAAACTTGCTTTCATCAAGAATATTATTAAAAAAAAAAAAAAAAAAAAAAAAACTCAGAAGATTTATTAACATACTTACTGGCGAAATTTAAATGTTTTTGCTTATTGGTAGTTTAAATACATGACCTTCTACGAGCTATATAATCTTGGTAGCCAGATTTTTTCCAAAAGTTTCATATAGTATCTTCTTGTAGAGATTTTTTAAAATCTTTCTTTGATATTAATTGCTTTTTGAGGTGGAATAATCTTTAGATTTAAAAGTAAGGATTTCAGGATGCATATTTTTTTTCTCGTAAAGCAGCTTAGATGGTCGGTTACTCCGAGGATTTAAGATAACAGATTTCGATACCGTGTAATAATTGATTACTCTTTGGATAGAAGAATGAGTTCTTCCAACGATCTTTCCAATTGCTCGAAGAAAGATGATTTTCTCTTCGTCCGCTCTTTTCCTGTAGAATCCATTTTAAGTATACTTCTTTGCAAGTACTAATATATCATATCAACAAAACAATGTTTATTTATTTTATTTGTTCTATTGTCACCAGAATTAAAAGGAATGAGTAGTAAAAAATAATTGCAGATAATATTTTACTTTATACAAGCCCACGAGGCTAAAAAATTAAGATTAATTTGCGAATATTTTTGAAATTAATTACTTGTACAAAAACTTTTTCTGGTAACTTTTTTACATAATTTTTAATTATTATTATTATAACTTTTAATCAAAATACGTTATCTTTCTTAAATTGTTACTGATATTTAAGGAATTGTTATAGAAAAGCTTTATATAAAAATAAAATTAATATTGACACTATAACGTACATTTAATCTCTGTAGAATTTTTACTGTTATGTCTTCATGTGAGGTGTGGTTATTTAGAGGCATCAGAAAGCGAATGTAATCAGAGCCACTATTGCTTTGAAAATAGTGAAGAACAATGCAGTTCGTAGGAATGAGAGAAGGCTCAGACAAAAGTGACGAAAGAAGAATTTGTTTAAATATATTGTGCACGAGATCTGGTGGTAGTAATTAAAATAAAAAACGTGCTGTAAATTTCAAATACTGATTTGTTTTGTAGGTATATGATCTGAAATTTGTTGTCCTATGGTTTATGAATAACATGAAGATATCTATATTACTAATTGTTTAGATACCACTGCCTAACGTCTATCAGATTTAAATTATTAGTAATATAGGTTTAATCCACAAATGTGTCATGCTTTCAGATATCCTCCCTCTCTGCTCATTAAACCATTGTAAAAATAATATTTAACTTGCAATTAGGCAAACTTGCGAAATAAATAACAAATTGTTCATGAGTAAATGGATTAATGACAATAGATTATATTTGTCTTAATATAATCTTTGATTTGTATCTTTTGTATCTTTGATTATATAATGCATAACACTTTATTTTAGTTATATCAGACACAAAGATTAGTTTCGATTAAAATATTCAACAGGCTCTGCAGTCCAGACGATCTACAGTCTAACACAAAAAACATGGGTGATTGACACTCATTCAGATTTAAAAGTAAACGGAAGCTCGATCAAAAACTCGACAAGAAAAGTGATTAAAAATCCTTTTTTTTTTTGCCAAATGCCCGTCAGGCCTTAGACCTTTGCCCTACTCAGCTCAATAACAAGCGAAGTAATGGCATCTCAGATAATGGGGCATCCAAAGGGAGGGCCATCTTTGACCTGGAAGTGAGGTGATAAAGAAATACACACAAAGAGAGAGAGAGAGAGACATCTATGTGTCCGAACCAGGTTTCAAACCCGGGACTTACTACTTGGACGCTAACCTTTCCGCCATCGGTTGATAAAAAAATCCTTGATCTGTTGAAATACTTTTATTTTTCTTAACTTCATATAAATTTCTTAATAGGCGACAAAGTCTTCCATGACGTTTAGCTACATTGAAGATCAAGCAGTTCATACACTATCCAGGTAAAGATAAAATGTATTTCCGTCACACATTATTTAAATTTTTTTAAAGTAGAATTTGCAAGCATATTTTAAATTATAAGAAATAAATGGGATACATGTCGATCTTAATTAATATCAAAGTGAACAAATTTTCTCTTTGGTATATTCCCTTGATTTATTCATTACAAGTTTGTAGGATTTATCTCTGTTGGAGATATTTTATTATTTTTCAACAAAGGCAAGCAGGTTAATATATGACACATACTTACCTACACAGTGAAAAAAACATAAAATGAAGTAACAAATTTGATATCAGCTTAAGGAGATTCATGAAAACATATCCCAATTCAATTCAGTAGATCTTCACCAATGTTTCGCACAAAAAAATCGCATGCAAGTTTCTTTTCAATTCG
Organism: Latrodectus hesperus; assembly: GCA_037975125.1. Lineage (NCBI taxonomy): Eukaryota > Metazoa > Arthropoda > Arachnida > Araneae > Theridiidae > Latrodectus > Latrodectus hesperus. The sequence goes on from CM075862.1 coordinate 6,618,255, forward strand.
CTTCCCACGTGAATATGAAATTTAAAAAGATTCTTATCTTTTTCCAAAGGAAAACTTGTTTCTTGTGAAGAATGAATTCCTTTTGTGTTGACAGAAAATGTATTTTCCTCTTATAAGTGTAAATCTACAACATATTTCTTAAAAGCAGATATTTATGAAACTTTGATTTTCTTAATTTAGTTGGCCTTTTTCACTACACATTAATCAAATATTAAGTAAATGTCTTTTGTAGCATAGTCTTAAAATTTTTATGCTAAAACATTTAACTAGAGAATACAGAATTTATTTCTTATAAAATGAAAGAATACAAGTAGTTATGTTCGAGAATAAAATATTTACTCTCAAATGTTTCCGCAAAACAATAAAAATGCATCTGTTATTAACGATATTATAATCTTTTGTTGTTATTTTTTAATTATCGTACAAAAGCGTTAATTTTATAAAACTAATTGTTTCAAATGATAATATCGTTACATGACAGATTTCGGATTTTAATATGAGCATCGTTAAATTTTTGCAACTCATTATATTTTTACTATAGCGTATTTAATAGAAATATTTAAGAAAGCTACGTACATATTTCCAATTAATAGTTTTATACTGAAAAAATATTCAACAATACAGAGTTTTTCACACATTTGCTGGTATGTACCATTCTAAGAATGGTTATTCATTTTTTAAATCTTTAATATCAACTTTCTTTAATTTATTTCATTACTTAAATAAATGAAAGAAGATAAATGTTGACTACATTAAATGTTATGAACCAGCTAATTATACAATAACAAAAATAATTTTAAAACAGTGAGATTTTCAAACGAATTAAAATTATTTATGAATTGGATTATAAATTTCCTTTTAATTAAAATTTGTAACTTAAAATTTTTAGAATATATTAACAGTCTTAACAAAAAATTCGTATAAATGCGTTTACATAGGCACATACATATATATAGGCTTGTTGCGAAAGCAGTCATGGTTGATATTCACTAGTGTTCTATTTTTTTAAACTTTCAAATATTTTTCAGAGTATTAGCAATTTTAGTGCAATATATCTTTCATTATTACTTCAAGTAATGTTAGAATGTCTGTAAAATATTTTGCTATATATTTTATTCAATTTTTTAAGCCTTTTTATTATTTATTGCATTGTAATTATATTTTTGTTCAATAATTTTCTTAATCGTGGTTACTACAGTGCACAGACTGAGTTGCTACAAAATTTTAACTGAATCAGCAGATTGTAATCTGTATACTTTAAATATTCTACAGTTTATCACCTACAGCAAATGTAAAATGTTAAATAGGATACCATTCATGCATATGTAATCTTAACTATCTGCGTGTAGACAATGCAGTCCTTTGGTATTGCGAATAATGCAATGTTACCTTAAAGGACACAATTAAAGCATGAGGGAATATACTAGAACTCATTGAAAATCTGTCCCAGTTATTTGCTCCTTTTTATACTCTTCTACTTAAACTTAATTACATTGATTGCATATTTGTGTTATAAGCTACTTATATCGTCTGCTATGACCATCATCAAGATAATTAATTTGTATTTTTATTACCGAGTTTATGTGGAGTGTTAGGATAATCTATTTTCACAATTTTATTGCAATATTTAACTCATGTCATCTTCCATAGTGAAAATTTTGTAAATGAATTGTTGTTGATGTTATATTTCTGTCAAATTATTAATTTCAAATATTAGAGACCTATTGAAATTCAATTTTGTTATCAAATTACGTGACAATTCTGTCACACCAGATGTATTACGCGATGGAGCTATACCTGATAACCTAAGGTACAGACCAGCTGTTCCATTGCGTATGTCTATGACCCCTTGGCTGTGGTTTTGATGCATAATAATGGATAATTTGACTCTTTATAGTTATATAAAAATCTTTAATTTTCGAAACAGTACAAAACATGTAGTTTTTCTCTCGCAGAAAAAGATCTCTCTCTCTCTCTCTCGCTCTCTCTCAGCCCACTTAAAAAATAAAATATCTTTGAAACTTTTTGATCATTACAAATACTTGTAAAGAACAACGTTGTAAAAGAATAAAAATAACATTGAGGAAAGGAACATTGTGAAGGCCTTATCATTACTTTTACTTTATATTACTTTGGATTGATGCTCTGAATTTCTTGATCGGATTACATTTAAAAAGTCATCCCTTAAATTTAATTTTTTTTAAATTTAAGTGATTTGTTAATGATCATTTTTTGAAACATTCTGCTTTTTTATGTTATACCCGATGATAAAACCATACTAATAATCTAAAACTAATGATTATATTAACAGACATATTCATTAAAACATGAATTTCGAGATGCATGCCACCATAAGAGCAAACGATCGAAATATACTTTCTGAATCTTAAGTAATTCGTGTGATCTCAAGTGTCGCAAAAACTGCAAATTTATTCATTATAATGATAAGAATTATGTGTTAGCATATAGAGTGATAAGTCTGAGATGTATGAGGGAGGGTGAAATGTGATACAGTTGATGGAGCACTTGGAATTTTTCACATCATCCTTTTATGACTTTGAAGAAGATTTCAAATTACATTATTCACACTATTCGCTATTCAAGGATTAATAAAGTTCTTTCACAAACAGACAGTTGGTACAACACATCATTCTACAGAAGAGAAGCAATAGACAGAAAACGCATCTGGTGTTTCATTTCACTGATATAAAAATTGTGTAAAATACACCTGATTTTGCATTTTACTGAGAACAATGTATTTTTATTACAAAGCTTACTGGGTGCTTATTTTATATATTTATTACAGTTGCATAAAAGTAGTTATTATTTTAAATTCAAGAGACAAATACCATAATACAACTAAATTTAAAAGCAATAAAGAATGAAAATACAGAAATATATCTAATTACTTAACTACCTATACAGAAGAAAAGCAGCTAAAAAATGTATGCATATGAAAGCATGTCTGATTAAAATTTATTAAATAGCAATACAAAGTCTATAAGAAATGTTCAATAAAATAAATGAGAAAATTAAAGTAAAAAAAATAGAAATGTTAATATCGCGGAAACGATTTTTATTAAATTAAAAATTGCTTCTTATATCAATAAGATGAGTTATGTGAAAACAAAGGAAAAGAATTAAATAAATAAAAATGAAGAGTTGAAGTTTACATTAAAACAAGCAATTGTGTAAAATATTTTGAATTAAGAAAAAATTAAATAATAATATAACTAAATAAATAGAGCAATAAACAATCTCTTAGAAAATTTTGATAGAATAAACTTAAAATAACGTAACTAGAAATGCTCAAGCTAGAAAGATTTTAAAGAAATGAGACAAAGTATCTAAGGAGATGATGAATGATTTCGTATAAAAAAAGAAAAACAATTAGAATAATAAAAATGAAACAAGAAAAGCGGATATTAGGAAAGTTGGCATTTTGAGAAAAAAATAATAGTAATAATACAGATAAATTTTAAAAAACAAGTCCTTTCTCATTAGGGGAACAATGATCCAGAAGAAGGCATTTGGCATTCATTTGTATAAAGAATCTAAGAAAAGAACAAAAAATACTCATGTGAATTTTTCCTATCTACTTAGAATGGAAATTTAATAGCACTTGAAAAAAGTGTGTTACAGACATTCTTATAGAGTACACACACACTCCTAACGTTATTGTATTATTTGAAAATAATATTTAGGTTTTTCATTCCTATCATTTTTTAAATAACCCATAAATTCAATATTCTTTTAGAGGCTAAATTTTCTACATGAGTGATAAAATTAATTTAATAGTTTAAAGAAAGATACACAAGCTTATATAAAAAAAATAAATGCTTGCATTGCTCATTATCTAAATTACTGAATTTAGTTGAAATATACTAAATTCAACAGAAATGTTACTTACAAAGTATTCCTGTAAGTTTAAAAATTAAGATTTCTCAGTTTCAACACTGAGTACCAAGCATGCTTGGGAACTAAACACTGGGAGTCTTACGTTAGGCTGACCACCTAACTGGGACATATGCTTCGCACCACAGAGCCCTCGGTCATGAAAACAGTTATGGGCACTGTAGGCCTTGGCCCACATCAGCTGTCTCGTGCCACGGAGTATAGTTTAGTATCAACACTATACATATTCTATACTTTCGAATATATATGTTATAAAATACAATTATGAGAAATGATATAAAATGAATCATGTTAAAAATTTAAATTTTATGATAACGACTTATAATAGGAAACATCAAGATGTCTTACTGTTTTTATTAATTATTTTAAAATAAGTAATGGAAAAAAAATTGTCTTCATTTTAATTTATGCTTAAAGAAATATGTTAATTTTCGATTTCATCATATTGCTTCTTTGCAATTTCATGAAATCAACTGTAAAGTATTGACAAAAAATTAACTACTTCAGTTTTAAAAATTAAAATTCGAATAAAATTATTGAGAAAAAGTATTCCATAATTTATTATTTTTATTGGATTTAAAATTTAATACAGGAAAATCTCACTTTGTCATCAATTTAGAGTTATTTTCTTCTACTGTTAACCTTAGTATATGAGAAACTAAAAACTTAGGAATTTCATTTTACACAGAATCTCATTCAATACATTTTGTGAGAACAAAAACCAATTAAGTTGTAAAATTAATTTTTTTCTGTGGTAATTGTATGAATTGAAACAGAAGATTGAACAAAATCACCAAAACTTTCTTGTAATAAAATAAATACAATTTACTGCTTTTTTCAGTAAATATTGAGGTCAATGTTATGAATTTTCCTCTGATAATGACTATAGAATTGAATTTAGCCTTCTGTCAGAGTTCTCTGCTGTAATCCAGATTGTTGAGAGAACAATATTTCTCATTGTTGGGGCTTAAAAATATATTAAACACAAAAATGAAAAATTGATAGGGGAAATATATCGATAATTATATTATAAGCCTTCTCAGTTTTTGTTAGAATGTTTTATGTGACTGTTTGTATATTAGTCAAAATGAGTTGAATGATTGTTTGGCATTTAAATATATATTTTGAAAATTTCATATATTATGTACTAAAAATAATTGTTCATATAAGTAACTATATTATCATCCTGGAACCTGGAGGGGTATGCATACCCCTCTGGGGCTTGAGCTAGCCACCAGGCGCGTCGGCAGGTGGTGGATCGCCGAACGTCCTGTAGGAATGACAGGATAGCCTTGAATATAGAATAAGAGGCCGCGAACCAGCTCCCGTAAACCCTGGTGTTATGCGATCCGTGCCTAGGGCTAATTGGCACCGCGGTATTGGTGTCTTAACGGAGCCTCTAGTTGCCTGGCAAACTTCTAGAGTAATTTGCCTTGCCCAGTATCTCAGGCAATGCTGGGTGGACTTATATTACCTGAGCTTATTAATTGTTATCTTGTGGCTGAAAAGACACAAGAAATAACAAATCTTTTTACATTTGCAGGTGATGCCTCTGAAGTAGACCTTGCTGAAAAAGACAAGGTAACTGAGAGGGAATATTGTAAAGGGGCAGTGATGAATCTTTTACTTGAGGTAGAAATGACCTCCAAACCATCTTCTGGTGAAAGCCAGGAAGCTATCCCTAGCATGACTGACTTTCTGACCAGATGGGACTGTTTCAGCAAGACCCTATCTGCTGGCAAGTCAAACGCAAGAGGAAATGGTTGTTATAGTCAAACGCAAGAGGAAATGGCAGAGCATATCATTTATGAAGGCGAGGCTCTTGCCCTCCCTAGATTAACTTCTTTAGGCATCATCCGTACTAGAGAGTTACACCTAGGCTCCATTAAAGGGTTATCAGACTTTATTAATAAAGTGGGTGACCCGAGCAACTGGAACTAGGAAACATTGTGTTTGGAGTTAATGGTACAAAATGCTGATAAAAGCAGAGGTGCCCAATAACATACAAACCCAACCTTAAGAAGAAGAAGAAGAAGAACTATATTATCATACATTGTACTCGATTTCTAATATTTTAAATTGAATAAATATTGTCATTTGGGGAATATATTGATGAAAGACTCTTTCTTGTGTGAAAAGTACATATTTGTATTCTGTACTAAGAATAAAGTAGTATAGACAGAAAGTGCCTATGTTTTTTAAATGAAATTTAATGTTAATCGTATAAGTTTTCATTCATAAATGAGCGCTTTGGCAACACAAATTTTAATTCTTGAGTTACTTCTAAAAAGGTAACTTTTAATTTTTTATTCGATAAATGATTAAATTTGTGAACAAAACTCATTGCAAAATAAACTGAATCGACAAACTCACATTTTAATTTGAATAAATAATGAAATTAATGGATAGAATTATTATTTATGAATATGGTAGATACAATTGAAAATTTAATTTTCTGATCGTGATTAATATTTTGTTTAGTAAAATTTATTCACGCATTCTGTAGGTTTAGCTTAATTTATTTTACAATGAGATCAAATGTAATTTTGCATTTATTTATAGCATTTAATTTAGAATCATTTTCTCAATGTCATTCATGGTAATAAAATTTTACTATTTAATCCTGAACTACAATAAATTTTAAAATATAACATGTGTTGTGTATTTAATTACCTTTATTGTATAGCATTTACAAATATTATTTTAAATTAAAATAATGCATTATTTTTTTACATATTGCGTTGTGTATTTATTATTTTTGTATTCTACCCAAATTCAAACCTGAAAAATAGAAGCACAAAATGGCTTTGTTTTTGTAATTAAAAATTGTTTTTAATTCAACCCCAAAATTGTATATCTATTTACACACACACACACACAAACTCAATTACTTATATTATTTCAAGTATTCAAACTTTACTAACAACATGGTTAAGCACTCACGTGGAGTTCATAATTTACATTAGGTATCATAGTCTTGTTTAAAGTTATAGAATAGGTGGTACTACACTAAAAAAGGCTGGTAAAATAAATTTAAAAAAAACATTGACTTACATAGGAAAAGTTCAAGAACTAGGCCAGCCTATTTAGAGAGCTTCGAAAACCTGGTAGATCATTTAGTTAGAGAAGCTTCCTTCTTCTGGACTCGTATTACAGAAATATACTTCTTCTTCTCCCATCTAAAAAACTCATAGGATTTTATTATTTCAAGTCTGTAATTTTTCGGTCTATAGATTCTAATAGAACGTCAGACTTGAATAACCAACAGAGTCATTTTTCGTGGCGTTTGTTTCAGATTTTTACTAGCAACTCCTTCCTCAACATACGTGTCTTCCGCCTCCCTTCACTCGTTCTCTCCCTGAAAAACCAGCTTCCTACGTTAGGGGATTCCACTTCGTGAAAAGAAGGGATGTTGCCCACCCTATCTAGTGGTCAGCGTACCTGACTGTGGATAGGGAGGTCCTGGGTTCAAATCCCGGTTCGGGCATGGATGTACTTTCTCTCTATCTATCTTGTCTTTGTCTTTTGCTTGTATGAATGGGTTTAAAAATTGCCTACCCTATAAACGGGTCCCTATGGCATGTGTGTACTGAAGAAGTCGGACTCCACACCAAATATGGTTCAGTTGGAAAAGTGGAGTGACGCACCCCATTTTGCCAGGCTAGCTGGCACACGACAACAACAATAACAAAAGGAGGGATGAGCAATGAAATTAAATAAAAAGGGACTTCCAGCCGGGGAAAAATGGGTAGTTTAATTAAGTTATAAAAATTGTCGAGCCAGTGAATACAGCAAATTGATCATGTCTTATAGATGATAATTTAAGTATATTTTGAAACTTTCAGACAAAAAATTTTTTAAATGAATTTAAATATTTATATATTTAAAATATAATAATTAACTATATCATATAAGCAACTTGAGTCAATTAAAATAATTTCAAGCATAGAGACACACAGAATAAAAAAGAAAATCATGAAAACTCAATTTTTGAGTAAATCATTTTGTACTAGAAAAATCATAACATGAACAATGGCATTGTAAATTTTATAAATGATTCATTAGCACATGTTCTTTGTCTAGTAATCATTATTTCATAAATATTCAAATTTTAATATCTAATAAAAATTAATTTCAAGTTAAAACGCATTGAAGTATTATCTGCGCAGTCCCATGTATTTCATAACATTTAATAAAATATGTTTTTACCATTGCGTAAAAAATTACCAGTTTTGATTCATCAAAACGTGGAGTAGAATGCAGTAAAAATGGAAAATATACATTACAGAGAAACAAGAGAATAAAAAATTCACAAGTTAGAATAACAAAACCATTTTTCGAGTGAGAATATATAAAAACACATCCGTTTCAATACCTTATCTTTTCAGCGAATTTTTGTTGAAAGATTTGCTGGCAAGTATCTTTCCATTTCTTTTCACACGTGAATGCGAAATTTCAAAGGAAATTTCTGTCCTTCTATACTGATAAGGAATCTTATTTGTAGTAAAGAATTCATCTTTTATGCTGTTTACGGCGAGTACTTTTTCTCCTTTTTATGTCATTTTCTTCGTTATTTCCCTTAAAAATGTATTTTATTATTCGCACCTCTTAGAACATTCTCTTTTAAATCCTCAAGTTCTAAGCTTTAAATGTAAAACTGAGACTCTAAAACTATCTGGAGAATTAATTTAATGGAGATTAGTTTCAAAAATATCCGACGAATAAATATTAATCAGTTGAAAATGCATTAAGAGTGAAATTGGGTTCGTAGTTGCAAATATTATATGAAATATTGTCACTTCCTTATTCATTTATGAATTTCTAATTGCCTAACTACAGAAGTTATTATGTTTATATCAACAAATTTGGCAATTATGTGTTCCAAATCTTATTAAACTCACACAAATATACTGATATCATTCATTTTTGGAAATAATGAATATTAATCAATGAATCGTACGCAAATATTTGTGAATCAAGACAAATTCAGCATTATAACAAGCAGATATCAGATGGGATTTCTAATTATTTTATAACATTATTATTTCATCTAAATATATTGAAATATGAAATTAAAGTCAAATATTAATGTTGACAGATATATGTATTTCAATATATATATACGCATTTACTACAATTTCCGTTTGTAACGAATAAATATATGGATGTTTATTTCGTAAGCAATTGATAAGATTATAATAAATGCTCATTGCAATAATAATACATATTTAATTTTATGTTTTATAATTTGTCCAACTTGATGACATGGAATATAATAACTATGATTTTTTTTTCCTCTTTTATTCTAAGCTTACTGTGAAAGTAATTTTGTAATGCTCATTTAAATAAAATTGTTAAAATGAATGCACTGTTATATATTTAATCAAAGATAAAAATTACCTAAAAATGTTAAAAAAGTGAGAAATTAAAATAACCACTAACAAATAAAATTAAAATATATTCAGTAAACTAATAATATTATTAGTTCCATTATACTTTTTAAAAGAATGTTTATCATTGAAAACAGTAATCCCTTCAAATAAACAAATTTCTTTTGAGAGATATGTTAACGAGATTAAAATTATTTAAAGAATATATTATTTAAATAACAGTAATAGCATATAATGATATTATACATACAAGATATATAAACCTGTAAATATTTATGTTCTTAGTATAATTTATTCGAAAGCAAATAGCATTCATTAGACACACAAAAGAAGGCGATTATACATCTAATAAAACACTAACAAATGTCTTTAAAAATGTATGATGAAGGTAAAATACTTTCCGTGAAAAAATTAGAAACTAATATCTACTCTGTAAAAATTGATCTATTCATTTTTAATATTTCAGTTGGCGGATAAAAAATCCACCAACTGAAATATTAAATTATCTGTAATTGATAATTTTATGCTCAAAACTATTATTACTGTTTATTTTTAGAATTTTCTAGCTAATTTTTAACTCCTTTTTAATTTATTTAATTACATCAGAATTAATTAATTAATACTTTAAAATTTTAATAAAATACTTTAGAATTTATTTATTTAATCAAACTTTGTTTCTTTAAATGTCCTTGAAAAAAATTATTATCTAATAAAAAATTTTAATATAATTATTCTTACATGAGTATAAGTTTCAGATATTCAAAATAAATTTCCAATATTAAAACTTCTTTTTTATATTGATAAACAAATTTCATCAAATATTCACACTCCGCTATCAATGAAATTTTAGTTACGAAAAAATATTCGTATTTCAAGAAATAATTTTAATTTTAAAAATAACTTTAATTGATTCGTTTCTAAAAATATTTTTCTGAATTTTATCTTTACAAAATATGAAAGAAAATTGTGAAATGCAATATTACCAATTAGTATTAAAATGTATAAAAACAAATTATTTACAATGGTTATCACTATCAATATATTTCTTTTTATTTGTTAGTGAGAATAAGTTTCATTTGGATAGATAGATATTTTAAAGGTTTATCTTTGATACTTTTTATCTTAAAAAATTGCAAATTCTAAAAAATGTTAATTAAAATATACAAAACACATTTACAGATACACCCATTTCTAAATATTTGCAAATATAATTTTTAATAAATTATTTCTAGCATACAAAAAACAACTATGAAACATTTATATTTATTCAAACATGGGCATGTTCTTATCAGGAACATTATATACTAATGTTGGGTATAATTGTTGAAAAGCGGAATTGCTTAATTAATTAAATATGTTATTTTATACATTTGCGTAAACGGAGAAAATAATAAATTCTGTGTCTATATAGATGCAAAAAAGATTCTAATGATAAGAATTATTTTCAAAGTAAAATGTACATGAAAATTCACAGGTGTCTTAAAAGTAAAGAGGTCTTCAGATCTGAAGGCCGTATGTTTGATACTAACCACTGTTGAACAACAAGGCATGTATGTTACGTTTCTGCTAAATGCACGCACTGTGCTGTGTTGGTATATATATATATATATATATATATATATATATATATATATATATATATATATATATATATATATATATATATATATATATATATATATATATATATATATATATATATATATATATATATATATATATATAATTTTGAGAGGTTTACTGGTGTACTGGTGCAAGGTCCCAATATTGGACATTTCTACACCACATCAATATATAAGAAAAATATTCTTGATTAAACATTTATGTAAATATCTATCAATGTTTCACAATTAATTTTTAAATTGTTTCGAGATAAATTATAAATTGGAGAAATAAAATAAAATATATATGAATACACTGTACGTATTATTGAACTTAAGTACAAAGCCCAGTCTCATTAAAGTGACCACCTGTCAAAATCCAGAAAAACCACCTTTCACCGAGTGGACTGCTGCTAAGCAGTCAATTTAGAAGAGAGTCTATTAGGTTCCTGAAAGTATTCACTGGGATTATGGGCTATGCCGACTCCAGTGCCGTAGTCAGCTGCGCTAGATTACGCTGGAAGGGATCCCTACCACAAACAACTCGATCAAGAATGCCGCACAGATTCTCAATTGATTTTAATCAGGTGAGTTTTCTGGCCAGGACAGAAGGGTAAACTTATCCTGGTGCTCAATGAACCACACACGTACACTGTCAGCCATATGACACCTTGCATTATCCTGCTGGTAGATGCCACCATTCTGAGAAAAACAATGCGCTTATAGGAGTGGGCATGACCGTTAAGAACAGATACCTACTTGTGTTGATCCATTGGGCCTTCCACAATGGTGAGTGAGTCTAGAGAATGCCAGGAAAATATTCGCCAGACCATGAAGCTTCCATCTCCAGTTTGGACCATTTCGTCAATGTTTTCAGGGTATCCCGAGACATTGCGATGCTTTTGGAAATGAGTAGTCTAGCAGACTTGTGAAAGCTGGTTCCGTTATGATCCAGCCAATTCTCCCTTTGCCTTTGCGAAACATCAAAAGTGTAACCCTTGGTAAAATAAAGTATGACAGAGATTCCCTGTATACTGATGTGGCCATGGACATGCAATGGAAAATTCTACTCGATGGGAACAATAAAATCCCTGGCTCCTTACCACGAGATGTTGGTGTCGCTTGTTTCCGGGTGACAACTGGACATGACTTTCAAAGATTTCACGGCGTATACGCCAACTTCCATCTGCACGATGGAGCATAAAACGTGGTTCATTTGTAAAAGTTATATGTCGCTTTCAGTGGTCGCCCAGTTACGGTATTCCCGTGTAAACTCCAGACTTCATCATCGGAATCACTTGAATGAATGAACCAAGAACCTGTTTCGGAAGTCTGGACACAGCAACATTCCCTGAACAGTAGTTTGGGAGACAATGTCGTTAGCCACTTATTTTCATTTGAGCGATTATTGCTGAATGGTGTTGTGTTGTTGTTGCTGATACCTGTTGTCTAGCAGCGCTAGACCAAGTCTATGACATTGCACACTCTCAGGAAATCAATGACCAATAATGGTCGCTCCAGAAGATCTTCTTTATCGAGTCCCAAGCACTCAAGGATATGATCCGGAGTGGCTTGGCTTTTGGAACACTTAGCGCAAATTGGAAATTCCTTTTCTTTGTTGTTAAATGTCAATGATCTTAGGTGGCCACTTCGAAAACGAGTTATTGTAGTTTGTTCCAGTCTGCTGCACTGGAGGGATAGAGATCCGCCGGGACGATTACCCTGGTACCAATGGTGCACGGGGGAATGGCAAATGCAGACCGAACAAGGCCTTTCTGTCTAGAGTATAGAGTATTGAATGCTGAATGATAGCATGTCTATTAGCCTGAACGCATCTACCATCTATTGTCTGTGGCGCTATAGATGATAGATGCCATATTTGGCATGTAGCTGATTTTGTATAATCCATTTTGCGATGCACTGTATACTTTTAAGACATTAGCACACGATAAGTTCATAAAATTAGTCGTAGCCGAAATGATCCACCCTTGGTCCAAATCGAAAGCTAAATATGGATTTAGGATAAATCTCTCCATGTATACTTTACGCCAAATATTACAATGTTTTCTGAACCACCCACGCATATATATATACCCTCAACTATATTGTGTTGTCATCAGCATCTGTAATTTGTTATTTAACATCTAAGTTGAAAGTGTATAGTGGTCATATTAATGTGACTGAAATGTGTATGTTGAAAGCAAAATTCCCAATAAATATTCTGAATAATGCTTAAGTATTAAATTAATAAGTTTTCTAAATTTAAACCCATATCATATAATTAAGCATTTTAAAATTCTTTTGCCTTCGTTAGGATCCATTTAGTTAAAATGTTTTACATTTTCACAAATGATTGTTTTCGATATTTATAATTTTATATTGTTGCAAATTAATAATCGTCACAACTTATTATTAAAATTTCTACACAAGGAAAAATTGTAATGGAACAAAATATTTATTGATCAAATATATTATACTGGAATTTAGAATATAATTTTAATATGAGGAAGTTTTTTAAACTCGTTATTTATAAGTGCTTTTGCATAAGTGCCTCGTATTGCTAATTCATTTATATTTCATAGCTCATTTCTCCATTTTTCTAGTAAAACATTTTTGGACTAGTAACATTTATTAATTTTTAGAAATCTTGCAGAAATCGATTACCCTGTTTTATGTGTGTGGTGCACGAAGTAATGAAAGACACAATAGTGGGAAAACTACTCAATTAATGATTTCATCCAGTTGTTTCTGTCTGTGATTTATGATATTATGAGTCTGAAATCATTATTCGCTTATAATCAAACGAACATGCTTATTAGTGATTTTGTCAACAAATATGATTACAGTGTTCACAGTATACATCTAGATTTTCACCAGCTTAAAACTGTTTTGACATTTTAATAGAATTTTTTTAAATTAAAGTTTACACAAAGTTTTTTCCTAAATTTACAATATTTACTGCTTTAAATCTACCCTAAAACGTAACTCATTGGCACTTTGACTTTGCATTATTTTTTGATTATTTTGTATTATTTTTTTAACTTATTTATTGATCTCAGAAAAGGAATTTATCACGTGAACTTTTCTCAATCTTTAGTATCTACGGTACAGCTTTTTATTTATTTATTATTTTAATTTTGCAAACTATTTTCAATTAAATTTATACATATTGTTTTTAATATTTCATCATTATTTGAAATTTTTTCTTTTTTAATAGCAGCAATAAAAAATCAATATAATTAAATCATTTTACTTGGTATTCGTGATAATTTCCATGCACACAGACTGACAGTTTTACGGAATGAGAAGTCCGAGGAAATTCGAAAAGGCAAGAGTTAATGCCTGGATTATATTGACGTAAACTGCAATCTAACAATTTTTTATTGAAAATTACAAATGAATCAAAGTCTATGCCTTACCTCTCCAACCCAGAAGATTTTTTATTTATTTGGCAATAATTGATGAAACACGATGGTTTATTAAATGCATTAATCTATAACTATTATTGAATTGGATTACCTGCTCAGCTGTTGTAAACATCTGAAGGTATTTAAAACATTCATAGAAAACTTTTTTTCAAAAAAAATTTTTTCGAAAAAAAAAAAAATATGAAGAAGTTATAAAAAAGTTTCACTTTTTTAGTGAAACGATAAAACTTTTACATCCCATTCCAAAAGCATAGTAAATATTGTGAATATTCATGTTCTATACATAATTTTTGTAATTAATTTATTGGCATTATAAACTGAAAGTTAATTAAATTATAAGTTCATAATTACAAAAGTACTTGCATGTACAAAAGTTACGCTGTTAAGGTTTAGTGTTTAGTGAAATAATTAAACTTAATTGGGATATAAATTATTTAAAATTAATAATGATGAAATACAGGATTTTTGATATTCGTAAATTTCATTGGTATTAAACTTTAACAGAGAATATTTTTGACGGACTTTAAATATTAATCATTATTTTTTGATAAATGCTAAACTTATAACTAATCATGAAATAATTATTCAATATAAAATATACTGTTTATTAAATAGATTTCTCATAAAGGAAAGTTTCAGAATTATTATTTTTATCTTTCTTTCAAAAATACAGTATATTGCATTTTGCACTTTTAATGGAATACAAATGCGTTTTCATACTATAATAATATTTATAGAAACGTTTTCACAAAGGTTTAATGCAATGCATAATTTTTACTCTATAAAAAATAAGCAAATAAACAATGTAATTTAATGATCTGAATAAATAATCAAAAATGCCATACATATTTGAAATTAAATAATATAAGCGATATTTATTTGTGTTACGCATCAAAACAAATAAAGGGGAAAAATGAGTAAATGAAACGCCTGCCAATTTCCCTTATATACTTAAATAGAATAATTTAATTAAGCTGTATAATATGCAGCAAAATATTTACATTAATATACCATATAGCATTCATGATATGGAATATTCTAAAAATTTAATCACATCATACCAATGCATAAATAGCCAAAGTCTGAAATTAATTTGTGATGTTCTCGGTTTTAAATATATGAAAAAAAAATAAATAAGTAAATTGAAGATTTTTTAAAAAAATAAATATAATATTTTCAGAAAAAATAAATGTACCATAATCAAATATAAGTTACTATGAATCCTGACTTATTCTCACTTCTACATGTTAATTTACTTAGGAAAATACATTTGTATATATTCAAATAGAGTTATTAACACTTTTTATCACGCTTGAGATGAAAATCTTTAGCAACAATAATTGCTTGTTGTGATCATGATTTATAATTACATTTGGACACGAACCAAACTACTTTTTTGAAAGAAAAAAACATGTATATGAATGAGAGAAAACTATCCAAACATCAGACTTTGCTGATTTCCAACTTTGGTTAGCAGATTCCTTAATAATAATCATCGGGGCTCAACAATGTTTGAGAGAAGCCGTTTGCCGATTCGTTAAGGAAGCGGAGGATTGGATGGATGGAAATGTCACATGTTGATGCTGCCAGGCGCCTGAATATGTCTCGCAGTGCGGTTCACAGTCAATGGAATCAATATCAAACAGAAGCTTCTGTAGCCAGAATTCATGTTTTAAGCTGACCAGCAGCTACAATGCGAAACAGCGTCTGTGGAGGCCAGTGTATAAATGGAATAGCTCACACAGATTGCAATTATATACATCAAAATGCGTCATCTTTGAAATTCTTTATTATGTTTTTAAAATATTACTTCATAAACACTTTATAAATAAGGAGATTAATCGAAGAAATAACAATTTAAAGTTTGATTGATCCACTTTAAACAACTAAAATAAGTAAAATCAAACAAAATATTCAATGCAAGATCAAATGATTAAAATTTTAGTTTTTAAGAAATGAACAACAAGTACCTCATTAAAGCTTAATATATTTATATACGCTACTTGAATTTTATTTGCTAATATCAGAATTTTTCATAATAATGACAGAATTCTTCAATAAATTTTCTGTTTCTACCAATGACCTTCAGTGGGAAATAATATTTTAGAAAATATTGATTGGAGTATAAATTTAAATCGTCTTTTAAACATTTATAAATTATTTCTTTAGATTTTTAGATCTAAAACAATATATATTATTTACTTTTAAAGTAATATTTAATTTGACTAGTTTCAAATTATTTAATAAATAAAAAGACGCAAAATTTTAAAATAACGGTTATCGTAATTTCGACAACAAAACTGCAGTTCCTTAGTTTATGATGAAAACTTGTTGAGTAAAAAGTTTAGCGACATATTGACCAACGTATTGACGTAATATTTTCAACTTGTTCTAATAACACAATAAGGAAAATAATGCTTTTATGTAGAAAAATTTTGTGCAAACTTATTGTTGTTACGTTTGCTCATTATATTTATATACGAATATATTCGTTATATTAGAATTCAATATATTTTGTTTATAAGTATTTACTGTTCTATTCCATACATTATTATTTGTGTATCTTCAAATTTTACAGTACTGAATATAAATCAGTATAGTAAGTTTAACTATCATTAGAATTAAATGCTCATTTAAATACGCAAATTCTACAAGTAGCTTAAAATTACTTAAATTGGCATTGTTTAATTAGAGCAATGTTTCAATATATTCAATTCTATTTTATATATTAAAAAATTAGGTGATATTAGATATAGACATACATTAAAATAATAATGCATTTTATAACTCAAACTGTAAACATTCAATTTAGATTTTCGCAGTGTTTCTTTCAATTAAATATTAAGTAGTTAATAGCAATTCATCCACAATCATAAAATATAAGAAATTAATTAGGTTGTCATGATTTTTCAAAATAGTTTAAACCTATAAAAATTATCTAAAATTATTTGAAAAATGAATTAAATGTTAAAATTAATTTAATAAGTAAAATCTTTCAGAAGACAATGTTGCTCTAAAGGATATGCAAAATCATGAAAATTACATGAAGATTAAGAGCTACATTAAATACATCCTTTTTTGCATGGCATTCATCAAAATGTGATTTCCTCATATATTCATTCTAAGTTCATATAACAAATGTATCAATTCTCGTGTTAAAGAAGTTTTGATAAACAAGTCAAATTACAACCCATTTTAAATTTTTTACACTAACAGATTATTTTTGTGTTATGAAACTCTTAAACTTACTATATTCGAATACTTATATTTAAAACTATGTACTAGAAATTTTAAATGAATAGATGCTTTTTATATTATCATGAATTTCATTCTATTTATAAAGATTTATTTAAATTTAATTTAACAGCATCTAATTTCCACCATTAAAAATAAACAGTTTTCATAAATACATTTAACTTTGATTGTATAAAATGTTACACTATATTTGGCATCAGTAACTCATCAGAGTTTTACAAAAGAAAAATATATCAAATAACATATTAGGATTTTTCTTACTTAACAAATTACTTATTATTGCATTTTCATCATATTTAATTATAAGTTAAAAGATAGATTTTATACTATCCATATAGTAGTTAATTATCACTATTTACTTATAACTTGACATTTAAGCTATTCTACTATCTCAAAAGTAATTTTTAAATTCACCATCTTATTTAAAAATTTTTTAGCATGTACTGATTTTTGAAAGTTGAACAAACAAATATTAAGCTTGTGTAACATCTGAGTAAATTAATTAATGGCATCACAAAATGTATTTCTCTTAGATTCGATTGCATAAAGGTATGCTAAATAATAAATATTTAAAATAAATATTTATTCAAATTTTTCTCTTCTTGTTATTTTTCTTGCTGACATTTACATAATAAAACTTTGCTTTTCCTTTATTTTAAGAGTTGTTGAAAAATTC
Organism: Latrodectus hesperus; assembly: GCA_037975125.1. Classification (NCBI taxonomy): domain Eukaryota; kingdom Metazoa; phylum Arthropoda; class Arachnida; order Araneae; family Theridiidae; genus Latrodectus; species Latrodectus hesperus. Next base: position 6,636,520 of record CM075862.1, read on the forward strand.
TGTGTTTAAATATTTGTAGAAATATTTATGAATATAATGCTTAAGTTACTTAGACAAGATGAAATATCCGTAATTTATTCTCTTAGAGAAATTCACATACAAAGCAATTTTAATTTTCGTTTCTTAATTCTATTTGAAAATATTTTCTTGAAAATGCTTGTTCATTCTTTTCATTTTTAAATTCATACAGTGATTTGTTTTACTTATTCTCTATTAATTCATATTTTTATCCAATGGTGGGCACACAAGGGTGACTGAACCCTATGCCAAAACAAGGCCAGAAACTACTACTCATTTATCGTTACCCAACAAGCACCTGTGAACCAAGTCATGGAGGCGAGTAGCATTACCCGCGCCATACCATCACAAACCCGTTTATAGGGTGGGCCACATTCATACAACAACACAGAAGAAAGGACAGAGAGAACAGAGAAGGAAAGAAACATCCATGCTCGAACCCGGGACCAACAGCTCAGGAGTCAGGAATGCTCTATTAATTCATAAAAAGCTATAATTTCTTACTGTAGAGTTTAATTTTTTATATGTAAATGCATTTTAAGCACATTCCTTTATAGTATGTTTGCCGAGCGATGGCTGAGTGGTTAGCGTTCCTGACTCCTGAGCTGTGGGTCCCGTGTTCGAATCCCGGTTCGGGCATGGATGTTTCTTTCCTTCTCTGTGTTTCTCTATGTTTCTCCGTCCTTTCTTCTGTGATGTGTGTATGATGTAGTATGAATGTGGCCCACCTAATAAACGGGTTTGTGTTGGTATGGCGCGGGTAACGCTACTCGCATGCGTGACTTGGTTCACAGGTGCCCACTGGGTAACGATAAATGAGAAGCAGTTTCTGGCCTTGTTGTGGCATAAGGTTTATCATCCAAGTGTGCCCGCCACTAATATAAAAAAAGTAGTATAATGTTTAAAATGAATATTTTAAAAGGCCATACTTAAAACTTAGATTTCTCCAAGAATTGTTTTGAACATAGAAATGAAGTTGTGTATATGGTTGGTTGTCCCAAGTGTACGATGATAGAGCTATTGGGTGTTTTTTTTAATGCATTTTTTATATAATAATAATTTTTATATAAATGTTGAGCATTTCTTACATAATATTCTTTGAAACCTAGCAACAGTTTTAAAATCTCAAAGAAAATAATTTAAATGAGCAGGAAGACATGATAATATATTCATAAAATATTGTTTCTCTTTTACAGCATTTTTTCTGTTTTAATCTTTATTTGTTAACATTACAAGAAGATCTTACCAATAAAATTCTATTTAAAATATTAATTTTCTGATAATTGTAATTTTTTCAAGAATTTCTGCTTAAATTAAATAAAAGCATAAGTTGTTATAAAGTAAGAGAATTGTGAATCAATATTACACAAAATAAAAATATGGATATCTGTAATTGTCTGAATTATAATTATTTCTTACAATTAATTAAAAAAATTTAATAAATTCATTAGCAATTTTGAATAATGCTTAGACTATCTATTGCTTACAAATTAAACTTATTTTGAAAAATCAAAGCATATAAAAAATAACACATTTATCTAAGAAATTTAAATTAAATCCAGTATCAAAGCAATCTAAGATGAAATAGTCACTGATTAAATTCTTTTTTGTTTTCAATATCTCTGAAATATCTAGCAATTTTTTTGTAAAGATTTCTAAAAACTAATTTTTCTCACGAATGCAATTTAAATCCGCGATTCATATTTTAACATACAAAAAATTTAAATCATCGCTATATATGACCGCAAAACAATAAAAAACACAGAAATGGCAGCTTGACAAAAATTTCATTTCGAAGTTCCTTTTTCTTTTTATTTTATTTTGGATAACATTCCAATATAGCACAATTCCCTTGGATTCTAAATTAGAAAACAAATAAAATGCTTCTTTTTACACACAACAGCCTGTGGATAGAAATGCAATCTTAGTGATATACGAAAAAACATAAATGAAGTAGAAAAAATATATAAATAAAATCGATTTCTCTTCTTGGACTAAAATCTGCAGCACATGCTAGGTATTCGTAAGAAAAATTGAATGAAGGGAAAAAAATGGCACAAATGGCAATAATTTTCTTTATTCTATATTTTTTCCAGTTGGAAGGACAAGCTCATTGGCAAATTGCCAAATATCTAGGCATCCTCGTATTCTGTTTGCAACACGAATAACGACTTCGTAAACCCCGAACAGCAAACGATATCTTACTGCTCCGGAAAAATGTTAGCGAATTGTTGAATTTCCTGAACACAAAGTACAAAACTTAAGCAGTTACCACTTTTGTCAGATGGGTGGAAAAAAAAATTTAAAAAAAATTTCTTCCATTCCTCACATAAAAATAGTCCATCATTTTTTAAGTTAAAATAGAAGAATGTAATTTTTAGCGTATAATAAAATAGAATTTTACACTTCATTTTTTTATTAATGTAAATCGAAACAAAGATTGTGGCTGATACGACATTCGTTGAAGATTGTGTAAGCTTCTCTGAAATGCTATAAAATATTCCTATTTATAATAATAGAAATTTCGTAAACACAGCTAAAATAATATAAGCTTAATAAATACAAATCCTGTATTTGAGATATATTAGATAAAATATTATATTTTCTTGTATTATTAATTAAATAAGAATAGATGTTGAATTCTTATAAGTAAGCTGTTATTTATTTATTTATTTTTTTTTTTTTGAAACTGTAAAAATATTTTTATAGTTTTAAATACAGTATTAGTTGCTTATTATTATTTTCCAAACATTAAAATTTAAATTTCTTGCAAAATAAGAAACACGACATTCAGTTTAATAAGTAAGGATTTATAATGCAAAAATTTTCTTGGATTTAACTATTATAACCAGGATATAGTTTTTAGGTTATATTAATAGAAATTATATTTATGCCTCAAAACACACAGCATTTTAAAACAATAGTTATTGATTAAAACTCTTAACCCAGATTTGAATCAATCACTAAAATTCTATAACAATTATGTTTTGTCGATAATTACTTATTTTTACATGATAAAAAATTTTCGTAAAACATGTTCTCTTATAATTAAATTTATAAATTTACAAACACACATTCATCACTATAAGCAAAACTAGGAAAATAAAAAATGATAAAAAAGAACAGAAAAGTTTCTAATATATATATATAATATATATATATATATATATATATATATATATATATATATATATATATATATATATATATATATATATATATATATATATATATATATATATATATATATATATATATATATATATATATATATATATATGTATATATATATGTGTGTGTGTGTGTGTGTGTGTGTGTGTGTGTGTGTGTGTGTGTGTGTGTGTTTGTGTGTGTGTGTGTTTGTGTGTGTGTGTGTTTGTGTGTGTGTGTGTGTTAACCATTATTTTTTAAGAAAAAATATAACCAATCTCAAAAATGTGTAAAAATACTTAAAAGAATTCAACTCCTTATCATTTTCAGTTCGATTTTCAGAGCCTAATCTCAAATAACGAAGTAACCAAGTTAACCAAATCATAATTTTATCAAAATTTACCTTAACTGTAATTCTGGAATCTTAACAAATTATTTTATTCGGTATGAACAAATTAAACGAATGTAGAATCTGGAAATGATTTTTTTTTAATTGGAGAAATTTCTAAAGATTTGAACTAAAGATTATTTCTAAAGATTTGGACAATCATTAATGCAAAAATGTAATTTTTGATGACGACTTTTTTTCATTGATCCTACATAGCGTAAAATGTCTGTTTCAACTTTTTAACTAGAAGTTGATATGGATCAACATAAAATGTATTGACGACGAGTTACTTCTTAAGCGGATATTCTTATCTACCTACAATTTAAAGAAATTCTAACTAATAAATTCATTTTTAAAAACTTTCTGTTTTAGATTTTTATTACAATCCTATTATTATAATACACTGCTGGACAATTGCTAAGGACGGATCCCAAATTGCAATGTAGCATAACATTATGCGAGACATGAGGCCTAGTAGGATAAAATGTTGTTGCCACACTGTTCAGACATTAGAATAAATAATATTTATTGTTCTGGAAAGTACAAAAGCTGTGAAAGATCTGAAAAAAATGTTCATTTGATGCTGCATACGGAAAATAGAACAATGCATCTAAAAGTCAGCAGGCACCTTGAAGAAAGGTATCAGTACGGGATACGACCATCGTGGTGTGTGATGCAACATTTCACACGTCGTATCATACTTTGCGCAACTTTATCCAGCAGCTGTTGAGGCAATTTATCCCATTCCTCTGGGAGTGCGCGGATGAGGGTGTTCTGGTATTTCGGAGGATAGTTTCGACCAGCAACTTGCCTCCCCAGAGCATCCCACACATTTTCAATGGGGTTTAGATCTGGAGAACGTGATGGCCAAACGAAACGTTGAATACCTTCACTGTCTAGACAAACCAGAGCAGCGAGTGTTAGATGACATGTTGCGTTGTCATCCATAAAAACAAATTTATTACCGACAGCACCACGGAAAAGATAAACACGAGGAAGTAGAACTTCATTAATGCATCGTTGGCGTGTCATAGTCCCATTCACAACCACATGTAGGGGCGTGTGGCCATTGATCATGATGCCGGCCCACACCATGACACTGCATGTCGGATATCGGTCCCTTTAATGGGTATATTCTGGATAATAAGCAGTACCACTATCGCGCCAGATCAGTTGGCGTCTACAATCCAATGACAGACTGAGCCTACTCTCATATGAGAAAAGTACGCATGCCCAGTTCTGTTCAGTCCAATTGCGATGCTCACGACACCATTGCAAACGGGCAGTACGGTGCTGTCTGGTCAATAGGACGCACACAACAGGTCTGCGGGCTTATAGTCCTCTTCCTCTCAAACGTCTGGCAACAATTTTTCGGGAGATCTGCTTTCCTGAGGCAGCAAGAATCTGATTTGCCACCTGCTGAGCTGTGGTGCGCCTGTTCCTTTTTGTTGATAGGATGATATATCTCTCTTCTGCAGGCGTCGTACATCTAATACGACCTCCCTCGCGCCACCAATTACACATTCCAGTAGTTTTAAATGACTTCCACAGCAGTGAAACAACACTGTGAGCGATGTCGAACTCCCTGGCAACATCTGTTATTTTTCGCCCTTCTTCGATCTTTCCAACAATTCGGCCACGCATAAAATCATCTAAGTGATGTCGGGAAGACATGCCGAAAATTTCAAGTTCGTCTATTAAATCTTTCCTGTAAAACTTTGACTTGAAACAACAACTGTCCCCAGGCGTCAAAACCTTTAAAGCTCTTATGAACGCTATCACTTGATGAACAGACGTGGAAAAAAATTTGCAAACGCATATTTATTACTATATCCCGCACATATTCTAATTTTCCCCATTTTGCTCCTTTCATTTTGTGGTTGCTATGGATGATAGTATTATCGATCCTTAGCAATTGTCCAGCAGTGTATAATCTTTTTTAATAACAATCACAACAAACTACATATTTCCAAAGCTTCCTTGTATAAGATATTCTATGAAAAAATATTTGTTGATGAGTTTTTTTCATTGGTCATGAACAATTATGTGTATTAAAGTGTGTTACCTAGTATTTGGTATTTGTCTTATTGAAGTAGATTTTATAATTTTTTTACACGTGAAAACGTTGAGAACTATATCCATTTGAAATATCGCACTGTCTCAATCTAGTTAAAATGCCCATTAGAGTTACCTCAGAGATTTATACTTTTCCATTAAGTATCATAAACTATATCAATTACTGGTATGGAACTATACTAGTCTTTCCCAAGGCTCTTGTATGAGAAAAAAAAGGGAATAAAAAATGTAGTTTTCGACATTTATTGAAAAGAAGTATTAACACTTATTTAAAATTTCAATATATTTTTGCATAGTTTGTAAAATATATATATAAT